>OU426987.1:190546153-190984200 GCA_911387755.1 Chrysotoxum bicinctum
TTATAAGCAACTTTTCTCAAATTTTCAAATGGGAGTAACACTTCCAAGAAGCTTATGTCTGATTATGATGTTCCACAGGAGTGCGTTTTAAGCCCAATACTGTTTGCTTTATTTATTATCTAATGATATTTGAAAATAATATCCCTGGGTGGTGTTTATTTTGGCGACCTACATATTATCAAAGTCTTGATTTATGGGGACGACCACGTCATATTACCCTTTTCTGCGCTCATTTCCATCGCGTGTTAAAACTCAACGCCTCAATTAAGCTTTTTTGCTTCAAATGCATAAATTAATGTACGTACGTCTGCTTTCCTAACCGAATATAAATCTGCGTAACTCGACTAATGAAAATAGAAGAGCCACAATTATACCAATTAAATAAATAGAAAATTCTACAAATTGCATTTTCACTGCACGAGACTAAGAATGGAGCAAATGAACAGTTCTTCAACTTGCCATCCCATCACTTTTCGAACTCTTGGGGTTACTCAACTGTTCCATTGAAATTTTTCATACAATTTCAAAATTAACTTTAACTCAACAACAACTATTCTTATTTAACTGTTCGTCTGAAACTTTAATAAACCGTCTGCCAAACTATCACTTCCACACTCTTGCGTAGCAAAAAGTGTCAATTTATTTATTCTGTCATCAGGGGCGAACGCAGGTAGGGGTTTTAGGGGTTCAAACCCCCCCCGAAACGACCAAAAAAATAAGGGTTTATTTTGTAAAAAAAAAAAAAAACAGTGTTATTTTCGTGCCATAAATTCTTCTGCTAGTGTTGTTTTTTCTTACGACTTATAGGTACTACTTGCCTTAAGTAATGCATTCGTAAAAAAATCGAACTCAAGATTTTTATCAAAGTTGATATTACTATGAAAGCGAAGACGAAAAATGTGGGTCCCAAAATTCTGTCTGTTCGACTACGGCCTAAAAGGCTGGGCCGATTTTCGTTAAACTTGGTAGATATCGTTTTGAATTTTTTTCCCCCACACGTTTTTTTTTCCTTTTCTTTTTAAGACCAAAAAAACGGTAGCTGCCATACGATTTTTTTTCGAAATCTTATAAATATTTTTTTCTCTAAAACTGTCCCACAGAATTTTGAAAAAAAAAAATCATAAAATTTCATTTTGTCATTTTAGGTATAATGGTTGAAAATTTTTTTCCAAAAAATGATTATTCTTGGAAACCCCCTTGGGACCATTTTTTTGGTTTTTTTATTTTCTCGAAAACAGTACAACCGATTTTAATCATTATGAAGCCCCACCAAGGTTTAAATATTTTTGCGTATACAAATTTTAAAAGTTTTATTTTTTAATTATTCAAAAAAAATTCAAAATTTTTTTCTGGAAGCTCAATATTTCGAAAACCCCATGCTCGATTTTTTTTAAACTTGATAAATAAAAGTTTTTTAATATAATCTACAAGATCTGAGGAAAAAAATTTGTTTTACCTAAAAATAAAGGTACCCACAATACAAATGTCAAAAAATGGTTTTCGAAAATCGTATTTTTCAAAAAAATGGCTCCGAGAATTTTGATAGTTTTTTTTTTTGTTTCGATTAATCTTTACTTTTAGAGAAGCTTCTAAAAAGTTTAAAAAAAAACATTGCATTTTAAGACTTTAAAAAAAATATTTTTTTTAATTTTTAAAAGAAAAAAATTTATTTTTTTTTTTTTTAAAATTCGATATCTCAAAAACTGCTCAATATTTTTTTTGTAAATTAAATTTTTATTCGAAAAATAAGAAAAAAGTTTAAATATGCGAACCAAAATTTTTTCTTAAATATGTTTTAAAGATTTTGTATACAAAAGCTTGTTTTTTTAAGAAACCACTAAAACGAATTACAATTTTGTTCTCGCATACCTAAACTAATATTTGCTCAAAACACATGTCATCCTGTGCTTAGCTCCAACTACTAAAGGAGTTTTAGTCATTTAAAAAATGAATTTTATGCTTTTTCTCTTAGCATTAATTTTTGAAATTCTTAGTCTTTTACATGAGAGCAAGTTCGTGTGACCCAGTCGTGCATTTTATTTTATGTGTCTTCGTATTTTAACGCAACTGTCTTAATTTGAATTGATGATTAAAAAACAGAGACGAATCGAACAGCAATTGCGTTTTTGATAAGTAACATTATGTATAGGGCAGAAAACGGACTAACGGAGCAAATATACCGATACAGATATCCGTGTTAATCTTAAGGGCCGATTTATGGCTAATAAATGATTTCGATTTATATAAGTTTGAGTTATTGATGGCTCCAGGGTCCGAGTTACAGCAATAGAAAAAACTCACTCATTTCGTGTGTGTGAAAGTTACAGTTACAGATGAGTAGCACATAGCACCCTCTGAGAACGTTTTGGTTATAATTATGTAGTATAGTTAACGTAGGTACCAATTGAGTGTTGATGGTGTCCTTATGTTTTCGTATAACTCTTTGTCCTATGATCACAAAAGTACAACAAGTTATAACTTCACGTACTAATATATACCGGATTTGGACCACTAGGCGGACCTAGAACTTATTATAACTCTATTGTTAGGTACACTTATGGAATCACTTACACTCTTTTTCTTCTTGTTGCATTAATGATATTTTACGAACCAAATGATGGCCTCCATCACAGGGTCCGTAGTAAAAGTCTATGTCTAAGAATTGATTCCGGAATAAAAATGCCCGAATGGGAAGCACCAAAAAACGCCCTCGTAGTGAATATTTTCCAACTTTTGGTAACATTATTCAAATTTGCCAAATAGGTATCCGTTGCAACATCTGTATGATGTTTTGTTTTTGCGATTAGCTGTATGAAATTGTTCCGATAGGTCCTATCCCTAAGAGCAAATATTATTTACTTATAACATATTTATGATAACTAGCCGACCCAGCTCTCGAAATTCGAGTGCCAATTTATTTATTATTTATTGGCAGTGTTCTCCAGCAAATTTATTAAATTAAATTTTATTTTATGTAATATGCAAAGTGTTCGACAGTGCAAAAACAAAAATGACCCACGGTTTGTAAATGCGTGTCTCAAGTATATTCTGCACATCTCCGTAACTGTGGCTTTCCAACCATATAAAATTTATCGAAATCGGTTAAATACTTTTGGAGAAAAGTGTACCACAAAAAACATGTTTGCCGTTTTATTATATGATGATTACAATAAAGAATACTATGTAATTAACAAGTACCTACAGTATAGTAATAAAATAATATATTTATGAAAATCTCATATTTTTTTGAAAACCCCCCCCGAAATTATTTTCTGCGTTCGCCCCTGTCTGTCATTAATAGCTACTATGGGTAGAAAATCTGGGAATTCTCCTTATTTAACTTGCAACAAAGGGAAAATAAAATGAAAAAACACACAAAAACTACTACTTTCACCATTTCTCTTGCGGGAATTGAGTCATCTAACACAGAACTACATAACTATTCGGAGATGCAAAAGTATCTCAATGCAACTAGAAGGAAGTACCTATTTGCAATCTGTACAGAGAGCAATTGTGTTGAATTAGAATGAATTTCAACGGCGACGACGACGACGAAGACAGCTTCAACGACAAACGAAACAGTCTGTCACATTTACCTAGTGAAAGGATAACTGCTCCTGGAGGAAAATGGGTCGGGGGGGATATGCATTGTTGAGTAGGTCTTGGCTCTGGAGAACAAGACTAAACTGAACGAATTTATACAGGATGGCTAGAAAGTCACTTTGGCCTAATTGCTTTGAAAAAAAAAACGAATTTGGTAATTCATCAAGTTTAGAAGACGAAAATAGTATCCCAGACACTCGGGTTTATATTTTTCTATATTTTCTTCACGGGAAAATGATTAATAACGTTCATCATTTTGAAGAAGTTTTTGCTTAAAAATTAAAGAAGCGAGTATGATGAATATTTATGTTGAAACTTTGAAATGGAAAACTGAAAAGGGAAGTCCAAAATACATCTAAAAAACTCGCTTCGAAAACATTAAAATTATTAAAATAAACTCCAAATGACGGGTCTATTAGGTACGAGTAGCTATTTATACTCCCATAATCGATATTTGGTTTGTCGTGAAATGTATTATCATAAAGTGTAACAACTTAAGCTCCAATATGTTAGCAGTCTGACTTTCGGAAGAAAAGATTAAAAATGAATAAAATGCGCGACTGGATTGCAGGAACATGTTTAAGAGATTTAGAATTTTTAAAATGGATGTTTTCGGGAAAATTATTCGGAAGCACATAATTAATTTCTAAAAGGCTAAAACAGTTTTTTTTTTTAATTTGTTGGAGCTACAAACAGAGTGCCTGACAACTTAAAATTGGCAAAACTATTTTCCGTGACATTAATTTGAGAAAGTTCTCGGTTGTTTTGAGGTTAGTTTGGTTGGCCAATTCATCATGAATAGAGAATATAGGAGCAACGTTTGCAAATTGTTTAAATTTATTTTTAAAAATATGGTTCAGTTCGAGAAACAGAAGGGGCGTTGCGTTCGGTTCGTTCCATGGTGCTCACAATCGAACTTGGACCTCCAGATTACGTCCTGTATGGGCCAGCCGCAGCGACTACATGCCCGATATTATATTTAAGCATTTAACAAAAAAAAATTAACTTTCAAATAAAACCAATTTTATGAATGAGGAAACCATTGTTGAAATAAGTTTTAATAAAAATTTTTGGTACACCAATTTTAGATTGTATTTAATTAAATTTCAAAAAATTAATTACTGACCCGTTTTAGAGATATCGAATTTTCAAAGTATAAAAAAGGATATTAGTTTTTCAAAAATTCAAAAAATATGTTTTTAAGGTTTTGAAATGCAATCTTTTCCAAACTTCTCTATAAAAAAAATCATTAAAATAAGTTATGCCGATATTGAGAAATTCGCAATAACAAACAGTCGTTCAGTCTGTGATATCTTAATTTCAAAATTTGTTTTTGAATTAAAGATCGTGAAAATTAATCGAAAAAAAGAAAATGTTGTCACAATTCTAGGAGCCGTTTTCGAGAAAAATAAGATTTTCTGAAACAATTTTTAATATTTGTATGGTGAGCAACTTTATTTTTAGATAAAATACATTTTTGGCTCAGGTCCTGTTAAACGTATTAGAAATTTGTATACTGTCAAGCTTTCAAAAAAAAACTAGCCTGGGTTTTCGAAATATATGTTACATATTAAGTTTTTGAAAAAAAAATTGAACTTTTTTTTTAGATCCAAACATTTTTTGTTTGAAAATTTGAATACACAATACTATCCAAACTTTTAGGGAGCTTTAGTATAAAAAATTTCAAAATCGGTTGTATCGTTTTTGAGAAAAACAAAATAAAATGCGCGACTGGATCGCACGTACTTGCTCTTATACAAGTATTTTGGAATTTAAAAATTATGTATAAATAAATATAAAACATGTATTCAATGAGATTAAAAATGTTCAAATGCATAAAATTGCCGTCTGATTTCTATAAGGGTATAAATTAATGCAAAACAAAGTTATTATTAAATTAATTTTTTGTGTAAGAAATTTCTTTAAAATTTTTTAAGAAAAAAATTTGGGATGTCAGTTATAAGTTTTTCGTAATAAAGATTTTAGGAAATAATTTCAAAAATATTAATTGTTCACACGTTTTTAGGATATTGATTTTTGAAAAAAAAAAATGGAATTTAAAAAAAAAAATATTTTTGCGAATATTTGTATATAAATTATTATTTTAAATTTAAAAGGGCTCCTGCATAAAAATTTTGGTTAAAATCATTAGAGCCGTTAATGAGAAAATCGAAAATAAAAACAAAATGTAGTGCAAGCCCATAACAGCACACCTTATAGTTACATTATATATAATCTATGCAATCACAATTGTTCTAAGAGCTGTTTCGAGATAAATCAGATTTTGCACTACGGGTGTATGGGGTGTACCGTTAGTTTTGGAGCTAAAACAAAATTTCAATTTCTCCTTTAGGGAATCACCGAAGATCCTTAGGTACCGAGTTTGCAAAAAATACGTCTACTAGCTTAGGCTGTAGATCGAGGTACAGACATACAGACTGACAGACGGAATTGCCGAAATCTGATCAAAATCTCGAGTTCTATTTTTGTTTCTAAATGAAGAACTTGCAATATAATAAATATATCACAAGTAAAAAATTGTTCTACTATACTCTGTCCAACAAAAATTGTCAGTACAGGGAAGATAGGACGTTTGTCTCCCATTCTGGTTGCATTGCCATGCATAAGTGTGTCGCCTTTTAAAGCTCTCACAGGGATTCCGTAGTTTACATTATAAATCGCCGCAAATGAGAGTAAAAAACGCGTAGGGCTACCGTCTGCCGATTCAAAACGACTGAAAACAATATTCAATTTACCTTTTCCCACAACACCAAGCGGTAAGATAATAGGCGCGTTTTTTTTAAGTTGACAAGCAATACGACAACACTCAACATACTCATCTTCTTAAAATGTGTTCTCAAAAGCTTCAAATTCCCAAACGCTCCTTAACAAAAACCACTGAAAAAGCTCCTTGCTTGCAATTGTGAATGATAATGGTAACTCTGTTTTGTGATGTAGATGAAGAGCGCACAATCGTATTGGGTGACACTTGACACTCCTGACAGTATCTCATCATCATCAGCAGTGGGATACGACGGTCGTGTTGGGGTGTACAACTTTTTGCAAAGAATTACAACAACAATTCCTTAAGAAAAGTGAGTGGCTTGCTCTTTTTTTAGTGGCATTTTTCCTAACGCATTGAAGTGAGGGTGCATCAGGCGCCACTGCTTTAGAAAAGCTCTCCCATAAGACCTGTACTGAATATTTTTGTTGGACAGAGTATAGTTGCCATTAAGAACTATTTTTCAGGAAGGGTTTTAACAACCGTAAGCTAGATTTTATTAAAATAAATTTCTAGAATTTTTTTCCTTGTCATATACTCGTATGTATATATGTAGGTACTATAGGGCAACTTTTGCATTTGGAAACAAATCGAACTCGAGGCTTTCATCAAAGTTGACATTACGATCATAGAGGACACACAAAAAGGAGTCCTACAATTCAGTCTGACTGTATGGCTATACCTCAATCTACCTACAGCTTAAGCTGCTGAAGCGATTTTCTCCAAACTTGATATTTAGGTTCTTCGGTGATTCTCTTAGGGAAAAATTGAAGTTTGTTTAGTTCCAAAACTAACGGTCTAATGATTTTAACCAAATTTGTATCCAGGAGTTCTGTTTTGAAAAAAAAAACTATTGTTTTTCAAAAAAAATGTTTTTTGAATTAAAAAAGAATACTCAGAAGTTTACATGGCGCTTAATTAAATTGAAGAAGAGTGTGAAATATTGTATAAATGGCACTGAAATTTAGCTGAATTTATCATTATCACCAACTTTGAAATTAAGAAAAAAAGAGTGCATATAAAAGTGAGCATCTAATTCACTTAAAAGCTTTACCAAATACGACAAATATCTAAAATAACTATAGAAAAATTAGTTAAGTTTAATAAACTATGATTAGTAGAGTATAATTAGACAATTTTAACTAAAATCGAAAAATATTATCTACAAGGTGGCGCAAAATGAATCACACTACTCTCGGAAGATGTTATAATTTTTGCAAATGCCGGCGTACGTACAATCATATTTGACTTTTGTGAATAAGACAGTCGCAGTATAGAAACAGACAAGCAATGGAGAGCGATATTTAGAAAGAGCTTGAAAAAATAATTTTTTACCAATAATCGGTCGGTAGTGTTAGCGCAGTGTGAATCTCGACAGCAATTTGCTAATCGGGTCGCACTGTGCGGCAGAAGGCATCTTTTTGCGGCCAAAAGTCCAAAATAAAAGTTTTGAGTTAGGGGTTTTTTGTAATCAGGCTGTCTAAACGAGACCCCTAGGAGACGAAAAATGTTCGTAGTAGAGTGTCTTGCCGCAGATCCCCCCCATAATCTTACTCTGAATGTGATTGCTAAGTTAACGTATAGTCACGCATCGTTAAGATAGGCTAATGGACACTTCCATCAAAATACGTGTAAAAGTTTTTATTTCCAAGCAAATCTATTGCAATAAAATGGATTCAACAGCTGCAGGTGCGTAAAATAAGTTAAAGAATTTCAAAAAAAAACCTAAACAGTACATTGTTAGACAGAGATATGTCAACACTATTTATTTACTTTTAAAAAAAAATATATTTGTTTGAGTGAAACCTTTTTTTCTTGCTATTTCTTGTTTTCAAAACTATTTAAGATAGTTTATAAAAGTATTGTGTACAAAATAAAATAAAATTCAGCTGCCCTTGGCTGCCCGTTAAGTTTTTTTGTGCATTAAGGTACTAGTACGGTGTAGAAGGCCAAAAAACGCACGATTTTTTGGGAATTTTTTTCTCGGAAACTTTATAAGATAATAACATAATTTTTTTTAAATAATGAATACATGCGTCAAGAATACAAATTTTTTGAAATTTTTGAATTTTTCCCGAATTATAGAGGGCGCATATGTTGACTCATCAAAAAATACATTGTCCCATTGCGGACAGTTAATCTCAGGATTAGCCGGACTGAAACAAAAAAAACAAAGTGGGTTATTTAAAGGAAGGTTTCTTACGAGACAATTTACCACAATTTGTTTAAAAAGTCAAAAAAAAAAAAAAATGTCAAGCTTTGAAAAAATAATTTTTTTTTTGTTAATTTTTTTGGCCATTTTTGTGTCGCCATTTTTTTATTCATAAGTTTTTGGTCAAATTGTGGTAAATTGTCTTAGAAAACATAAAATCGGTTCAGTAGATCCGGAGATTAACTGTCCGCAATGGTACAATGTGTTTTTTGAGGAGTGAACGTTGGCGCCCTCTATAATTCGGTCAAAATTAGAAAATTAAGACAAAAAAAATGTTCTTGTACTCTTGACGCATGTATTCATTATTTAAAAAAAGATTAGGTTTTAATCTAATAAAGTTTCCGAGAAAAAAATTCCCAAAAATCGTGCGTTTTTTGGCGTTCTAGACCGTAATAGTACCTTAATTTACAACAATATCCCTGGTGTTGTATGCCTACGTTAGTTCACAAACTTTTAATTCATGGCCCCGAAATAATAAAATATTCAGTGTTACCTATCTGTCAAATGTCGGAAGATGCACAAAAAGCATATAATAATTTTTTTAAATCTATCAAGCTAATAAAATTTGCAGTCTAAAGACTGTATCAATTTGCTAGCACCTCCAACTGTAAATAATCAAACAGAAGATGAACAACAATCTTTTGACAGCTCTTCCGCTTCTGAAACAGATACAGATGTAGATGATTGTGATTTGTGACTGTTACGAGATGGGCAATGAAAACTTTTTCATATAAATATCGGATATACTTATATATTAGGTGTGTTTTTTTCGCAAAGCTATCCGTAGTGAAGTAAGATTTTATACGTATTACAAATACAAAGTCTTCACTGCCGATAAAAGTAGAAGTAGGATCCAACTGCGGATAGAATGTTGACGTTTGCTCGAGTCTCGAATACAAATGTTGGTACAATTGAAAACTCTTTTGTATCTCGAAGGCATGTTCGTAGAGTACGAAAAGTAGTTTGTTGTTTAGCATTTTCCATTGAGAGTTTGTCTTTTTTTTACAAAACCATTTTTATAAGAAAAACGCTGCATTTTGTATCGTGTTGGTGTCGAACTCTTATAGAAAGCTGTTTAGTAACTAACGCATTTTTGTAGGAGCGAAATGTCGTGGTCAGCTGTTATAATTTAGTTAAACAGCGACATTTAAGAGTTACTAACGCGACAAAGCCTTTTTATGAAAAAAGCTGTTGAGAAATCCAAAACCAACTAAAGTCTGCGAACAGATCCCTTGACTTTTGTGGTGATAATAGTCAACAAAAAAAAATTCACAAACAAAACTTCTGCTTTATGAAGAATGGCTGGTGAACAGAAAAAGTAAATACAAAATGATTTAAATTGAAATTCATAAATAAAAACCTCCATATATATTTTCAGAAACATGAAAATTACTTGGCAAAAAGTTATTGGTTGTTTTTTTTTTCAATTAAATATTTCACAACTAGTCAGTGGTACCAACTTTAAAGTAGAAAAATCGCACAACTGCGGATACGTTTTTTTGGGAAATCCTACTTCACTACGGATAATTTTCCCAAAAAAACACACCTATTGTTTGCTCATATTGCATTTTGTATTTCTAAATTTATGATTTATAAATTACGGTGTTTTTTTTTTGTTATATAATATTGCCATATAGCATTCCATCATTTTGAATTTGTTCATTTTAATAAATTTTCAAGTACATGCCCTAATAATATCAAAACAAAATTTTTTAACCAACTAAGTATCAAAGTTATTTCATTTTTGATAAGTTTTTTCGTATGACATGACGCCATATTAGGTCGGACATTTTGAATTTGCTGATTCTGATAACGGATTCGTAATCACCGACCTCAAAAACCCCTATATATACCAATTTGTGGATCATTTTCTACGTTTTTCGATTTTTGGCCGCAAAAAGCGGCTTTCGGCCGCACTGTGGGTCGCGCTTTTTGACTCGCAACAGATTGGAACCATTGGCGACCATGTGGAAGTGGCCACCGATGGACTGGACAATTGGACATGACCGTAAGTATGGCAAATTTTAGTAAAAGACTTACATAAGCTTCGCTAAAAAGTGCAATCAGTGAATAAGTAAATGTCTGCTGATCGTCCGTAGCGTGTGAATTACTGTCAAGCCGTCCTTAATCTCAGCAATAAGGCGGACGATTTTGTGCTAATTAAGTGGCGAGGGTGCATTTTCACTTAAGCGGTCATGTCAATAAGAAAATCCACGTGTGATGGACGAAGAGCCATTACATCCACTAAAAGCTACTGTAAGGTGCGGCGTTCATGCGGGAGGAGTGATTGGGCCGTATCTTATTGAGGACGCCATCGGCAATACGGTCACGCTTACCGGCGAACGCTACTGAACCATGATAAACGACTTCTTAATTCCGGTATTGGATGAGCCGGGCTTGGTGAACATGTGGATTCAACATGATGGTGGAATATTCGACAGGAATACAAACAGTTATCACCGGAAACCTTGCGGATAATCATAGAAAAGTCGATCCATCGGACACAAAAGTGTATCAACGATGACAGCCACTTGACGGATCCGGTCCGAATAAAGATTTCCATCACTCAAAATCTGTTTGTTTATTTAGTAAAAGAGCAAATCCAAACCAAGTTTGGATGATTAATTTTGTGCCACCTTCTAGGTATGTTGTAAGAACAGAAATTCATGTCAAGGTGTCGAAAATCAGTTAAGATATCATTTATGTACAATATTCATCTTCATGTTGAATCGAATCAAAGAAAATTTAGATTCATTGGACTTCCCGTTTTCAATATACTTCTGTCTGCGTTAAGTTGCATATAGCTGAGGAGGTGAATCAGAATTCAGAAAGCAATTACATAAGAACGCGCCAGGATCACTTGAAAAAATTCTACAAATAAATGAATTGTTGCTTCAAACATTAAAATAATTTCCAAAAATAAAACTCAATTTGAATACTTCCATGGTTTGGTTACCTTCATAGAAATTATGTCCACTACGAACAACCCGAACTTCGTAAGAAAATTGGAATAGAATTTCCACACTCAAACTGTAAAACTTATTCATTACTTTTGTGGTTTTTATTTTTTGGTTCAACTGTAAAAACTGGTATTTATTTATTTCATATTTTATATATATTCAAAGTTCCTCTTTTTCTCTATACACCAAACCTAGTCACAGCACAAACATTCCTGTTTCGTATTCCAATACTGTAAGATTTATTATATTTGAAAAATATTGCCCTAATGAGTCTTTGAACCAGAATCTTTTGTCTGGGTCTGTTCCT
This sequence comes from Chrysotoxum bicinctum, assembly GCA_911387755.1. Lineage (NCBI taxonomy): Eukaryota > Metazoa > Arthropoda > Insecta > Diptera > Syrphidae > Chrysotoxum > Chrysotoxum bicinctum. The sequence continues at coordinate 190,558,018 of OU426987.1, forward strand.
GATAGAAATTCAATTTTAATGATGAAAGATTCAGAAAATAATAATTGTTATCGCAATTGAGAACTAATAGAATATGACATGAATTCTAAAATTTCTATGCTAAGCAAAAAAAAAAAGATCCAAACACAAAACACTAAGTCAGTTGAGGTTACAATATTCTGTCCATACCCTTCAATTGATTTATTTCCTTTTTCCATTCAATTCCATCGGGTATTTCCCTTAACAATTCAAGAGGATGTTTTTTTGATTCCCTTGCTGTTATCCAGAAAGAGCACTTAGTTTATTCAAAAAGGTATTCAGCAACATTCACTGTATGCACAACAACAACACCGAGTGCTCGGAGATAAAATTAATTCAGAATTTTCCACCACTCAGGTATTGAAATATCTATAGACTCGTACCTATATTGACTTTTAGTAGTTTGCCATGCACTGTTTGTCGAGAAAGGAACCTTTTTCCAATTTCCAATTGGTACCAATGACTGAAGATATGGTCATTGGGGGGGAAAAATGAAAATTCTGAATTGAGTTTTGAATTTTATCACGTGGACAGGTGTACTTTTTTGACTTAGTTAGTGGGAACTTTAAAGTTCAATTAGGTCAAGTCAATTAGCCGGTATTATAATGGAGAGCTCGTGAAAATTTGTTTAAATCTTGGAGTATTATACATCAGAGCGGAAAGTTCTGATTGCAAAAATGTAAGGTTTGTCAGCTGAATCATATTTTCATACTATTCTGAGTTTGTTTTTCAAAGCTTTTTGAAGCCCTGTGTCCAGGTCAGTTTTTCGATGTATTCTTCCCTAAAAGTGAAAAAAAACACTTGATGGATTTTTCCCGTGGTTGTACACACCGAAATTAAAAACCGTGGCTAAGAAATTAGAAAACTGCACAAACTCAAAGATATTTTGGGAGACAGTGCGCAAACTTGGTGGGCGCAATCAGGGTATGAAGTTCTCTTTAGAAGCTGAGACGTTAGCAGCTCATTTTAAAACTCTACTCTCAGCTGATGAAGACCTTCATACCTTTGATTACGCGCTACCTGATACTAGAGTCAACGAGCTGGATTTAGAATTCTCATTGCCCGAATTGGAAGTAACGCTCCAAAAAATGAAAAACAACAAGGCTCCTGGCCTAGACGGCATACCAGTCGAGTTTTATAAAAACAGCACTATTGATTTTAAAAACTACCTCGTGTCTTTCTTTAACAAATTGTACAATGATGGTTGTGTCCCTAACAGTTTCAACGAATCTGTAATTTTTGCCATTTTTAAAAAAGGTGATGCTAACGCTGCGGAAAATTATAGAGGTATTTCAATTTTAAATTCAATAAGAAAAACTTTTACTGCAATCCTATATGAAAGGCTCACAAAATGGATTGAGGATAACAGTCTTTTGAGCATCTTTCAAGCCGGTTTCCGCCCAGGTTTTTCAACCATGGATCATATCTTTGCCATTTCAAGCATTGCTCAACAATTTATAGATAGAAAAAAGAAACTATACACTTGCTTTGTTGATTTTAAAGCTGCATTTGATAAAGTCAATAGACAAGCTTTAATATACAAACTTTCTTGTATTGGTTTGTCACGAAAGTTTCTCGAAGTGTATGCAAGTTTTATTTCGTCAACAAATTGAAGGGTATGGGACGGTATCACATTTTCAAATCGATTTGAAACAACTACAGGTGTTCCTCAGGGTTGTATCCTCAGCCCATTATTATTTGCCCTGTTCATAGATGATGTCTGCGAGCTTCTTCCGGGTGGAGTTAATTTTGCTAACATTATAATCAAAGTCCTGTTGTACGCGGACGATCTAGTTATGCTTGCTGATAATCCTTTCACGCTACAAATGCAAATAAACCGTCTAAGTTCATTTTGCGAGTCTTGGGGCTTGCAAATTAATACCCAAAAAACTAAGATTGTTATATTTGAAAAAAGACAATCAAGAAGGCGAGCGGAAGAAAAATGGTCTCTAAACAATACACACATTGAGGTTGTACAGGAGTTTAAATATTTGGGTGTCCTCTTGACCTACAATTTAAGCTATCTAAAGCACTCCAAAGAAAAAAGCAATGAAGCTAAATTGGCACTTAATATAATGTGGCCAAAGTTTTTTTCGAACAAAAATGTTGATTTAATGTCCAAGTACAAAGTTTTCAACGCGACAGTAAATGCATGCATGACACATGGCGTCCAAGTCTTCGGATACACACACTTCGAAGCTTTTGAAACTGTGCAAAGGAACTTTTTTAAGAGAATATTTCGTTTGCCTAACTCAACACCCAACTACGCCATATATGTGGAGTCAGGAATAGTCCCTATATATATACACAATTTGAAGGCAAGTGCGAACTTCATTACTAGAGTGATGAAAAGAAGTGAAACTTGTCTTCACAAAATCATTTTAAGAAAATTACTGCGAGTGAATGCTTCCCCGTTTAAAGACTGGAAAGAACTAGCTTTATCTCACGAAACAAGTTTAAACTTAACAGAAACTAACGTGACCGATTGGCAGGCTCAGTTTTCTGATGTGATTGCTAAGGTGGATCACAAAATGTTTCTGGATAATCTTTCCAGAGCATCTTCATCTACTTCAAGAGCTATTTATAGTCATTTAAACCACCACCTGCCCTCGGAAGTCTCTTACTTTAGTAATGAATTTTCACCCTCGGTTATAAGTATTATTTTATTTTTTAAACTTTTTAAATTTTATTTTAAATTTTAAACTTTTCGGCAAAGTTTTATATCTTTAGACAAACTTTTTCAAATTTTAAATGGAGCAATGGGCTGCCAACATATTGCCAACATGCTCTTTCTTACCGTAACAGTTTCACATATTAAACGTAGTCGATTACCCGCTTATTGCAATTTAAACCAAATTTTATACCTAAATATTTACTGTTTTGTTGCTGATCATACAAAATTTGATAATATTTCTTTTGTGTTTCAAATCACGTTAAAATTGATAATATTCTATAAACAGCTAATCTTAACCAAATTGTGTATTATTTTGTGTTTCAAATCATGTTAAAATTGATAAAATTTTTTATAAACAGCTAATCAAATTAACAAAATTGTGTAATACTTTGTGTTTCAAATCACGTTAAAATTGATATCATTGTTTTTTATAAAAATATTTCTTCATATCTTTTGTTAAACATTTTTTTTTCTTTTTCTTTTCTTTATATTTTGAAATTTTTGCTTTTTATTATTTCATTTATTTTTTAAATCATATTATGAAATGTCATCTCAGGCAGACGGCAGTATTGCCATGTCCTTATTCTTAAGTATACAAATTTGTAAACCTTATGATGAAAAAATAAAGAATCTATCTATCTATCTATCTATCTATCTACACACCGAAATTATTCTTCAAAAATTTCTATTGAAGAATCTAAAAGTACTTATTCGCCATTCATAAACTATTTAGACTCCTATCCAACACTATTGAACAATACAGATTTATTCGGTAATGCGAATTTTGCGTCAGTAAAATTTTGTCAAGCGAATTTTAATAACAAAATAATTTTGTTTTAATAACAAAATAATTTTGTACCGAAATTTCTTGAAAGGTTCTGTGGCCCAAACCGTTAGTAAAATGTTTTCTTTATTTGTTTTACTAAGATGTAGACCATGCCTTACAATAGTACCTACACTTTTTTTTAAAAAAAAATCGTTAAAGCTGTTTTTTAGATAAATAATATATTTCATAACAATTGCTATATGTATGGCAGGTACAACAATTCTTAATACAGGTAGAAAACACCCCGCACCAGCAGAGACAGTTAAGCAAACTTGCCCGAGCATATACAAGCACTATTATGCTACACCGGCAGATACTTCGCCAAAGCCTCGAAGGAATCTACCACAGAGAAAGCGATGAATACAGACTACTGCATTCAAAACTTCACAAAACCAATGTTCAACCAGGCTCTAAGACATCATCAGGAAAAGAATTTCAATTCCAGGCACCACCCTTCATGGACAAGAAGTTTCAACTACTTCTGGTAAGAAAGCTGAAGCGTTTGGAAATTACTTTTAGGATATTTTCAAAGATCACCCTCCCATACATATTCCTGGCTTTATCGAAGAAGTAGAAACTTGCTTTCAGGAGATATCAGCTACCACCAAAACCGTGGCCTTGTTCAACTAAAAAAAAACCTCATCGGAGCCGCTACTGGCAGATGTCTTCACTTCTCCTGAAAAAGTGGCTGACATTATCAATCATGCCTTGAAACTCCAAAAATTCTGCAGGAAGCGACAAGATTTCTAATTATGTACTTTTAAACATTGATGACACCTGTTTCAAGTCACTTATATTTTTAAGAGTTACCATTCAGTATAAGCCGATTTCACGATTCTGCTGCAAATATAAAGGGTTAAATCAGGCGTTACAGCTTGTCTTTACATCCTAAAACGTGTCATACTGAGAGCTGATCGTTTGCAAAGAGGCACCTCTACGTTTTTGTGACATCGGGTGACATCAATTTGGAAGGCCCAAATGGCTGCAAATTTTATTACCACGATGTCAGACAGAAAAACACCAATTGAAACGTTTCCACAGATGCGACGACGGTAGAATAATAGTTTGGGACGCAATATCATTCTATGAAGCTTACAGATATTTGTATTCAAAAATTTTGTTGCGACTGTTGAAAAAGACGTTTCCTCATTTCTCTAAAAATTGTCAAGATTTCAATCAAGAATTCAATCGTATTTCTTGATTTTGACTCAGCATTCAATCAAGGCTAGTATTTAATCCACCATCTCACCGTTCCCTGTAGTTGTTCTAGGCTTAGGATTTACTCCCACTTAGCGTTTGACTCAACGTCAGTCAAAGCTAGGGAATTAGATAATCTCTCTGTCTGACCTTATATAAAATACTGTGTAAAGCCCCTTTAAGACCATCAGTTGTTCCTTCAGTTATCAGTTCAGTGTATTTAGACGTCAGTCCGGTGTTCAGTTGAGCTTGTATGCTGCTTCTCTTTTAACTGAATTGTGATAAAAAGGGTCACTTTTCTTCCACAAAAACATGGACACGCGCGATAAATTTCAATGAAATCGACCAAATTATCATTCTGTTTCGACATATTGAAAAAAACAGGAACTCGAATGGCGACTGAACTGACAACTGAACTGAAAAGAATTTACACATCAGTTTAACTGATAACTGAAAACTTATGGGAATTTCACAGTTTCCGTTTCAGTTAAACGCTTCAGTTTTTGCATTTAGACATCAGTTTAACTGAAAGCTTAACTAATAGCTCAACTGAAAATGAAACTGAAATGATCGTCTAAAAGGGGCTTAATCTTAGATTAAGTAAATTTAAATAAAAAGTTGGACATTACTAAAGTTCTGAGATTTCTAATACCGAGTTTTTTGCTTCCTTCCGATTGACCCTGGACCCGTTGAACGCTACCTAAGGTACAAAAAAAAAGGATCACAATGCAACTTGAAGCAAGGTCTTTGGCAATCGTCATTTTAGTTACAACAGAAAAGCAACCATAACACAGGTATAATGTTCGTAGAGTAGCATTATGCTCTACGAAGTGCACATGCTAGATGGCTATCCCAAGTCAGAATTTGGTTAAAAGTAACACCTAAGTTTTGTACGGTTTTAACTTAGTTCAATATTGAATCATCAAGCTCAACGTATGGTAAACATTTCGTGTTAACTACAGTAAAAATAGCCTGGCATTTTATCGAGTTCAACTTCAAAATAATATATTACCAGATCTTCGTTAATTTGAGCAATTACATCTTTAGCCATTCCAATAAGGTAGCTCCAACAAATTTGAACCTCATCAGAGTGCATATACATTTCGCAATTTCTTAGAACCGGTTGTAAGTCACTATAAGACAGTGTGGAAAGAAGAGGACCTAAGATTGAACCCTGCGGTACACCAGCGAAGCGTTTGTGAAAAGGCAATCCGATAACTTTGCATTTGCAGAAACCACCTGAGTTCTATCGGTCACGTATTTCTTAATAAGAGATATGGCCAAGCTAAAAGAAAAAAAAATGCTGAAACTTTTTTAAATATATATTCTGTGAGAGACAGTGTCGAAAGCCTTAGAAAAGTCTAATACAACCAACGTTGTTATCAAGTTTTTGACCATTTGCAGTCATATTTTGTCAACAATTTTTAGAAACGCTCCTGTACAGCTGTGATGTGGTCTAAAATTTGATAAGTATCCAAAAAAGTACATAGTAACCTGTTCACTTACTACTTTTTCAAATGCCTTACGAAAGAAACGACAGAATGGAAATTGGTCCATATTCTTTAGAACTTGAGTTTTAGGAACTGCAATTACTTTAGAAACTTTTAAGGGAAATAGGAACTAGTTAGAATAGAGTTGAAAATATGAGTTATTAAAGGCGAAATATAAGGAAGAATAATTTAAAGAAATTCGGGATGCATGTCGTCTAGACCAATAGCTTCCAGTTTAATTCCTCTTATCGTTTTGAACACATACATTTCATCAACTCCTAAAACTCGTCAAAATTTGAGCTACCCGAATTTATGTTTTTCAAGCTGAATTACTGGATTCTCAGGCAATCAGGCAATGTACTCAAACAAGATCCAAACCAGAATTGGAATACGGCTATTATCGCAGACAGTCAGGCGGCTGTTAAAGCTAGCACATCATCCTCCAAATTAGTCCAGCCATGTCGGAATGAACTTGCTAGCCTCAATATTCACTCTTATCTGGATTGCGGGTCATTTTTTTCAATTTTTATCAACGAATCGTAGGTGGAGCAGTTTAACTAACTTCATTATATCTAAAAAGATTTGGCCCACCTAAAATAAATCCTGAACCCTTGATCTGATATGCAGACGCAGGCAAAACATCGCTAGTATTGTAGCTACCTGTAGTGGGCAATAACCAACAGGAGAACATGCAGAGAAGCGAGGCATTCTTCACAACACTAAATGTCATAGCTGTGAAGACCCGCGGGAAAAGAAACAGTCATTTATGTCCTCTGCAAATGGCCTGCTCTGGCCAAATTTAGGGCACAATCATTAGAAATGGCATTTTTCGACGACATTAACGAACTTTCGGAAACGAATATCAAAGACCTGATCTCTTTTCTCAACGCGAGGAAATGGCTTGAGGACGAACTTCGGTTACTTTTGAGCCGTTTGCTCCATTTGACTCCTTAGATCCCGAGTTAGCTGAGTGCTTTCACAGAAGTATACGGTTTCGGGGGCCAAATGAACGATCAATCGGATTGGCTACTTTTTCAGCACCAGTCAACAAACTACGTAGCTTGGTACAGTGTAGATGGCATCGAATGAGTGTGACAGATGACAGTCCGGTTTGGTGAGTGATCCAATTTCCGAATGATTATGCAAAAGTTATACTGCCAGTGGTCGCTATTTCTGCCTATCCACCTATCATCATTCCCATTAGAAACTCTCCCACTATTAAGCCTGTGTCTGTCCATGACCAGAAAAAAGCTCAGTGAGTTGGCAAGATGAAGCTCACAAAGACTCCCTGACGGAAAACTTGAAGATTTGGATAAAAAACTCATGGATATAACGAAGTGTCCCGCAGAGAAAAAAAAAATGAACTTCACAAAATTATCAGCACGTTCAAACCGAATTATAAATGGAGATATGGCAACTCCGCAATAGCTACCTGTTGGCAAGCAAAAAATTCGGAGAATCAAGTGACCGAAAAAAAAACGTCGAAAAACACTGGAACTTCGAAAGAGTGTGTCCCTTGACATACGCGGCACAGATGAGTCAAAGAGCGGCGGGAAATATTGATATAGCAAAAGTGATGAAGTTTGTGACCAAAACTCAAACCAAGGCTATGAAGTTCCGGAAAGCAGCTGCGATTGGTAGTAAAACCTAGAAACACACATCTGAAAACCCTTTGAGAATATTTGCCGAAGCTAATTTAACTGCTAATCAATACGAAGTGATTGATCAAAACAAGTGATTCAAGTTAAACAAAGAGTAAAATATGCTTTAAAACAAAGTTATAGCACAGTATTGTACGTGCTTTTTTGATTTTTAATAATTTTTTTTCCCGGCCAATCGGGAGGGAAACTTAAGTGGGTTTAACTGTACCAAAAAAAAAAAAAATGAAAATTTATCCTTCCAAATAATTTTTTAGTCATTTGGTACCTACTTGATGTGAAAAATGTGCCCAAATATTTTTGGACAGGTTTTAGACCAAAATACCGCACTGTGTGGTGTCGCATTCTTCATCGCAACTCGTTTGCTGGTTTGAGATACCAAATATTTAAAACAAAAGTAATTGGCAGCCATAATGTAAGTATATACATTTATTTGACATGCTTTACGCAGGAGGGGTATCCCGGATAAATTAATAGCTATTATTAAGGCAACTTATGATGAATCCAAATGTCACGTTTTGCACGAAGGGAGGCTGTCATAAGAGCTTGAAGTATAAAAGTGGAGTCAGACAGGGTTGCATTCTGTCACCAATATTATTTCTGTTGGTGATAAGCGATGTCCTGCGAGCGGCATTGACGGGAACCGGAGGAATTCGATGGACTCTGACGTCTCACCTGAAACATCTTGACTATGCGGACGACGTATGCTTGCTCTCTCATAGGATCATGGATCTCCACAAAATGACAACAGGGGTGGAGAGAGAAGCAGAAATCGTAGGGCTGAAAATCAACTCCGGCAAAACAAAGATGATCAGCCTAGGAACCACATCATCTTCTCTCATAAATATTTCTCAACAACCGGTAGAGAAAGTACAGAGCTTCCAATATCTTGGAAGTATAATCTCTACCGAGGGTGGTACCGAACAGGACATCAGCAGTCGAATCGGGAAGGCAAAGGCTGCTTTCGGTATGCTTAGAAATAGTATATGGAAGAATAACTCTCTAAGCTTAAGAACCAAGCTACGGCTCTTTCGATCCAACGTCGAATCCGTTTTACTTTATGGTTGCAGCACTTGGAAAGTAACAGTAGGTGTCACTAAGAAGCTGCGAACGTTCATTAATAGATGTCTACGAAACATCCTTAGGATTTTCTGACCCAATCGTATATAAAACGAAGAGCTCCTCAGGAAAACGGGTCAGGAACTTATTGACTCCATTATACGACGTCGAAAGTGGCAGTGGATCGGACACACGCTTCGAAAAGGCGACGACTGTATTGCGGCGCATGCAATGCAGTGGAATCCGCTCACTCAAGAAGGAAGAAGAGCTGGACGACCGAGAAGCTCATGGAGAAGGACAGTCGAGGAGGAGTCAGCCCAACTAGGCAAGAGTTGGAGGGAGTTGCGACTCATATCCAGGAACCGAACACGATGGCGTTGTGGACGCCCTATGCCCCACTAGGGGTCCCCCACGGACATAAAAGGTCTGAGGACCTAAGTAAGTAAGTAAGTATAATGTATACCTTTGAAAAAAAAGTTCAACTGACATCCCGCCAGAAGTCTACTCATCCTTCAATCCTTCTAATATGCGCGAGAGGACCTATATTTTCCATTGATTTTCCAAAGCAAACAGACAACACCAAATTGTTTTCAAAGTGAATCTTATAAATTTTTCAATTTTCACTGAAGTCAATCCAATGTGTCAACTTCATCCTTTGATATCTCACTGTTCTGTATAATGCATGGAAATTTAATCCTTTTCCTTGCTATATCTATGAATTTAGCTTCCTTGTTATTGTTCTGTTGTTGATATGCACATCAACATTGCAGGGGGCTTCTAGTATGCATACATAATTTTATTTCCACCCACTCGACCAACGTTTGTTGTGAAAGAACAATTTTCTCTGATTTTTTACACCAAAGAAAATGCATTGCTTTTCTCTCAGGTTTCACATTGTTTTTTGTTATTTTGTTTATATAATTCTTCCTATCGAAAGCCCTATACAAATAAATGGGGGAGGGATTATAGGGAACTTTAATACCTCTTCTATGTGGAATCATATACTCGAGCTGAAGAGCAGCTTAGTTCCGCTTAATTTTGGCCTGTTTGCTGTGACATTAGCAACGTCATTGCATAGTTAATATGTCACTTCAACGGTTGACACTTTATTTTTTCACTACTTTCTGTTAAGTTTGATGAATCCATTTATAATCCAAGTTAGAATTATTGATCCATTGGTGAAAGGAGTCCGTTCAGAAAGTCACTATACGAGCAATGTGGCATTGATTAATTATTGAAATGCCAAGTAAAGTAAAAAGTATCAAAGCTCTATTTGGGTTGTGTCAATTTTAAGCAAGAACCCTGAGAAATAGTTTTATTAGAATCACTCATCAAATTTCTCAGAGTTGGCTTCGAGAAAAGTTTAAAACTCAACAACCTTTATAAATTGCTATGGACACAAAACGTTTAAATAAATTGCGTATGATTTAATAAAATACAAACACAAAATATCTATACTATTCAACTGGATGTGGCATCTTTGTTCTTAAATGCGCTTTTATCGGTTTCCTGCAGTAACTCCTTCTCTGACTTTTAATAGAGCAGAGTGGTAGTTTAATAATGCAATTACTTTATTAAACGCTTAGAAACATAGAGTGCCAAGGCACACTATCTGAAAAACTCCTGTGTCGAAAAGTTGTCTAAGGACTGCACTTTACGTTCCTTGTAAATATCTATCGTTCCATTTGCGATATGTAGTTTGAAAGTTGGTATTTTACATCAACCTAAGTTCTATTTGAGATGTGAATTCTTGAAACTAAGGAATCTTATACATACATATATGTGTGTTGTGTACGTATACATAGCTGTATGCATAAAAGCGATCGATATTTTGATACATTTTTAATCGCATCACACTCTGAGAGCAAATTGTTGCTGACTTTGATATTGAGATAACCGATGCCACAGTAGAGTAGGGTGTGGCATTTATTGTTAAGTCTGTACAATTTTGGGCAATAAACTTGACAGTTTACAGAAAATTCCTAAAGGTTTTTCCGAATATCAACCACGGAGATAAGTGCATAAGTGTACCTAGTTTGTTCAAATCAAATTTATTATTTATTCAAATGAAATCTTTTGGGGAAATAATTTGCTTTTGTAAAATCTTAAATAATAATTTGCTATGAAAAGTTTTTTTTTCAATAAGAGCAGGTAGATGTGGAAATAGAATAAAACAATCTGTGTGTGAGGTATGAACAAAATTCTTCTGACATTACGATGATAGCGAAGACGAAAAAAGTGGGTCCGGCAATTCCGTCTGTCTGTCTGTATGTCTGTATGTCTGTACCTCGAACTACAGCCTAAACTATTGGAGGTATTTTCTTCAAACTCCGTACTAAAGGGTCTTCGGTGATTCCCTAGAGGAGAAATTGAAATTTTTTTTTTTGAGCTCCAAAACTAAGGGTACCCCCCATACACCCGTAATGCAAAATCTTATTTATCTCGAAAACAGCTAAACCGATTTTGATAAAAAAAATTAGGTGTGATATTATGGACATGGACTACATTTTGGTGAAAAAAAATTTGGGGGGAAATGTTATTAGGGGTACCCGTCATAGAACCATTTTTTTTGATTTTCGATTTTCTCACCAACGGGTCTAACGATTTTTAGCGAAATTTTTATGCAAGAGCTCCTTTGCATTTTAAAAAATATAAACTAAAAATTTTTTCGAAAAAATTGTTTTTGGATTTTTAAAAAAATAATACAATTTTTTTTGAAAATTCGATATCTTGAAAACCGATACACGATTAAATTTTTAAATTACGTTTTAAAATGTATTTTATTAAATACTAACAATTTGCGTAACAACTTTTTTTATAAAAATTGTAAGGAAAATTTTGTACACAAAAAACATGTTTCAGTGCGTCTGTATGTCTGTACCTCTCACTACAGCCTAAGCCACTGGACCTATCTTTCAATCTCCGTAGTTAAGGGTCTTTGGTGATTCCCTAGAGGAGAAATTGAAATTTTTTTTTTTGAGCTCCAAAACTAAGGGTACCCCCTATACACCCATAATGCAAAATCTTATTTATCTCGAAAAAGGCTCTAACGATTTTGATAAAAAAAAAATTAAGTGTGATATTATGGACATGGGCTACATTTTGGTCAAAAAAATTTTTGGGGCAAAATGTTATTAGGGGTACCTGCCATAGACCCGTTTTTTGATTTTCGACTTTCGCATTAACGGCTCTAAGGATTTTAACCAAACATTTTCAGCAGGATTTTCCTTAAGTTTAAAATAATATTGTTTATAAAAATATTCGAAAAAATATTTGTTGGGTTTTTGAAAAAAAAAAAACAAATTTTTTTTTGAAAAATCAATATCTTCAAAATCTATGAACAATTATTTTTGAAATTATTTCCTAAGATCAATATCATTAAATACTTAAAATTCGCATCCCATATTTTTTTCTTAAAAAATTTGAAAGAAATTTTTTATATAAAAAATATATTTAATATTAAAACGAAAAGTTTGTTTGCATAAATTCATACTTTTCTAGAAATCAGACGGCAATTTTATGCATTTGAACATTATTATCTCATTAAATCAATTTTTTATATTTATAAAATGTATCTTAAATTCCAAAGTACATTTACATAAGAGCAAGTTCGTGCGATCCAGTCGTGCATTTTATTTTTTCTCAAAAACTGTTCGACAGATTTAAAAAATAAAAATACAAAAAAATTTCATTTAGTTAAACCTTAGGTAAGTTGAAAAAAATTGTACAAGAAAATGGTTAATGAAAATGATTCCACTAACCATTTTTTGTTTTTGATTTTCTCGAGAACGGTACAACCGATTTTGATCATTTTTTTTGCTAAAGCTCCCTAAAAACATAAATAAATTGTGTACTCGCATTTTCAAAAAAAAAATTTTGATTTAAAAAAAAAACTTCAAATTTCTTTTTTTCAAAACTCATTATTTCGAAAATCCCATGCCAATTTTAGTTTAAACTTGATAAATAAAAGTTTCCCAACATAATCTACAAGATGTGAGAAAAAAATTTTATTTAACCTAAAAATTAAGGTACCTACCATACAAATGCCAAAAAATTAAAAAAAAATGGTTTTCAAAAATCGTATTTTTCTCGAAAACCGCGCCTAGAATTTTGATAAATTTTTTTTCTTTTAATTAATTTTTACGATCTTTAATTTAATAAAAATAAAATGCACGACTGGGTCGCACGAACTTGCTCCTATGTAAAAGACTAAGAATTTCAAAAATGAATGTTATTAGAGAAACTGTTCATAAGCATAAAATACATTTTTTAAATGACTAAAAAAAACTTCTTTAGTAGTTAAAGGTAGGAATAGGATGCCATGTGATTCAAGCAAATATAGATTTATGCAAGAACAAAAATTATAAGTCCTTGTAGTGGTTTCTTAAAAAATAAGGTTTTATATAAGAAAATTTTAAAACATTTTTCAGAAAAAATGTTGGTACGCCAATTTGAAGTTTTTATTATTGTATGAAAAAAAATAAAATTTACAAACAAAAATATTGAGCCGTTTTCGAGATATTGAATTTTCAAAAAACAAAAAAATGGATTTTCTTTTCAAAATTCAAAAAAATATTTTTCTTAAAGTTTTGAAATGCAATGTTTTTTAAACTTTTTAGAAGCTTCTCTCTACGAAATTTCATTAAAATCCGTTGTGCTAATAATGAGAAATTCAAAATTTAAAAAAATACTTCTATAGTAGGTACACTCAGTAATGTTTTGTTTTCAAAATTTTTTTTATTAAATTACAGATATTAAAAAATAATAGAAAGAAAAAAAATTTAAGCAAAATTCTCGGAACCGTTTTCGAGAAAAATACGATTTTCGAAAACCATTTTTTAACATTTGTATGGGGGGTACCGTTATTTTTAGGTAAAATGAATTTATTTTGCTCATATATTGTAGATTGTTTTTCCAAACTTTTATTTATCAAGTTTTGAAAAAATCGAGCATGGGGTTTTCGAAATATTGAGTTTTCAAAAAAAAATTTTGAAAGTTTTTTTTAAAAATCCAAAAAATTGTTTTGGAAAATTTGAATAAGTACACAATAATATTCAAACTGCTGGGAAGCTTTAGCATAAAAAAAATGATCAAAATCGGTGGTACCGGTTTTTGAGAAAATCAAAAACAAAAAAAATGGCCCCAAGGAGGGTACCAAAACTACTCATTTTTTTGAAATTTTTTTTCGACCATTACCTAGGTTTAACTAAACTAAATTTTTTGAATTTTTTTTAAGAAAATCGCAGGGACAGTTTTTGAGAAAAAAAAAATATTTATAAAATTTCGAAAAAAAATCGTATGGCAGGTACCGTTATTTTTGGTCATAAAAAATCAAATCAAAAAACATCCGGGGGTAAAAAATCAAAACCCATATCTACCAAGTTTGAAGAAAATCGGCCGAGCCGTTTAGCTATAATCGCACAGAGAGACAGACAGACAGACAGACAGACAGAATTGCCAGACCCACTTTTTTCGTCTTCGCTATCATCGTAATGTCAACTTTGATGAAAATCTCGAGTTCGATTTTTTTTACGAATGCATAACTTGCCTTATAGTACCTATAAGTCGCAAGTAAAAATTTGAAATTAAGATATTACAGCTTGTACCTAACATAGAGCCATTCTTTTCAAATTTTGAATTTCTCATTATCCACATAACGGATCTTAATGAAATTTTTTATAGAGAAGCTTCTAAAAAGTCTAAAACACATTGCATTTCAAAACTTTAAAATAAATATTTTTGAAAAAAAATCTATTTTTTTCTTTTTTTGAAAATTCTATATCTCAGAAACGACTCAATATTTTTTTTTTGTAAATTTAATTTTTATTCGAACAATAATAAAAACTTTAAATTGGTGTACCAAATTTTTTTCTTAAAATTTTTTTAAAATGTTTGTATATGAAAGCTTTTTTTAAAAAATCACTACAACGACTTATAATAATTTTTGTTTTTGCATAAATTCATAATTGTATAGCATTCTGTTTTTGTCTCTTACTACTAAAAGAATTTAAAAAATTAATTTGATCCTTATAAACAGTTGTCTCTAATAACATTCGTTTTTAAAATTCCTAGTCTATTACATAGGAGCAAGTTCGTGCGACCCAGTCGTGCATTTTATTTTTATTTGAAACCCGCATGTATGTTATTTTCTGAGAATATGATATCGTTCTAATGCTCGCCTCGGCTTCTTACGGTGGCACGGATCCGAATGGTCCAATTTTCAATGACTCTTCGGCTGAATTATGTTCAACTTGAGGGCATCGGTTCATTGCAGTTTAGTCGCATAGAGTTGTGACTTCAGGAAACTCCACAAGAAATAGCCTAGCTGGGTCCAATTTCATGACCTTGATGGCCAATTCACATCACCTCTACGAGCGATAAGCTTTCCTTTTAAATCGTACACGCAGAAAGTCAATCCTGGCGTCCGCTGTGTGGCACATAATGCCATCCTGCTGGAACCACATTTCGTGTAGGTCCGTATTGTTGGATTTGGGCCATACGAAATTGGTTATCATGGTCATGGCCATTGACAGTGACCGCCTCACCAATGTCGTCTTCGAAAAAGTACGGACCAATGACACCGCCGTCGCCGGCCGGCCCAAACTCCACACGAAACGCTAAGTTTTCGAAGATGAATTGTCACCTGATGAGCCTTGTGTGGTTTGGTGTTGTCCCATATACGCCAATTTTGCTTGTTACCACAGCCATTCATTCAAAAATGTGCCTCGTCGCTAAAGATGATTTTTCGGCAAAAATTGGGGTCCTCTTCCAAACCGCTCCGAAGCCCGGTGAGTAAGAAAACGGCATTGTCTATGATCATAAGCTTTGAGCTACTGAGTTAGTTATGCATTATGCCCAGGTACCGACGCAACATTCGCCAAGTTGAAGTGTGCGAAAGGCCGAGTTCTTTTCATTGGCGAATTACAATAGTGATTGCTCATCAGTAACTGAGTAAAATACCACAGATTTGACAGATGTCACCCTAGCAATATTACCACTACAGGCCTTCAAAATCTAGCTGCGCCAATTGAAAAAAACCCTTAAGAAACAGGATATTTCATAAATTTTATCTTTAAATTATAAATCACAATAACCGTTTCGATAAAAAATTCAATTACCGATTTTCTGTCTTTATATTTATTGGTAAATCATTAAAAGCAACCAAGTGAAAACTTTGAACACAGAAAAATTGATTAAATCTCAATCATTTTATCCCTTCACTTTTAGCGAAAAGGTTTTACATATTGTCGATATGAATATAAATCGAATACATGAATATAAATTGTATGATGTCTACAAACAGGGTGGTCCTTAATATAATTTATATTAAATAAATTAATCAAATAGTTGCAAGACATAACTAAGAACATTGACAAAATGTTTGTTGGCAAAATTGATTGAAAATAAAAAAGTTAAAGTTGTCGTGTTTTAGTGAGAACAAGGGGATGGCTAGACCGTATATGCAATACCGAATGATACATATTCATATGGTATGCAATGTAAAAGAGTGATTTTTAAGAGCTATCGGAAATTGAAAAAAAAAAACACAAACAATTCAGAAAAATGCATGAAATCCTTATTTGAATCGATAGTACGGTCGATATAATTTAATGCTTGAAGATTATTTCATGCAAATGTTGGCCGCGGCTGCGCCTCAAATGGTCCTTCCGCTAAGTCCAATTTTGGCATTTCGGCCGGTATCTCACGAATAAATGCTTCAATGTTGTCTTCCAGTGCGCCAATCGAAGCGGGCATGTCGCTATAGACATGAGCCTCAACATAGCCTCACAAAAAATTGTTTAGAGGAGTTAAATCGCACGATCTAGGCGGCCAATTGGCCGGCCCCAAACGTGAAATAAACTGTTCACCGAGCTCGCCTCTCAATTTGTCCATTGTAACGCGTGCTGTGTGGCATGTGGCACCGCCTTTTTGAAACCACATGTCATGCAAGTCAAGCTCTTCCATTTTGAGCACATAAAAGTTTGTTATCATCGCACGGTAGTGCTCACCATTCACAGTAACGTTGCGATTCGCATCATCTTTGAAGAAATACGGCGAAATGATTCCGCCAGCCCATAATTTGCACCAATGAATGAATGAATGAATAAATTGGGTGTATAAAAACACTGCGACCTAAAGATCTATTGTGTCCCCTAAAGATCTATTGTGTCCCTGTGTCCATCTGGAACTGGATGAGGTTGGCTCATTATTACAGTTCTTCCTCCAAATCTGCTCCCCTGAGGAATCGAAGTATTTCGAGTATTTTAAGGGATGATAAATTCACTCTCTTTTATGTGGTGCTTGCCCAGATACCTGTGCCTTTGATGCACGAGTGCATCACATTTCCCCAGTATGTGGTCAGGTGTCTCTTCGTGAGTGTTGCAGAATCTGCAAGTCGCGTTGTTCTCCAGGCCAAGGATGTTGAGATGTCTTCTCAACCTACAGTGGCCTGTGAGAAGCCCCGTGATTTTCCTGAGGTTGTTCCTACTTAAGCTAATGCAGGTTAGAAAACGCTCTCGGTTGTAGTCCCCGAGTAGGAGTTTTGCCTGTCTTAGCTTAGGGAGTTCTTTCCAGATTTTTGATCTTTTTGTCTCCTCTTCTGTTTTGATTTTGTTTTTGATCACGTTTTCTCCTATTCCGCAGTAGGGCTCTGGCCCTGTAAGGGGTGTCGATGCACCTATTTTTGCTAAGGAGTCTGCCACTTCATTGCCCTGGACACCAACCAACGTGGCCTACTACCCAATGAAGCGTGACAGTGTTATTCTTGCCCAGTTTATTAAGCTTAATCACGCATTCCCAAACAAGTTTGGAGCTTATGGCGTAGGAGCTTAGTGCTTTTAGTGCAGTCTGACTGTCTGACATGATGGCGATGTTTTGGTTTTTATATTTCCTATCGAGGTTTCTTCCAGCACATATGCCTATGGTATTTACTTCTGCCTGGAATATGCTAGTGGACTGTCCCATGGGTAAGGAGAGTTTAGTCCTAGGCCCAAAAACTCCAGCACCAGTGCCTTCAGCCGTCCTCGATCCATCAGTGTACCATTTGATGGTATTTTCTTTAAGACTGTAGTTTATTGTTTCGCCTAGCCAGTCTTTTTTGCAACTTAACTTCGTTCGGAAATGTTTTTCGAAGTTATATCTTTTGATCATACCATCTCTTGGGATGTCAGGAAGGTTTGTTACTGCGGACCGGATTATCGAGTCTTTTTCCCTGTTTCCAATAATTTTACCCGTCTCAGTACCCTCCTTCGCAAATCTCATTATGGCTCCCTTAGCAGCATTTTCAATGACCACGTGTAGTGGCGTCAGATGAAGGATGGTTTCCATCGCTGCTGTAGGGCAAGTTCTCATTGTTCCGGTTAAGCATATACAACATGCAAGCCTTTGCAATTTGTTTAGTGATTTCCTAGTTGTGTTTAGTTCGGTTCTTTTATGCCATGCAATCGCCCCATAGGTAATGATGGGTCTTACCATAATGGTGTACATCTTATGATGTTTGGTTTGCAGCCCACTCATTTACCTGCAAGTCTCTTGCATATCATAAGGGCCTTTGTGGCTTTCCCGACAGTTATTTCGACATGCTTGTTCCAGAGGAGTTTGCTATCTAGTGAAATTTCTAAATATTTGACCTCCCTCTGGGTGTCGATTACATCTCCCGCCAACCGAATGGGTTTCATGCGAGGTAAAAGTCTTTTACTGGTAAATGGTACTATCGTTGTTTTGGTAGGGTTTATGTTAAGTCCCACGGATATACACCATTTCCTAGTTATAGACAGCCCTCTCTGGACTATATCACAAAGAGTTTCTTCGTACTTCCCCAGTGCCGTTATAACGATGTCATCAGCAAAGCCAATACATCGAATCCCTTGGGAGGTTAGACTTTCTAGTAATTCATCAACTACAAGACTCCACAGCAAGGGTGATAATACCCCTGCCTGCGGACAGCCTCTTGTTGTGATGACTTTCTGGACGTTTAGTCCTGCGTATGCTTCCGCCGTTCTTGCACTAAGCATTTTACTTATCCATCTGACTATAGTGATAGAAACTCTCTTCCTTTCTAGAGCCGATTTAACTGCTTCGTGAGAGGTGTTGTCGAAGGCTCCCTCAATATCAAGGAAGGCGCATAATGCCGTTTCTTTAATATCTAAAGCTCTCTGTATTATATTAGTTAGTTCATACTGAGCGGTTTCTGTGGATCTACCCGCTCTGTAAGCATGCTGACGGTGATTTAGGGACATGTTTACTAATACTTCCGATCTAATGAAGTTATCAATTACCTTTTCCAAAGTTTTCAGTAAGAAGGATGTTAGGCTTATTGGCCTGAATGACTTAGGATGTGGGGTATCTTTTTTCCCCACTTTGGGGATGAAAATTACCTTTGCTCTTCTGCATAGACTTGGTATGTACCCAAGAGCAATACTACTACTTCGAAGCAATCTAATAAGATAGGGCATCAGTTCCTCTTTACCTTTTGCAAAAGTGCAGGAAAGATGCCATCTACGCCCGGTGATTTGAAAGGTTGAAAGGTACTTAACGGCCATTCAATCCAATTGCTTGAACAGATAGTCGAAGCTATCTTCCAGTCTTCCCAGTTAGGCCTTAGAGGTATTCTCTCTATCATATTTCCTACCATTGGTAAGCTGCCTGGAAAATGAGTATTTAGCAGTAGGGTTGACCTTTGCTCCTCGTTTTCAGTGAAGCTACCATCGGCGTAACGAAGTGCCAAAGAGGTTAATGTGTTATCTTTGGCTAGAGCCTTGTGTAATCTTGCTGCTGCAAGTGTCGACGAATTCCCCTCACAGAAATTCGCAAGACTATTTCCCTTAGCTCTCCTTATTGCACCAAACAGTAACTTTTTCTGGATGGATTGGTAGCTCTTGCAATGCTTCTGGGTGCTCTCCACTCCAAATACGGCAGTTTTGCTTGTTCACGTATCCATTCAACCAGAAATGAGCTTCGTCGCTGAACAAAATTGTTCGATAAAAACGTGGAGCTTTGGCCAACTTTTCAAGAGCCAATTCACCAAAAATTCGGCGTTGTGGTGGCTCGTTCTCGGTTTCAATTCTTGCACCAACTGTATTTTGAAAGGCTTCACACCTAAATCCTTCCGCAAAATTATCCACGTATTCATGGTAAAATTGTAGATCAAACTGAAGATGTTTGACAGTGACACAAAACACGAAACATGCGTGAGCTGTCAAAACCCGTGTTGCCAAAAAGAAAAATCACCCTGCATTTGCACAAAAAAAAAAATGTTAGCATATTGTTTGAAAAGCCCCATTGGATACATTTTACTATCGAATTTACTATTTTATTTTATTTTAAGAACAACTAAAAATTTTGTATCGATGCAACCAATACATGTATAAATTCCCTATTAGAGCAAGCAAAAAGCGTGACTGCCCAGACAGCATCGTGATATTATGGGCCATCCTGTACCACCATCTTAACTGAAAAGTCAAAACAATACAAGCAGCCATCACTATATGAACATGCAATCCAACGAGTCTGATATTTTTTGTGTGCAATTTTAAACAGCAATATGAATTCATGCAAGAGTAGGTACATGAACAAAAATCCAAGGTGGATTTCACAAATTGCATTAATTTTTTTTATTTTATAAAACTTATTTAAAAAAAAAAACATTATGGAAATCTTTCCGGCTACTTGAGTAGCACCTCAACTCCATCTGGAGTATAGGGAAGGAACAAAATCGCTCGATCTGTCACGATTTGAAGCAAGCGGTTATGGCTGTGGCCACGTACGAATATCCGGAGACCTTGCTTCTACAATAACATTTGACCTTCAGGTTGTTTTTGGTTTTCGAACACATCTTGCACCCTGAGGATTACATTCAAAAGATTGCTTCAAGATGTTATTGTCAGATTTCCTTAATGTATGGCCAATCCAACGCCATTTTCGTTTCTCGGTTCTTTTCCACAACTCGATATTGTTCTACGTTCCACAACTCGAAATGGTATGTGGCGAGTAAATTTTCATAATGTACCGCCGACATCGGTTAACGAAAGCCTGTAACCTGCTCGAGATGTTAGCAGAGCACTTCCACGTTTCACAGGCGTATAACAGCACATATTTTACGTTGGATTCGAAGAGTTTCAAACAAATTTAAAGAAAATCGGCCGAGCTGTTTTGGTTGTAGCCAAACAAATAGACAGTGATGTATTCCTTTAAACGATATGTCAAGTTTGATCAAAGCCTAGAGTTTGATAGTTCGAATGCATAAAATATGCCCTAAGAGGGTGCGTTAAAAAGATCATGAAAATTAAAACAATAGCATCGCCACCTCGAGGCCTTTGCTTGTTAAGAAGCAAATTTTTAGACAGAGTTGTCAAATGTTTTTGTGTGTTGTGGCAGCCATTTTATATTGACGCTTACGACCATTTTCTTTCAAGTGAAAAACTCATTATAAACTTTTTCTTAGGAGAAAAAAAATCTCACAAAACAAACAAAAGTACATATGACAATTACTATGTAGAGTCTACATTGTAGACTCTTACGAGTCCAATGGAACCATTCACCACAGATTTACTCGATTTCGTTGTCACTTGTCGTCCCAGCCCAAGTGATGCCGAACGTTCTGTTCGTCCAATTGAGATCATCACACCAGAAATGGTAGGTAAATCTCAGGATTGGATAATGGACGATTTAGGAGTGAAGGGGAGCGAGCTTGAAGAGACCACCGGTTTATCACACGAATCAGTGATTTCCAATTTACAAAAATAAATTGAACATGCAAAAGCTTTCGGCAAGATGGGTGCCACATTGGCTCACAATCCACAACAAAAGCAATCGTCTGACAACTTTAAAGGAGTGTTTGGCGATGCTCAAGAAAAATTCGACCGAGTTTTAGCGTCGTTTCGTAAACGTGGATGAAAAATGGATTCACCAAAACGCACCAGAGAGGTGCTGGATGAATTGCAACCCAATTGGAAGTAACTATGGCCGCAATTAGCGAAAAAAAAGTTTGTAGGCATTAATTGATTTTGTTTGTGACTGTTTGTGCACTTGCACAACAGACTGTTGATTGCTCATATTCGAACAAGCTTAAAAAAATAGTGTAATGTTTGGTGAGTCCTGGCAGGATCGCCATGTAAGGTTTGGTGGATCTCCTCTTTGAATCCTCTTGGCGGAGATTGTATGTAGTTGGATTCTAGTAAAACAGACTTGGTCCGGCGAGTATCCAAATAAGTCTTAACCCAAAAGCAAAGCTGCTCTGTAGGGCGTCTGAATTTATTGAATTAAAAATTTATCAAACCTCCAGCGAGTTGCTATTTAAAGGAAACGAACTAGTTCTGCTTCAGAATTTGAAGTGCAGAGAAATTGGTTATAATCGACCAATAGCGCTCGTCGTTGACGGTGATGGCCTGGCCAACGTAGTTCTCAAAGAAGTGTGCACCAATGATGTCACTAGCCTAAAATCCATAACAAACATTGTCTTTCTTCAAATGAATTTCGATTTAGTGGATCTTGTGTGATCTTAGATTGTGATTGTCCCAAATTCGACAATTTTTCTTGTTGACGAACCCATTCATCCAGAAATGGGCCTCGTTCGCTGAATATGATTTTTCGACCGAAATTGGAGTAAACTTTAAACACGTTAGCGAACACACGTCGTTGTCTCTGATGTTTAGCTCTTAACTCTTGGTTCAGTTGAAGTTTGTATTTGTACGGATGAAGGCCTAGATCATGACACAAAATTCGTGAGGGTCTAGTTCCTGTTCGTGGCTCTAAATTCACTGCGTCAGATTCCTGGCGCACTCACACGGACAGTGGCGATATTTTTGGCAGAAGTTTTATTGACATACGTGGTTATTCAATTAACCGGTCAACTTATATAGGAAAGGCGATTATAACGACCGTAAAATGGCGCGCGAAATGTGGCTCGAACAGAGAACCAACTTTCATAAAACAAATCAATCATTTGTACATTTTGTTGGCCGATGTAACTCTCCATGTTGATTTGGAAAGTCAGTTTTAATAAATGGCAGGCTGATTTGACAGATTTACCTTGAACAATATGGCCCCATTCACCTGTCAAAAATTTAAAAACCCCTAATGGAAAACCCTTTACGTACGAGTAATTGTAAATAAAAATCTGACGTTAAACCAAAATTATGTGATGAATATTTGTTAACGAGAAAATTGGTGTTTTTTTTTACAAACATAAAAATACAAAGTTCATCCCGAGGATTTAAAACGAATTCAACCTTCAATGTAAACCAAATAAACCCAAAAAGCAACAAAACTACAAATAATGAGTAATTTATTTTAATATATTCAATTGATTGAAAACGTGTCTTTATTTTAAACAATCTTTGTGTTGAGTTGAAAAAATAACTTTCTTTTACAAACCTTTTGTCTAAAGAATCTAAACAGAAATATCTCTGTTGATTTTTTCAATTCCCATTCCGACGTGTTTGTCTAATCTCCTGGTGGAATTTCGACTTCAAAAAAAAAAAAAAATTAAATGAAAACCACAAAACAATCTACGAATCCGGAACTACGAGTACCTATAACGATTAAATTTGTTAAATAAATCCATTTCCTAAATTTAGAGTATAAATTGAAAAAAAAAAATCTCTCCTCTTGCCGGTGAAAAGTGAAAAAAAAACTGATTTATTATTTATGAGAATCTTCTTGTTTTTGAGATTGAATTGAGTTGATTAAATTTTGAAACGGAAGATTTGAGGAAATGAAGCTTTTTCTGTATTTTTTGTTGTGATTTAATGTCAAGAACATTTGTTCTAATTTACCAATTCCATTAGTATCTCCTGGATAAGTAGGTAGTATTTCCACTTGGTTTGTAGTTCAGAGTCTATGGCGTACAATTTTAGTTGAATTAGTACGATTTTAAAGCTGTTTTAATATGAAACTTAGTTAAACCGACGATTTTGAATAACATTGAGCAATAAAAAACGTTTTTCAGAATATTCTCTTGAGGAGCAGATAGAATCTTTCTTAAGTCTGTGCAATAGACGTGATTTTCTTGAAACTTTGTAATGGGTGATTTTTTTTGCTATTTTCTTTTTGGCAACACTGGTTTTGACAGCTCAAGCACATTTCGTGTTTTGTGTCACTGTCAAACATCTTCGGTTTGGTCTATAATTGAACCATGAATCGTCTTAGAAACGAACAACGTTTGCAAATTATTGAATTTTATTATCAAAATGCATGCTCTGTTAAGAAAGTTCATCGCGCGCTTCTTCCATTTTATGGTCAGTTTAATCGACCTACTGAGGCGGCTATTCGGGCTATTGTGATTTGTGACTAAATTTCGCACCAAATTTATATTGTTGGACATTAAACCACCAACACACTTACGTAGAGTGCGAACTGAGGAAAATATCCTAGTTGTATCGGCCAGTGTTAGTGATGACCGTGAATTATCGATTCGACGCCGTTCGCAGCAATTGGGACTCTGTTACTCCACTACGTGAAAAATTTTGCGGAAGAATTTTGGTGTGAAGCCTTTCAAAATACCACTGGTGCCAGAATTGAAGCAAAACGACCTACCCCAACGCCGAGTTTTTGCTGAATGGGCTTGTAGTGTATAGATCATACATCTAATTCACTATTGTGTTAAGTTTAGACAATGATACGAGTAAGTAACTCTTGTGAATTACAACATAAACATATTTCCCAGTGTAAACTAGACTTTATTGCAACGTGTAAATCGACTATTCATTTTATTATTGAACGCACTGATCGATCCTTCACATTGACATTGAAATTGACAATTAGAGATTGGATGATTGTGGAATGTTTATTCATTACGAGAATGATCAACGGAGAAGCCGGGTGTAAATAAGAGATACTACAGGGCTCTTGCAAAGTTGGCCGAATTTCCACTTTGTTATCGAAAAATTTTGTTCAGCGACGAAGCTCATTTCTGGTTGAAGGGATACGTGAACAAGCAAAACTGCCGTATTTGGAGTGAAGAGCAGCCAGAAGCATTCCAAGACCTGCATCCAGAAAAAGTCACTGTTTGGTGCGGATTATGGGCTGGCGGAATCATTGGGCCGTATTTTACCAAAGATGATGCGAATCGCAACGTGACTGTGAATGGTAAGCGCTGCCATGCGATGATAACAAAATATGTAGTTTCAACAAGACGGTGCCACATGCCATCCAGCACGCTTAACAATGGACCAATTGCGTGGCGAGTTCGGTGAATAGTTTATTTCACGTTTCTGGCCGGTCAATTGGCCGTCTAGATCGTGCGATTTAACTCCTTTAGGCTACTTTTTGTGGGGCTTTGTTCGGGCTTATGTCTATAGCGACAAGCCCGCTTCGATTGATGCACAGGAAGCCAACATTGAAGCATTTATTCTATTTCAGTATTTACACCAGCAATTTGATAGGTAGCCTAGCACAGGGAATTGCGTAAGCTAACAATCAAATAGCGTCCAGAAAAACTCCAATATTCGAGGTCATCTGAATTATTTTGTAGCATGACTTCAACAAAACTCAGCGATATTGCGATGACTGGAAGATGAAAATCAGCTTTTAGAAATCTCAAATTAATCTTCCTGGGATGCATGGAGCCTCAAGGGATACGAGAAAGAACTGACGTAAGTTAGCTTCTGCCTACCCAACCATTGTATCGTATTCCAAGCGGAAATTCTGGTGCCAAAGAAAGTATTGTCTTGGCTTAAGGAAAACATGATATCTAGTACGGATATCTGCATCTTCTCAGATAGTCAGGCTGCTTTATAATCCCTCGCATTAGTCTCTTCAAACTCCATTACATCCAAGACCGTCGATCGTCTCTGATGGAGACGGCCAAACTCTGGCTGCCGGGACACAGGGACATTCCGGGGAATTGTAAAGCCGACGAACTCGCCAAAATTGGGACGAAAATGCCTATCTTGCCCGATAGGCTAAATATAGGTATGCCCATAGCTACTAGTAAACTTATGCTGAAGTGAATTGCTCTGAAACAATCAAAGACAAGATGGCTTAACACTGTCACTTGTCTGTCGATAAAGAAAAAAAACTTGTATAAACTGGATTTGGAGCGGTCAAAGTGTTTTTTATCCCTCAGTAGATCTCAGATCAGCTCCGTAATAGGTGTCATAACTGGACACTGTCTTATAGGTAGACATACCGCACGACTCGGTGTACTATCAAAAGATTTTTGCAGGAGTTGCTTGGACGAGGAGGAAGAGGAAACAATCCCAAACCTTCTTTGTACAAGCCCTGCCCTCTCTTACAGACACCAACTTCATCTAGGAGAATATTTCTATAATGAAGCAAGCGATCTCATTAACACAGACATTAAAAGTCTCCTTCGCTTCATCAGAAGCTCCAAATGGTTTTAACTAGTAGGGAACCTTTTTGTTCCCTATTATGTAGATCGTGGTATCACAATGGACCTCTACTGGTCTAAGTCGGTCAGATGCTTTAATGACAGCCACTTTAACCTAACCTAACCTAGCTATCGTAAGGACAGTCCTAGCGTGTAAAAGTGTAGTACAGTACTTTGGCATCTGATTGTATTAGTATTTGTATTTCAACAGACATATAAATGTTGCTCTGATAAGGGGTAAGGGAGTGTTTGATCTGAAGAAACGGTTGTTTAACAGTAGCCAACTTGATAGAAAGGTGAAGGTGATTTTCAACATGGCCCTTATCCCGCTAATAATTGCCTATCGGTGACCGGTGTGGTTCACCGTTGTTAGACGTTGCCTTGGATTACACAGAACTCCAGAGTCGGAGTACAAAAATTAATATTCCAACCAGGTCTTATACAAAGAAGCCAACATAAACAGAATGTTTAATTTTTTGTCAAAGCTTATTCGGGGTCGAATTGAAAGAGCTATGACCTCGACCAACAGGCTTAGTTTTGGAGTTCACTACCACAATGATGAGTATTTTGAGACTGTGCGTCTAAGGATCTTTATCCCACCCGATGCGTTTCTCTACTTACATATTCGAGGGCTGGTTCAAGATAGAATATTGATTCCGCTAATCTATCACATCGGCCATAGAACTGTGGATAGAGGGATAGTCGAGCTGTCCTCGCACAACGCGTAGCAAAGCTCCTTCGGTCCAATAGGTCTGTGTCCGATCGGTACCGGATTGACAGAGTGAGACGGGGAACCAGTTCTGGTGGTTGTCTGATGATAGGGAAAATTGAATAGGACTTGTATGTCTTGGCCGACGTACATAGAATTAAGGTTAATAAAAGGATAGGACAGTCAGGGTGGTGGCACCAAAAAAAAAATTAAAACAAAAATATAAACACCCACAGCAGGGTGTTCTACTTTTAAGTAGTTTTAGTTTATATTAAGAAGCTCTAAATATTCTTATCTATTTTCAATTAATTTAAGTTAAGTTTGTACGTTTTCTATACATATGTATGTACATATGCATAGACAAAAAAAAATAAAAGTTAAAGATAAAGATAAAGAGTTTTTTTACATTTGTTTTCAAAAAAAATAAATCTATATAGTCTAGTATTAAAATATTTTTAAGCCGAAAGGCATTAGAATTAAGATATTGTTCAACTTAGAGCGCCCGCATATTGTCAGTAAGTAAGTTTTAAGATATTGATATGAAGGCTAGTCGTGATGATGAATTTTAGTCTAGTTTTACGATACTGTCGACTCCCTCAAAGTCGAACTTTCACGGAATACCAAAACTAGTTCGAGTTAGAGGGAGTTTTAGAAAAATTCGAGTTAGAGTTTTGATTTATTGAATTAAATAACAACTACAATAAATAAAATAAAATAAATAAAATAAATAAATTAAATAAATAAAATAATAAAATAAATAAAAAAAAATAAAATAAATAAAGTAAATAAAATAAATAAAATAAATAAAATAAATAAAATAAATAAGATAAATAAAATGAATAAAATAAATAAATTAAATAAAATAAATAAAATAAATAAAATAAATAAAATAAATAAAGTAAATAAAATAAATAAAATAAATAAAATAAATAAAAAAATAAAATAAATAAAATAAATAATATAAATAAAATAAATAAAATAAATAAAATAAATAAAATAAATAAAATAAATAAAATAAATAA
The DNA here is from genome assembly GCA_911387755.1 of Chrysotoxum bicinctum. Lineage (NCBI taxonomy): Eukaryota > Metazoa > Arthropoda > Insecta > Diptera > Syrphidae > Chrysotoxum > Chrysotoxum bicinctum. Next base: position 190,586,000 of record OU426987.1, read on the forward strand.
AATAAATAAAATAAATAAAATAAATAAAATAAATAAAATAAATACAATAAATACAATCAATAAAATAAATAAAAAAAATAAAGCTAAGCTTCTTGCTTTTATCGCTCATTAATTCATAATAATTATGTATTATAAAAAAATATGTTTTCAACTTAATTATTTAAAAAAAATTCTAGTTGTAATTAATACTAATAAAAATTAATAATAAAAAAGTTCGTCGTACTCTGATGCAGAGAATTTCGGGTTCGATTTTCACCCGGGATGTACTGCCTCTGGCGAGAAAGTGACAAATCCTCCAAGAGTATTTTTTGTCATAAAAAGTACTGCTTATTGTAACAATTCGGACCCGCAGAAAATTTTAGGTTCCCTCCTACCAGAAAGGTTAAGTGTTGTTAGTCAGTAGGTCCTGCTTTTTTTTTAGCAAGCGGTTGTACCCCTAAATGTATGTATTTAAGGTAGCTTATAATCAATCTCTGTAAATTTAGCAATAAAAACTTTTATTTTTTACAATAAATACAAAAAGCTATAATTTTGTTGTTGTCATGTGTTGTTGTATCTATTTTATCTAGTGATACTTTATTACCAATTGTAATACATTTTTGAAAATTAATAACATGGCTTGTCAATTGGCACTAAAAAATGTTTCATATTGTGATCTATAACTATGAACATAAATATGTAAATACATATGTATGTACAAAATGTCATTATTTCAACTACAAATGTCATGATTAAATTAGGTTTCTATCCTATTAGCGATAGCAAAGAACACAGTTCCATTTAAACTGCTGGCACCCGCCTTAATGCGCACAAAAGGCTCCTTTAAATTAAGAGAATCTAATTTCGTAGTTGGAAAATTAAAGCCAGTCAGAACAAAAACCCAGCAGCATCCAATCAAATCATTCGCAAAAAAAACGCAAAAACAAACCTTGTACTCGAATTGGGAATTCACAAACGAATGACATCAAGCCCATATCGTTTTTCGCCTTTAAATTTACTGTATCTATGATGCACGTTGTGTAGTGAGGAAGTTCCCAAAAGCCCTAACATCCTCAGTTTATAATTAAGGACATCACTGCCAAAGGTATGTGCACTAATTGTCTTTGATTCGCATCTCATTTATCACGTTATTTCCAACTCAGTTCACCCAGTACGTAAAGGAGCTTTTAATGACAAATCCAGAGTCAGTTTGACGAAACTAGATTCGCCCAGCATTCATGTTAACTTCAATGGGGGAAATTCTTAATGTCAGGACAGGATATATCAGCACATCGTTGGCTCCCTCTGTCATTTATTTTATAGAGAATTGAGGAGCGGGTGGAAAAGCTTTGAGGCAAAACAGGAATGCATAATGCATTACACAACACCTTGCTAATTAAATATCAGCTACGGCAAAAGTGCAAAGTTGTGTCGAAAACCAGGCCAGGTAGGTGGTTTAAATTTATTTTTGAATCTCAAAGCCACATCAATACACTTTGTAGAATGAGTTGTGTAATTAAATACCATGCGTGACAGGGTTGCACGTTGTAGTTGCTCTTAGAGCACAAGTTTCCTATGACAACATATTACCAAAAAAACTGAAAAACTTATCCCATTTTTAAATAAATTTTTTTGTACCGTTTGGTATGCTCATCATAGCTTATAACTTCTTTATAATTATATTCTGGACAAAATTGTAAAATATTAAATGAAAAGGAGGTCATTACCGCTCGTAGAGAGCCATTCCTATGTGCATCACAAGAAATGGATGGGACCTAAAATTTACAGGGACATTGTGAACGGCTTATCATGACAAAAGACACTCTGAGAGCGGCTGAGAATTAAACCCAAGACCTTCGGCGTGACAGTCTAAGTCTAACGCACTAACCATTATGCCAAGGGGTACTACATATTGTAGGAAATTAAATTTTTCAAGAAAAAAAAATAATTTTGCTTATAAAAATGATATTTAAATAGATATTGCATTTGAAACAGTTCTTTAAAACTTTTATTTATGTTTTTCGTAAAATTAAAGAATTGTAAAAAAATACAATTTTTACCAATTTTTTCTGAATTCAGTGGAAAATGGTTACAAAGTAGACGTAATCTAGAAAGATTTAGATAAGCCATTTCATCAAATACATCTCAAAGTCTACCTTAGTTATTCCTAGGTATTCCTCAAGGAAGTCACTTAGGTCCGATATTGTTCCTTTTATTTACTTACGACTTATTTAATATTTGTAGATGAATTCAAAGTTTGTCAGATGTACAAAAAGTACAAGCTATTGAATTCTTTTCAAAGATGATATGATAAACTTTTTCGATTAGTGTAAAATAAATCACTTAAGCTTAGACTTTCCAAAATGTCAATGGCACACAATTTTTAGCATTTCTCGTGTGCCTCCTCGATCCAAGCCTATGGTGATGATAATCAGGGCGTTGATGAAGAATCTACCATTGTTGATGACTGCTTTATTTGAGGTTGATGAAGGACGATGGGGATACTGATGAATCAGTTTTCAATTTCATCCTGATCACAAGATCATTCCAACACCTCAGATAGATTTTCTTCGAATACAAAACCAATCGTGATGAAAATCAGGAAGTTTGTGAAGTATGTTCCCGTTGCTAATACAACTTCCCATAAACTCGAAGTTGGTGAAGTTCAATTAGGTACTAGGGAATACGTTTTTTCAGAACTTGCCAACTGTTGACTGCATCATACCATGGCTCCATTAATATTGAAATATAACGTTTTGTTTAGTCCGGAATCTTAAATATATTTACCAAAATAGGTTTGATGGATATTTCTTCAAAAAAAAAAAATAAGTAACCAGGACTTGCAGTTCTTGATAGATGGGAAGACCACGATTCGTCACTGGCTCCCCTATGTTAAAATTTTCAACCAAAAAACCAATCCGTAGTTTTATCAAATCGATATCTTGAATACAATTCAAGATCTTCAAAAGGATTTGATCGAGTTTTGAATACTCTGGGTTTCTAAGAATTTGAAAATCTTCAACAATTGAAAAATCTTGCTCCTTAGGAAACACTTTTTCCAGCATATAATTGGTTTTAAATATAGACGATCTTTTTTACGATAACGTATACTTTATATCGACGGTCAGCCATCAGACGAATAGGGGGAATAACATGTAGCATACGAAAACATGCACGTGCCGTAACTATTCGGGACTGGTGGAAGTCTGATCATAGCCTCTCCGCGGCGGCGGCCGCTAGAAACAAGCCTTTAAAAAGGTTTGGCTAATATGATCAGGCTGGTTCCTCAGGTTGGCGACAGGTTAATTCCCTGTCCCGTAAAACTCAAAGAATTACGAGACCGACAACAAGCCTCGGAAACGGACTGATCACACCACGACAACCCACGCAACGAAAACTGAAAAACGATTTACGAATTTTCTTATGAAACGTACGATCGCTCTATAGAGATCGAGCCGCTCAGCAGCTACCCTAAGCCCTGTCAAAATATAAAGCTGACATAACAGCTCTTCAAGAAATCAGATGGACAGGGAATGGTCTTTTACAGAAGAAAGAATATGACATATACTACAGCTGTCATACTCGGGGTAGGCTTCCTAGTCAGCGAAAAAATGAAATCCACCATCATCGGTTTTAACGCTATAAGTGAAAGGCTATGCATATGCACCCTTCGCGTGCGAGGCAAATTTACGAACATCAGCCTCATTAACGTTCATGGACCTACGGAGGAGTCCTCAGACGAAGAAAAAGAGACTTTACGAACAAGTCGAGAGGGCCTTCAATGCCTGTCCAGGGTTTGATGTTAAAATCATACTTGGGGATTTGAACGCAGAAATAGGTCGGGAGCCGGTATTCAGGCATTACCCAGGCACCCATAGTTTGCATGAGAACACTAATGACAATGGACTTCGAGTCTTAGAATTGGCAGCATCGAAAAACATGGTCGTTGCGAGTACCAGGTTCCCGCGTAAAGATATCTACAAAGCCACCTGGGTATCACCTGATGGAGTCACTCGTAACCAAATACACCACGTGTTGATAGACCGTCGCCACTACTCGAATTTGATGACGGTACGAACGTACCGAGGTGCCAATATCGACTCGGATCACAATCTTGTTGGTATGGTTTTCCGAGTGCGGATTGCCTTGCGAAGACGCATTGCATCCGATCAGGTTCGAATCAACACGGCTGCCCTGCGCAATGAAAACACCAGTAACGCCTTTGGTAATGCGTTAGGACTCGCCCTAGAAATACCTGATTTAGGGAGAGTAAGTCCTGGAGCCAGTATGCTGGGCGTAAATGAGAAGTGGGCACGCCTTAAGAATACTGTCATTAGTACTGCCAACTCCATCTTAGGCAGCAGTCGTAAAAAACGGGATGGACTGGTTTGATGATGAATGCAAGCTAGCGACTGAACGTAAGAATGTTGCGTACCGAGCTATGCAACAATCTCATAGAACGCGGGCACGCGAAGAGGAATATAAAGAGCTCAGAAGAACAGAAAAACGGCTTAACAGACAAAAAAAATCAGCCTGGGAGAAGAACCTAATCTGTGAAATAGAAAACAGCCGAGAACGAGGTCCGCACCAGGCGCGGAAGTTCTACCAATCCGTCCGAAACATGACGCAGTACACACCACGCTGCACACATACTGCAAGGACGGAGAGGGAAATCTGATCACCGATCCTGAAAGCATACTGGAGCGATGGGAAGTGTACTTTAATGAATTGCTAAATGGTCAGCTCACTGCAGAAATGGAAACTCCACTACTTCAAGAACAATACCCTATGTTGCCGCCACCAAGCATAGAAGAGGTTGAGAAGGCTATAGGCCGGCTTAAAGAGAACAAAGCCCCGGGAGCCGATGGCATACCAGCCGAATTATTCCATCACGGCGGGCCAGCCTTACGTCAAGCAATTCATGATATTATAGTGCACGTATGGGAGCAGGAAGAAATGCCAGAAGACTGGCGAAAAGGTTTATTATGCCCCATACATAAGCAGGGAGATGTCACAACGTGCAGCAATTATAGAGGTATCACGTTGTTAAGTACCGCCTATAAGATACTCTCCTCTATCCTACAAGACCGGATAACCCCATACGCTAAAACCGTCATCGGACAATATCAGTGTGGTTTCTTTCCAGGCAAATGAACAACTGATCAGATCTTTACCCTAAGGCAGGCGATGGAAAAATGTCTAGAATTTAACATCCCAACATACCATCTGTTTATAGACTTTAAGGCCGCCTATGATAGCATAGCCAGGGTAGAACTTTACAAAGCCATGAGAGAATTCGGCATCCCAAATAAATTGACACGACTATGTAGGTTGACCATGACTAACGTAACAAGCCAAGTAAAAGTAGCCGGATTGCTATCCAGACCAATCAACATCTTTAATGGACTCCGACAAGGGGACGGTCTGGCCTGCGTCCTCTTCAACCTGGCGTTGGAGAAAGCAATCCATGACTCTGGCACGGCAACAAGAGGGACCACCGTCATATGTAGACTAAAGTCAATTAATCATTGAAAGCTAGTTTGAGTCAATAATTGAAAGAGTTTACCTAAATTATGGTAAGACTCTTGCTTGGTTTAATTAGTTCAGTAAGTCTTCAATTTGATTGAAATAATTTGTAAAATAAAATAGACAAAATACTTTTAAACACCACTGTAAGATAACGCATGGAAGATAAAAACACAAGTAAAAACTCAACATGAACAAGTGAAGCTATCAACCGGCCGTGGGTCTTTTGCATGAAGTGCATAATAATGAAGTTGAGTAGATTTTAATTATTTATTTTCCTCAGCTTGCCATCACCCACACCAGTATTTTGGTTGAATGAATATTCAATCAGATATGTTGACTTAAGTTAATTAAATTATTTACGATTCACTTAAATAATGTGACTCAGGGGAGATCTTTATCCGCACCTTCCAATGATCCCTTAAAATAATGCACATTCAACATGACAGCCTTTTGACGAGGATATTTTAAAATTTAACACCATCAACATTTGAAGTTGAAGTTTTGGGTAAGTTGTCCTTCCCATAGCAATTACTCTACATATTTTAAGGGATGTCTACTTTATACATATATATTTACGAAAGTAATAATTAGAAAATAATTTGTGATAAATATTCATTTCATTTCATGATATTATAATTTTTTTTTTTTTTTTGCCTTGAAACCCAAATGTATGTGGAAGGAATTTTAGAGGAAATAGGTTTTTTTTCAGTATACAACACATTTAGGAGAATACATAATTATGTCATTGATAACTCTCGTATAACGTACAATATCCTTGCAGGGTCCATAGGACTCTTCTGATTCTGACTTCTCGACATCAATTTCATTTAAATCATGTGAAATTTCCATAAAACCGGAAGAATCTGGAAGTACAGCTTGTCACAAAATCTTCCAAGTTCCCTGAAGCTATTACTTTGGGATCAATATAATTATCCTTTCCATAATGTTTTAGCAAATTTACCATATGTCGCTTAATTTCGACGTTTACATCTTCATCAAAAGCAGCAAAACGCAAAAAGTTTTTCTGAAAGGTACGACGCCACATGGCACCACGAAACTTTTTCTTTGTTGTTTTGGATTAGAGAGGATTCAAAATGTCATACCTTTTTAAATTTAAGTTCCTTTCTCAGGTACACCTCCTATGTAAATGATAGTGAGATTTACAAGCTCATAATCATCATCTCTAGCTTGAAAAAGATTAGTTTCACTCTTAGAAAAAGAGATGATTTGAGCAGTAGTTATAATTTATAGTAGCAATTTGAAAAGTGGATAGCTGAATATGACATTTTTGAATTTCTTAGGAAGTAAAAAATCTGGGCTAGACGAACACTCAATAGACTATGCGGCTTCTGCTTCCAGTATACATAATCTCCATCTTGTAATGCCGGCAGGCCAACCAAAGCATTTCCCTTTCCATCTTCCGTTCGCTTAAGATACAAGCTCCATTTCTTGGGCCAGTATTTACAGCTGTGACATTGAAGTTCATGCATTTTATCTAGTCAAAAAAGGCCCCATGATTGTAAGGGTTCATGATGTTTACTATACACTAGTACGATGAAAACGAATCAAGGAAGAATTGACGTACAATTTTGAAGGCTCATAGCAGAGTTTCTTAAGGATTGTCAAATCACCCCAGTCGCATTGCGATCGCTAATTTTAACCAATATAAACAAACTGCCAGAAGCTTCTTCCTTTCACTTTTTTACTTGCGACTTATAGGTACTATAAGGCAAGTTATGCATTCGTAAAAAAAATCGAACTCGAGATTTTGATCAAAGTTGACATTACGATGATAGCGAAGACAAAAAAAGTGGGCCTGGCAATTCTGTCTGTCTGTCTGTTCGATTACAGCTAAACGGCTCGGCAGATTTTCTTCAAACTTGGTAGATATGGGTTTTGATTTTTTACCCCCGGATGTTTTTTGATTTGATTTTTTATGACCAAAAATAACGGTACCTGCCATACGATTTTTTTTCGAAATTTTATAAATATTTTTTTTTTCTCAAAAACTGTCCCTACGATTTTCTTAAAAAAAAAATTAAAAAATTTAATTTAGTTAAACCTAGGTAATGGTTGAAAAAAATTTTCAAAAAAATTAGTAGTTTTGGTACCCCCCTTGGGACCATTTTTTTTGTTTTTGATTTTCTCAAAAATGGTACCACCGATTTTGATCATTTTTTTTTATGCTAAAGCTTCCCAGCAGTTTGAATATTATTGTGTATTCAAATTTTCCGAAAAACATTTTTTGGATTTTTAAAAAAACTTTCAAATTTTTTTTTTGAAAACTCAATATTTCGAAAACCCCATGCTCGATTTTTTCACAACTTGATAAATAAAAGTTTGGAAAAATAATCTACAATATAATTATGAGCAAAATAAATTCATTTACCTAAAAATAACGGTACCTTCCATACAAATGTTAAAAAATGGTTTTCGAAAATCGTATTTTTCTCGAAAACGGTTCCGAGAATTTTGCTTAAATTTTTTTTCTTTTTATTATTTTTTAAAATCTGTAATTTAATAAAAAAAAATATTGAAAACAAGATATTACCGACTGTACCTACCATAGAACGATTTTTTAAAATTTTGAATTTCTCATTATTAGCACAACGGATTTTATTGAAATTTCGTAGAGGGAAGCTTTTAAAAAGTTTGAAAAATATAGCATTTCAAAACTTTAAGAAAAATATTTTTTTGAATTTTGAAAAAAAAAAAATCAATTTTTTGTTTTTTGAAAATTCAATATCTCGAAAACGGCTCAATACTTGTTTTGTAAACTTAATTTTTATTCATACAATAATAAAAACTTCAAATTGGCGTACCAACATTTTTTCTGAAAAATGTTTTAAAATTTTCTTATATAAAACCTTATTTTTTAAGAAACCACTACAAAGACTTATAATTTTTGTTCTTGCATAAATCTATATTTGCTTGAATCACATGGCATCCTATTCTTACCTTTAACTACTGAAGAAGTCCCTTTAGTCATTTAAAAAAATTAATTTTATGCTTATGAACAGTTTCTCTAATAACATTCATTTTTGAAATTTTTAGTCTTTTACATAGGAGCAAGTTCGTGCGACCCAGTCGTGCAATTTATTTTGGTGGGGATTCTAGATTTGAAGGGATTAGAAAGAAAGATGGATCGCTTTCACACAATTTACTTTCTTCATCTTCACTTAAACAAATTTCGGGCTTCAATAAGACTTTTTTACTCAAAATCTGTGGACTTAATAATTTCATCTTCTCGTTCTCGCATAGCCCTCATAGTCTTTATTTTTCTCTCAGCTTCCTCTTCCTTTCTGAAAAGTGCTACGGCAAGTTATGCATTCGTAAAAAAAAATCGACATTACAATGCCCTCGAAGACCAAAAAAGTGGGTCTCGCAATTCTGTGTGTCTGTCTGTCAGTTCGACTACAGCCTAAACGGCTTTAAACTTGATAGTTAGTATTTTTATTTTTCCCCCACTGTTTTTTTTTTTTTTTTTGACCAAAAATAACTGTACCTGCGATCAGGCTTGCCAGATTGGGCTATTTATCGGAAATTGGGCTATCTTTTTCCAAAATTGCCGACAACAATTTCACTATGACAGCCCAATCATAATTGGGCTATAAATAGCCCAAATCTAATCTTGGGCGATATATTTTTTCGTATAAATAAATCATATAAATAAAACACTTCGCCCTCTAAACATACGCTTAAGGCTAGGACCGCACTTGCGATTTTTCGTCGAGGCGATTAAAAAGTCGTAGTCGCCACAAATTATTGTCATGCACGCACTTGCGATTTTTTTGCCGCGCGATTATTTAATCGCGAAAAATAAAACACACTACTTTTTATGTGAGTGCTACAAATAAGTAGCGACAGAAAAATCGCTTGAAAAAAATAGAACTTCTTTCATTTTTATAATCGCTACGATTTTTAAGTCGCATGTGCGTGCATTCACATTTAAGGCCATGTGTCTTACTTTTTGCGACTAAAAAATCGTGGTTTAAAAATCGCAAGTGCGTGCATACCAATTTCTTTTTACGATTACGATTTTTAAGTCGTAGTAATTTAAATCGCAAGTGTGGGCATATCCATTTGAGTACATGTGTTTCATTTAAGCTTACGACAATCGCATCGCAAGAAAAATGAAACAAATTGCGACTTTTAAATCGTCATGATTTGTTGGTAGCAAGTGCGTTCATTCTCATTTAAATTCATGTGTTCTATTTTTGCGACTAAAAAATCGTGCGATTGAAATCGCAAGTGCGGTCCTAGCCTTACTCATTGCACAAGCTGGCATCACTCTTTGTTCTCTGAATGTATATATACATAGGTACTACATATAGGTACTATATAACATTTTATGAATGATTTTAATCAGTTAAATATGTGATTATATTGTTAACTCTTCTTTTTTATGAACAAAACATGTTTTTTTTTTATTTTTCGTTGTTTTCTCAGATAAAAATAAATTGTAATTGAAATTATGAGAACATTTTTTTTATTGGTATTGGGCTACTATTTGGGCTACTATTTGGGCTACTTTATCGGCTCCGATTTTGGGCTACAAAAATTTCTAAATTGGGCTATCGAACTAGCTGAAGACATGGCAACCCTGCCTGCGATACAATTATTTTCCGAAATTAATATTTTTTTTTTTCTCAAAAACTGTTCGACAGATTTAAAAGAAAACACAAAAAAATTTCATTTAGTTAAAGCTAGGTACTGGGTTGAACAAAATTTTACGAAAAATGGTTATTATTTTTATGCTAAGGCTTTCCAATAGTTTGAAAATTATGGTGCAAGTATGTATGTGATTTTTTCCTAAATTTCAATATAAAAAACAAAACTGAGAAAAAATATTTATTTTACCTAAAAATAACGGTACTCACTATACAAATCTTAAAAAATGGTTTTCGAAAATCGTATTTTTCTCAAAAGCGGCACCTAGAATTTTTATATTTTTTTTTCAATTAATTTTTACGATTAGATTATAGCTAATACAAAACATTTCGAAATGAAGATATTACTGACTGTACCTACCATAGAACCATAAATTGAATTTCTCATTTTCGGTAGAAATAAGGGATTTTAATGAATTTTTTTTATAAAAAGCTTCTAAAAAGTGTAAGAAATATTGCATTTCAAAACTTTTTTTGAATTTTTGAAAAAAAAAATTGGAAAATTCAATATCTCAAGAACGGATCGATATATTTTTTAAAAATCATTTTTTTAAGAAACCACTACAGTAATATTTTTTAAGTTTTTGTATGCAATGTTTTTTTTAATGAGAAAAAAACCGAAATTTTTAATGTCTAATTTTCAAATTCTGTTTTATTGAATAATAGATCTTAAATATTTAACTAAATAAAAAACATTCTATAAAAATTATAGGTGCTACTTTTGACATTTATGTTTAAGATTTTCTAAACCCGAAAACATTTCTTTATTTTTTTTTTTAATTTCTTCAAACTTTTAATCAAAATTAGTTGTACCGTTTTTTTTCAGAAAACCAAAAAAAAAAATGGTTCTAAGGCGGGTGCCATTAATAACCATTTTTTTTAAGTTTTTGAAACCTGTTAGCGCCATCTATGAGTGAAGCAAAATTGTAGCTCACTACAATTTTGCTTCACTCATCGAACATACCCTTTTTATATTTCTCATAAACAAGAAAATGTCTGCGCTTCCGGCCTCATGAATATTCATTGATTCTTTTTTGTCACTTGGCATGTCTGGCAGAACATTAACATTGTCTTTATTAAAAACAACTAAAAAGTCCCCTTAACTTATCCTAACTTAACTTAATTTAATTGTTTCTTTTAAACCCAGTTGTGTAATAAATTAAATAAAAAGGAATAGTTAAACAAAATCAAAAAAAAGAAATCTGCGTTTTTTATTAAAAACAAGAAAAAGAAGACACGAAAGAGAATTAAAACCAAGAATAAAAAAAAAGGGTTAACAATTCAAGTGAGCTGTGAAAAGCTCGTACACGACACGAGCCAATAGTGTTTCTGATTAGGGTTGGTGTTCTGTGGTTGCTGTTCTTGGTCAATCTTGTACTGGCCCTAAAACTGTTGGGTGGACTTGACCGTGACAGGGGAGCGGTTCGCAATCAACATCAAAAAAAACTTTGAGCCACATTTTGGCCTCAGCCAAAACCATTAGCTAGGTTTTGTTAAATGAAATTTTTGAATTCTTCAAATCAAATCTGTGGAACAGTTTTTGAGAAAGAAAAATATTTTCTAAAATCTCAAAAACAACCGCCACATTCTCGTCTGTGTGCAGCGTACGATGACGAGGTTCATGAGTGTTGTCCACTAGCATACCAGTCTCACAAACTTTTTGCACAAACTTGCGTTTCTTTTCAAAAAACGCACTGTTTGGGCTACACAGCACTCACTTCGAAAATAAGTTTTCAATATTTTCCAAAGTAGTTCAAGTTTAAAGCTGACTTACTGTCAAATTTTCGAGTGGGAAAACAGCTGTCAGTGTCAAAATAACCTATGATTTAAAAAGAAACCACTAAATGACCTACCCTGTATGTGTCCTAGTATCAGTTAATTTGCATGCAACTAGCTATGACCTATTGCAAAGGTTTTCCTAGCTCTAGTTCGAAATGGCGAATTACACCCACCTTTGAGCTGGTGTTTATAATTGTGCCATTGCTTCCAATAACCACAACTTCAGCTTTGTCAGTCTCTTTTTCATCCAAGAAATGGTTTAATTTTTTACTTACGATTTCAGCTTTTCCACTTGGAAGGGAGAGATGTTCTAAATATTCAGGCTCTTTCAATAAACTTAAATGCTCTTGAACGATAAATCATTCTGCTGAAACCTATCAATCTAAAATCTTTACCTTTTCGTCACGTCACAATAAATTCCAAACTGGCGTCGACAACGACAAATATGACAAGGATAACCTCCCTTTCCCGGATAAGTCTGATTTCGTGCCTATCTGTAAATAACATTGGTAAAATTGTCCTTTTAAATCATGCCAACATCTTGAAGAGTCCCTGAAACAATTGCAGCAGCAGCGCTGTTTGAAATTCTGTCGAGAATTTTTGCAACTGTAAGTTTTCAATTTTCTGTTTGGTTGGATGTCCTTGATCTGCTTCTGTACCGATTTGAGTTGGAGGAATAATCTTATAATCTTGATGATAAGTTTGAATTTAGAGTTTGATAGGCGGCAGCATTTCGTACTCCAAATATCGGAGCCCTAACAGTTGAAGGCGTATTTTCCAGAACCGATTGTGTTGTTTTGTTTTGTTTTGTTTTTTTTTTTTGAAGACTTTCTTGAATTTGTCTTGATTACAATCATTTCTCAAATCCGTACATTTGCAAATCCCGATTATAAATAGAAAACTAGAGTTTTCTTTAAGAATGTGTATATCTACGTCTTTTTTGGATTTACAGGGTGCAACAAGCAACATCCACTTGTGCTTTTCCAAAGCAAAGAATTGTTTCACGAACTATCACGTAGCTTAATAACTCATTCTCTTTTACTATGTATCTACCTGTTTACATGTTTTGTATATTTTTTTTTTTGTAGTTAAATTGTAATATCACAAAGTTTATTTTTTTTCGCCTAACCCACTAAGCCAAGCCAGTCCACAGACCGCTTTCATTTTTCCAACCTGGTGCTTCCAGGCAATTTGTTTTTGACAAACGGACTTCATATTCGTGTTTTTTAGCCTAAAATCTGGCTAGAACCAAAATTCGATTTCAGTGGTTAGAGGGTTAAGTTACATTTCTCATGACAATTTTTATCTTAATCGAAATCGAACGCTGGTCTTTCATAGCTGATATAGACGCGAACTCCAAGAACTGAATTAATTTTTACTTATAATATTTCTTCACAAGTATTCCAAACTGAGTTTTTGTAAAATTTTGGTTTATTGCGGAGCAAAAATAAAGACATGCCAAATATAAACTGAAATTGCTTTTTTTTTGCGGAGATATGGGTTACTTTTGTGTTTTTGTTTTTTAAACATTTTATTTGTTAAGTTATTGCAATCTTATATAAGCCTCTGAATTTTTAAGAAGAGGTTCTCCTTTTTCGGCGACTAAAAATGCATTTTTTTTTCATTTTTTTCTAGGAAAATATGTGTAGAATATGTAGCCAAAACCGTTTGTCCGAATACTTTTTTTTTTAATTTATAGAACAAAAACGAGACCTACCTTTTTGTCTCGAAAATTGACATTTAGCGGTATTTTGAGCGTAGCATGTTTTACATAAATATTTTTGAATTTGGCGCTTATATATCCATACCACCAGGTGTCGACACATGTCGACACTTAGACACATGAGACATGAACCACCAAGTGTCGACACATGAGCCATGACTCAAAAAAAACCTTTAAACGCGTTTTTCTCGAAACCACGTTTTTCAAACTGTTGGCCACGATTACATTAAAACTACTTGACGGATCGTCATAATTTTTTTGTTTTAAAGCTTATTAAATTTATTGGAGTCTGGACCAAAATCAGGCTAATATGTCAAAAAAAAATTTTTGTACAGCGCTCAGAAGAGCGAAAAAGTGGAAAAAACGAACACTTAAATTCAAGCGTCCACCATTTTTTTAACTTTTGGACTTTGGGCAATTATTTTGGTCCAGACTCCAACTACACTCTTCTTTTTTATAAAAAACTTTTATTTTTTTATTTTTCGATCATTTTTGCAGGAGCTAAAGTGGCCAACAGCGAAAAACTTTTTTTTGAGATGGTCTCGTTCCGAGGAGCATTGTTTTTTAACAGCTTCGAGCTGTATCTTTTCCTACACATCAAGTGCTTACAATACCTCCTCGTTGGTAACCGCCGGATACTGGTCTTGGCTTTATGTCATGACTTGCTAAACTTGTAAGTGCGAGTGTTGACTAAGGAAACAATTGCAACACTAAACCCATGGCCCTACAGATTGGAGGTTAGTGCGTCGGGCTAACGACCCGGCCACAGTAAAAAACACCAATTATGAGAGAGACGCGAGAAGCCTCGGATAAAGACCCCCCTCAAATGGCAACCAGACCCGGAACGAAAATGGACTACGATTTACGGGTATGCACCTGGAATGTAAGGACACTCTACATACCAGGTGCTACTCAAAACCTTGAATCTGTCCTCTCGCGGTACAAGGCAGACATTGCCGCGATCCAGGAGATACGATGGATAGGATCAGAAATAGCGAAAAGAAAAGATTGCGACATTTATTACAGCTGTCATCAAAGAATGCACATGTTAGGATGCGGATTCGTCGTGGGAAATCGACTCAGATCAAAAGTCATTGATTTTAAGCCGATTAGTGATCGCCTGGCTGTGATCCGCATCAAAGCTTCTTTTCAAAACATCAGCCTATTATGTGCACAAGCCCCTACCGATGAAGCTGAGGAATCTAACAAGGAGGAGTTTTACGACCTCCTGGACGGAGCCTACGGAGCCTGTCCGGAGTACGATATCAAAGTCGTGCTCGGAGATTTCAATGCTAAAGTCGGGAAGGAAAATATCTTTGGCGGATTAGTTGGAAAGCACAGCCTCCAAGAAATGACAACAGATAACGGCTTCCGACTAATCGACTTTGCTGCAGTTCGGAATACGGTGATAAGTAGCACTAGGTTCCCCAGGCGAAGGATACACACAGCAACTTGGCGATCTCCAGATGGTCGAACCGCCAACCAAATCGACCACGTGCTAATTGGCGCAAGCAGCGTTGCCGCGAAAAAAAAGGAGAGGGCCATTTCGAGAGTTTTTGAGGGCCATTTGACAAAAGTTGGGGCCAAATATTTTAGTTACAAATCCGTCCTTAAAACATTAAACTACAATTTATTAATATTTGTATTTACTCCTTTTTATTTAATTAATGCAAAAGAAGAAATATTTTTAAATAAATGATCACCAGCAGAATTTTTCCTTTCAACTGGACCCACCATTTAACAGCGTCAATATCATGATCTGCTTAATCTAATTTTAGTAGAAATACCTTCAGCGGAAGAATCTTTTATTTCTAAAATACGAGTACACAAAAACATATCCACATTTTTTTTAATCGAGTTTTCATAAAATCTCAAAAAAATTGAAACAAATTTTGTCATAGAAACATCTGTATATTCATCTTCTATAAGAGAAAACTTCGTTTGTATTAACGATTTCCTCACCGCAAAAAGGTTCAACAACATCCTTCAAAACATTGCTTGCTTTCGTTCTTTCACATTTCAAATTTTGGGCAATTTTTGAATCGAGACATATACATAGCTGCGGTCAAAATAATAGTATTGAATCTTTTGACACAACAAAAACTAAAATAAATTAATCTACTAATTTTAAAGAAATAAATAGTTATCTGATTTTCAAATTAATGTTTTTTAGGCTTTTAATTTCAGAAAAAATCATTTTCAAATTCAATAAATTAGTTGGTAATTTCAAATCTATCCAAGTCATATAGAAAAACAGCGGTCAAAAAAATAGTATCGCATTCGAAATTCACCTTTAAGTATTAGAAAAGAAAAAGTTAATAGTCAATTTCTACCATAAGTGATAGTCGAGTGTTTGAACCTTAAATTATTATTTAGTTGCATGTCCCCTGTTAGAAATAACAGCAGCACAACGATGTTGCATCGAATTAATAAGATTTTCACATCTTTCTACAGGTATGGCCCTCCAAGACTGCTGTATAGCTTCCCACAGGGCTGTGTTATTTCTTGTAATTGTACCAAAGATTTTCTATAGGGTTGAGGTCTGGGGACTGCGCAGGCCATCCCATGACATTAACCCTCTTTTCTTGGAACCACTGCTTCGCGAATTTAGTTGTATGCTTTGGGTCGCTGTGTTGTTGAAAGACCCATTTCAGAGGCATTTCATCTTGAGCATATGGGAACATAACTTCCTTCATGATCTTCACATAAAGATGCTGATCTACAATGCCTTCAATCCGGTGTATGGGTCCAACAACATAGAAGGAAAAACATAACCAAACCAACATGAGAATTCAGGGACACCAATGATTTTATTAACACTACTATTATTTTGACCACAAATGTACATTTCGAAGAAAACCGGGAAGATGATCTATAAGCGAAATCGGTAGATTGTCCTCTGTAATAAAACCTAAGTACTTAAGAATTGCAACGTTGGAAGCATTTGTTTTTTTGCCGTGCTGGACTTTTCAAAAGCACCCTCGAGTGTTTTATTTATTAGCGAATTTTTGGAACTTAATTTTGTAGAGATTTCCTTCCTGGTGTTTTTTTTAAATTATACATCTTTTTAGTTATGAACTGATTACAGAATTTGCAAAACGGTTTGTTTTCTTTTATTTCTAGTCAAAGAAACAAACCAACCATTCGTGATACTCGAATTTCTTTGCGCCTTTTAGGTTTTTTTTTTTCGTTTGATAAACTGCAATTATAGTGGCGATGCATCGCGATGGTTTATATTTAATTTTGTAAAGCATTTAAATTGTTATTAAGCACGGTATAATGTGATGTCACATTTTCTAAAATTAAAATTTGGGGGCCATTTTTAATTGGCCCGGGCAAAGGGCCAAAATGTAAAACAGGGGGCCAAATGGCCCGATCGGGCACTTTGTGGCAACGCTGGGCGCAAGGCACGCGTCAAACATCTTGGACGTGCGAACTTTCCGAGGTGCAAACGTGGACTCTGACCACTTTCTTGTTGTGACAAAGTTCAGAGCCCGACTGTCCAACGAAAAGAAAATGAGGATCGCCCAAAGGAAGAAATTCAATATTGCATGCTTTAGCACAACTGAGAAAGCAAGAGACTACAGTTAGCAATTGACCGGGAAACTCTCTGCCGTACCCGCAGCCACAAGCGTCAACAACCAGTGGAGCCAGTACCGCGACATCATTAAGGAGGTAGCCGAGTCCATTATAGGCTATCAACCACCTAGGAAAAAGAACCCGTGGTATGATAATGAATGCGCGGTATTGAAGCAGGAGACGGAAAATGCACGAATGCAAATGCTGCAACGGAAAACAAGAGCAGCAAAAAGGAGTACCGTGAAAAGAGAAGGAAAGAGAAAAAACCCTGCGCAGAAAGAAAAGAGCAGCCGCAGCTTCTCAGCTCAGGTATCTCGAGGAGTCCAGCACCACCACAAATACCCGCCGGTTCTATAAAACAGCCAAACAACTGGCATTAGGTTATAGGACCGGCTCGCAAGCTCTTCGAAACAGCGAAGGGAACCTAGTCACCGAAGCACAGGGAATTGTAGACGTGTTTAAACCGCATTTCCAGCAGCTGCTTAATGGGCATTATTTAGACGAAAACACAGGAGGGCAAAGAAGCACAAGACCAGTCAATGAAGATCCAGTCCCACTACCCAGTACTGAAGAGGTTAAGAAAGCCATACGCAAGCTTAAGAACAACAAATCCGCAGGCTCGGATGGCCGAAGGAGATGTCCTGATAGGGTGCATGCATCAGCTCATCAACCAAGTGTGGGAGGAGAAAAGCATGCCCGACGACTGGTCAAATAGCTCCATATGCCCACTCTACAAAAAAGGCGATCCTATAGCCTGCAAAAACTACAGGGGCATATTCCTGCTTAATGTTGCCTACAAGATCCTATCCACCGTACTATGTGAGCGTCTAAAACCTTTCTGCAACACTATAATCGGCACGTACCAGTGTGGCTTCAGGCCAGGCAGATCAACGATAGACCAAATCTTCACATTGTCAAATCCTGGAAAAGACCAACGAATTTCAAGTCGAGACCCACCATCTTTTCATCGACTTTAAAGCCGCATATGATAGCATAAGTCGCCAAGACCTTCTATTGGCAATGTCGGAACTCGGGATCCCGAAAAAACTGATCCAGCTATGCCGCATGACGTTACAAAATACGCGGTGCAACGTGCAAATGGGTAACAGCTCATCCGAGCTATTCCAGACGTGCACAGGGTTCAGACAAGGAGATGATTTCTTCAACCTAGTCCTGGAGCAGATAGTGCGCAAGAGTGGTGTTAACCTGGAAGGCACTATTTTCAACAGGTCTTCCCAACTGCTTGGATATGCGGACGACATCGATATCATCGGCCGCTCCAAGCGAGCTGTGCTAGAAGCGTTCACAGCTATTGATGAACAGGCGAAACGCGTTGGTCTTGAAGTTAATGAGGACAAAACAAAGTATATGCTTATGCTATCAACAAACAAAGCCGCATCTGTCCATCGCCTAGGACAAAACGTCGCTCTTGGTAGCAGTAATTTCGAGGTAGTCAAGGAGTTCACCTACCTCGGAACGAACATCAATCCCACGAATGACACCATAGTGGAAATTCGACAAAGAATTACCCTAGAAAACCCCTGCTACTTCGGTTTGGCCAAACAAATGGGTTCAAAACTCCTTTCTCGAAAGACAAAGTGCACGCTATACAAAACGCTAATTTTACCAGTTCTACTCTACGGCGCGGCGCCGAGTGCTGGACGATAAGTAAAAAAGGGGAATTGATACTGGGCACTTTCGAGAGAAAAATTCTTCGGCGGATATTTGGTCCTATATGCGAAGAGGGCGAATGGAGGAGAAGATTCAATCGTGAATTATACGAGCTGTACCAAGATGTGGATGTAGTCCAAAAAGCCAAAACACGTCGACTACACTGGCTCGGTCACATCGAGCGAATGGACAACAACGCTCCAGCCAAGAAAATCTTCGAATCCCAGCCAGGTTCAAGACGAAGAGGAAGACCAAACCTCCGCTACAGGGACCAGGCGGTTATAGACGCAAGAGCGCTTGGTCACGACGACTGGAGGGAGCTCGCGAGGGATCGCAACCGATGGAAGACCGCAATAACTGGCAGAGACCCTCCATGGATCGGGAGCCGGTTAAGTAATTAAGAATTTTTTTATGAAAAAAATATTTTTTGTACTTAATATAATAATAAACAAGTAAAAAAAATTGAATTGATTATATCATTCCTTCCATGAAAAAAAAATTCATGAAAAAGTGTCATTTTTGACACTGAAAAAGGAGAACCTCCCCTTAAACAGGGTTTTTATTTAAAACTTTGATTGTAAAAAACATAAGGTTAATGGACAATTTTATATTTTTTTTTTAAATTTGCCCTATTCCGAAAATCTCTTTGGTACCTATTGACAGGCCTTTATGACAACTTTTATAGGTATACCGCCTCAACACGATATACATAACAAAAAAATATCTTTCATACAATTCTTGTATCAATCCCGCAAGCCTAACTACGCTTAGCTATGCGTAACAATCAAGAGAAAAATTAAGTGTTAATTTTCCATAACGTGAAAACTATGAACCTTAAATAAGAAAAAGAAGAATTAATGTCTCATTCATAAAAATGTTTGTAGTTTTTTTTCAGTTCTTAATTCGGACTATCGCAAATTATGATTTATTTATTGAAGTGATAAAATAAAATATTTTATTATGTTAAGGGCGGGGCACCACGGCTGAGAACTTAAATTTCTCATTAAATTTAATGTTTATGTCAATAATGATAATATTTGTATAGGTTTCGTCATAAGTGCTTATAACTGGTATTAAGATTGTTATGTAGATTTGTATGGTGATATTGATTTGTGGGTGTGGTTTGGGGAAGCACTAATAAATTTTAATGAGATCATGGACGAAGTCAAATTGTCAGACACAAAGGACACACAGCTCAAATACATTTTCAAAAGACCTTTGCGACTTGAATATTTAATGAAATTTTATCTGAATTAATTATTATATTGAATTTGAACTTAATTACGTATTTAATAAACTTCTTCATATAAACAAGGATTTTCTATGTAGGCAAAATAAAAACGACTTTCTGACGATGTTCTGATTCAATAATACAAAATACACACACATGATACATATGTATGTATATTATTTATAAGAACCATGAAAAGCTTATTAAAAGACATACAAGTTGTGTACATTAATGCTCTTCTGGAATGACTCGAACCGAAAGTATAATATTATCCTGCTAAATCAAGAATGATCCTTTTCAAATTTTCTGATTGCCATAGGCCTTAGCTTAGAATAGGATATAATTTTAAGTTTGAAAAACAAATATTTCATTAATGTAAATTATGTACAAAGTGAGGTCTTGTAATTTTATTAACTCAACAAATGAACCAATAGACGTTGTGGTTCCTTGATCCAAATAAGTTCAAATCGTTTTACGAATTTTTGTAAATGGTTGAAAAAATCAAAAAAAAAAAAACAAGTGAATTCTATAGACAGTCCTCCGCTATTAAGAGGGCAAACCTTAGATGAAATAATATAACCACATGTCTAATGACAAAACAGATCTGGCCAATACTTGATCTTAAACGTTTCAAGTGTTTGAAATCCTTAAGCAGATTGCATACCAGCTCCGTAATTGGTGTCAAAACTGGACACTGTCTTATAAGCAAACACGTTACGAAGCTTGGCGTTTATTAAAACTATTTTTGCCGAATTTGTATGGGTGAGGAAGAGTAGAATCAATTCCTTATTTTCTATGTACTTGTAAGGGGTGGGTCATCTAGTGGTTTCTTTTTAAATCACATAGGTTATTTTGACACTGTCTGTTTCCAGCTAGAAATTTGGACAGAAAGTCAGCATTATACCTGAGCTTGTTTCCAAAGTGAGTGCTGTCTAGCCCAAACAGTGCGTTTTTTGAAAAGAAATTTTGGCCGAAATGAAACACCCACCGCTCCTACAATGCGCAAGTTTGTGCAAAAAGTTCGTGAGACTAGTATGCTAGTGGTGTTGTTCACTCATGGTTGTACGGGGCGCACAGTCGAGAATGTGTCTGCTGTAGCCGAGACTGTGAGACTGAATTCATGAACATCAACTCGCCATCGATCTCAAGTTCAACATTTCACGCATTAGCCTGAGGAGGATTCTGCACAAAGATCTAAGATTATTCGCTTACAAGGTCAAATTTACTTAGCAATTGAAGGCTCATGACCATCTGTTTTGTTATCATTTCACGAATTGGGCATTTGAGCCGCATCTGGGCCTCGGAAAACTCGCACGTTATTGTCCAGAAGCCAATGCATTCGCAGAGTGCCAGTTTGGTGCAGTTTGTGGAGTGGTGGCATCATTGGATCATTTTTCTCCGAAAATGAGGCTGGGAACAACGTTGGCCAACGATGTTCGTTACGGGCCCCAAGTCAAACTTAAAATGGCCGCAACGTTACCACTAACGCAAACTCGTTTTGATAATAAAGTTTTACCATTTGGGCAGGATGTTCATGTTCAGCCCTGTTACTTGCCATTGTGATTTGGCATCATAAATGAAACTGAACAATAAACAATAGATTTGATAGATGTTACCAAAACAACATGGCTGCCACATTCTACACGCGCCAATTAAAAAATACTTTAGTTTGGTGTTGGCTGAGAACTGTTCTTAGAAAAACTGAAGATTCCGCTTCTACATTGTTACTCTCATTGTGGCAAAATTATTCATCGTGATAAAATCTAGATCGTCGCTAGCTCTTTGTATACCGGCTTAATCAAAATTGCAAATAAAAATGTACCTCGTCACTGAAAATAACTTTTTTTTGGAATTTGGGGCCGGCTCACATACTGTACTACAACTCAGGTAGTTATCGTTTGTCAATGTTGGTGGTTGGTTGATGCTTGAACTTTCAATGGCGATATGTCTTTATTACTTTACTTTATTTTTTAAATACTGAATTTGACTGAAAATCATTAATTAAAGACAACTGTATTTTCTCTATTAGTTTGTGACTTTGGATATATTCAAATCAAGCCACTATTTTCCCACAATTTGTCCCTTTTCCTTATACTTAAAACCAAAAAAGCCTTAAAATAAATGTATGTAGCTCTATATAGATGTACATAACGCCCAAAACACACATGTATTTCGGACCATGTCCTATCTCCTGCTGTAACTATCACATCGATAGAAATATGGGCGACTAATGCCGGTCGTGCACTATGTGCGCGACAAGTTCAACCAACTTCGTTCAACTTTTTGTTCAACTCTTCCGTTGGATAAACGAATTTACAATCTCTTACACTAGTGCAGCAACTTACATAATTCACGTTGAGTAACTAAAGTTGAACAAAATGCGTTTGGAGCCCCGTACACATAATTGACCAAATTTCCATATGTTGATTAACCTCGCACACCTAGTTGATCAACTCGTAAAACTTATTCCAGTGTTGAATAGCTCCGAACACCTAGTTCACCAACTTACTTAAATGTTGAATAACCTCGCACACTAGTTGATAAGCTTGTTCGATTTTGACAGAAAAAAAGTTTTTCGAGTTGATCAACTGCGTTTTCGATATGGTTGCTCAACCAGTTGATGAACGAGTTGATACCTTCGTACACTTAAC
Source organism: Chrysotoxum bicinctum (assembly GCA_911387755.1). Taxonomy (NCBI): domain Eukaryota; kingdom Metazoa; phylum Arthropoda; class Insecta; order Diptera; family Syrphidae; genus Chrysotoxum; species Chrysotoxum bicinctum. Next base: position 190,608,812 of record OU426987.1, read on the forward strand.
CAAGGATCACTCGTTGGGGAACGCGTTGAACGCACCAAGATAAACAAAAAACTCAAACGTCAAACCTGAAATAATTTTGACTTCAGTTCGGTACATTAGGCAATTGCATTTTCGAGGAAATTTGAGACCAAGCCAATTCCCTTGCATCTCGATTTTTATAAGAGGGGCTCTTAATGTCCCATATATTGGGCTTTTTCTCAATTGCTGAAATCAATTGCAAAATTAATTCCGTAGTCCACTCTGTATTTTTATTACCTTCCATGGCGAAAAACCAAAATAAATTACAGTTTGCAAGTTCATGGCAACGCAATAGTTCAACCAAGTAGACACATTTCACTGCAACCAAGGCAACGCAACACAATATTACGTCAAGAAATCCGTTGAACAAATAATGTGCAACACATTATCTTGAAAATGTTGCTCAACGTTTTGATCGAACATTTTCAAGGAGCAACAAGAGCTCGTACACTACCCGTACACTTGTTACGCAATTCGTTGAGCAACGGCCAACAACTAGATCCAACCCGTTGGTTGAACAGAATTGAAGGCACCGTACATTAGAGTTGAATGCGTTGAATTCGAAATTTGTGCGTTGATCGGCTAGTGGACGACCGGCATAACGCGGCAGTTTCGCAACTGCTTGGTTCGAGCAACTAAAAAGTTTGTCTTTTGACACAAACTAAACGATTGCCTAAAATGATGGTCCTTATTCGGAATTCCCCCTCCACCAAAATGCACTTTTTTTTAATGAATCGAGGGGGTGGAATTCCCAATAAGGTCCAAAATGAGTTCGTGCACCTGCGCGGACATTCAACCAAATAGTTCATCTGTTTTCTGTAGGCAACTAAACAGTTGCGCAACTAAAAATTGAATGTGTGCGCCTAGACTAAGGCGCCACAGTGTTCACATTGGACTTACTCCTCCGACTTATTTATAATCTCTATAGTAGTTTCAAATTATTAAAACGAGCCTATTTTATTCAAAAGTTAAATACTTTAACTAAAAGAACATACCACTGAACCCCGCTACGAAACATAAGCCAAATATACTCGTATGTACCTACATAGTTCAAATGCATGGCAAGCCCGTGCAAGTGGATTAGTAAATTCTGGTTGAAGTGTTAATCGAGTTTTTACTGAAATTGAAGACATAGATTTGGACGACCTCACCTCATTGCACAATCGATCTTTTGCGCACCAAATTCCTAAATTGTTTTATCAGCCGTCTTGGTGATGTCAATTGGCGGCCTCGGAGCTGCGATTTGGGCTTTTTTTTTTGTGGGAAACCGTGAATCACCGAAGGTATGCCAACAATCCTGAAATGATTCAAGCACTTAAGGTCATTATCCTTAAAGCAATTCGTGAGCTGGAGGCTGAAACCATCTACAAGGTTTTAGAAAATTGGAGTGACAAAATGCGCTACTGTGAAGCCAGCCGAGGCAGCTTTTTGAACGACGTTGTGTTCCATAATATTAGAAAAAATTTAATTTCGTTCATTTTTTTGCATTTTTAAACAGAAACTTGTATGTTGCCCGCCTTTTATTTTTGATTCTGAGAAAAAAGGGAAGACTTCGATCCTACGATGTCTTATTTCGAGATAAAAAGATTTCCATAGAAATAACCGATACGTCATTCTTATTCCTTCCGAAAACAATAATGTCGGATTTAGAGGACTAATACAAGTTTTTTTTTTGTTAATTTATTTAGGACTTGTGAGTTGTGACTTTATCGTGTTCATACTTTTGGATCTGTCATTATTTCGTCATAAGAAACTAACATCATTTTAATATCAGGTAACTTACATTTTCAACTTTATTTCAACTTGACATACAATATCGTATACTTTCCCAACGCATCCCTAAGCTTTTTTATCTTTTTTATGTTCAACTTTAAATACAGTATACGCAAAAGTTATTAATATATTAACAACTTTATGAGCAAGAAAATTATATATAAAAATAAATTATAAAATATTATTTACGCACCCATACAAAATATTTTCCTTTTAACTTCTCAAAGAATAGGTTATGTGAACACAAAGACTTACTCGAATTAATAGGGAAATTTAATTCATTTTTTCATCCATACATATTTATTTAATTTTTCTATTTTTAAACCGTACTATCATGTGCCGTTCTTTTCAAGTGAAAAATCGTACAGCAACTTTCAAAGTATGAATCTATGTTAAATATAATTTAAAATTCATCTTTTGAAAAAAAAAAAAAAAAATATTACTCTCCTATGCGCAGCGCATAGCCCGACTTCCTTCAGTTCCTAACAAGAAAGAAGGATAATTTGTTATCCTGTTAGAAATAACACCTAGAGCAACTACTTGTTTATGTTCAATTAGCGAAATGTCACCCTTTGTAGTGGTTTAGGGGGACATTAGGGTTCACTAAGTATGTTTACGAGAGTGCTAAAGGAATTATATAATTAGATTCTTTTTTTTTATGTGGAACTATTATCTTGTTCATAAATTTCCCAAAAATCACATAATCTGAATTTGATGAAAATTCAAATTTTTTTGTTTTCATTTTTATCCTTTTTAAAGAACGTTTCTACACCCATGTGAAGTGTATGGGTGTAGAAAGGTTCTTTAAAGGGCAAAATATTCAAATGAGGAGAATTCGATCAAATCATCAATCATCTTTTGTAAAAGGATTGAAAATTCGAAAAATAAAAGGAAATTCTTCTTGTTTGTTTAACATTATGGGGGTTTGAATTGACCTTAAAATGGATTTGACAATCAAATTAGCATAAACACTTTTTTTTTGCGTAAACAAATTTCATATATACGTATACTCGTAGATTATCGGTTATCGGTTGGGATGTGACTTTTAGGAAGAATAAAGATTAATTGCGGAACAAGTAAACCTTTCAAATGATGATTTATCAAGCGAAGGCATTAATTGCTGGGACAGAAAAACGTTCTAAGCATGAAATTCATTTTTAACAACTAAATTATCCGCATGAATACTTTGAGCTAAAAAGTTTCAAAATTATTGGAATATTTTTTGTATATAAAATAATTGTTCATGTATCCAATTTTTTAACAAAAACAAATTGGTAACTATGCATATTTGACATTTGTGAACTATAGCTAGCTGAAGTATACAAGCAGACAAGCAATGGAGCAGTATAGTCCGTGTGTCGATTTTGTTTACCAATAATAATCGTTCGGTGGTGTTAGCACAGCTTGAATATCAACGTCAATTGCCTAATCGTGTCACGCCCACTGGGCAAACATTCCGCAGATTAGCTCCTCGATTCGAACAGACTGGAGCTACAGGGGGTCATTCCGTAATTTTCCAAACGATAATCGTCAAAACGATAATCTTCGACGACATCGTCCATGATTTGCTTTACGTAACTCGACTACTATCGTCTCGTTTATTGATCACAGTTTTAGAGATTTGTATGCATTTCAGAAACTCTCAAACTATAATCAATCTGTTAATTCAATAGAAAACAATACAAAATGTCAATTTACAGTGGAAACGCAAGAACACAAATTATAAGTCTTTGTAGTGGTTTCTTAAAAAATAAAGTTTTATACAGGGTGTCCGCCGGGAAGGTATACTACTTTGTTTGTTTATAATTTTTGATTAGTCAACGGCCGTGGCTTTGATGAAAGCATCGCTTCCCATCGATCAGCCAAATCAAGCATCATTGCGCGCGGTTAGTACTTGGATGGGGGACCGTTCAAATACGAACCGTGTGCTATTGACATGTGTTTCTTCTGTTGTTCTTTCTTTGTGTGTCTCTCTCTCTGTCGTATTGTCTAAAGCCGATGGCCTCAGTTGCCAGTGCTTTTCTGTGTCTCTACTTCGTAGATTTATCTACGGTGTAGTGTAACATGTAATGTAATGTAATGTAATTTTTGATTAAATGAAAGAGAATGGATCTTATATTGATAAATGTTTTATTTAATGTCGGCAAATATGTATGGAATACAATATTAGTTAAATGTCCGCCACTGTTAATCTCACAAATGCGAGCCCTTTTGAGCACATTTTTCATTACATTCTCACAAATTTCACGCGGTATTGCATTAATTTCATTACGAATATTTAGACTGTAGTCGAAAAGACAGACAGGCAGAATTGCGAGACCCATTTTTTTGGTCTTCACTATCATCGTAATGTCAACTTTGAACAAAAACTCGAGTTCGATTTTTTTTCGAATGCATAACTTGCCTTATACTAAGTACCTTTAAGTCGCAAGTAATAAGTAACACCAGCTTAAGTGACTTATTTCAAAGATAATTCTGTGCTACGGGCTTGACCAAACAATAAGTGGATTTTGCACAGAACCAACAAGTATGATATTTAAGTCTGAATATTAGTACTAAATCAATCTCTTGTCGTGATATAACAACATAATGATTAGAATTAATTATAAAATGAAAATTGAAAACGTGTTTTTGAGTTATGTCTTCATAAACCATTATACCCAAGAAAGCAGAAGTTGACATTATAGATGTGAAAGTAAAAGCCATAAGACCAAACAAACTCTGTGATAAAGTTCGTATTTTTATTTGGTTTTAAATTGATTTTTATTCATATAAATGTAAATACACAATAATTAAGTGTTTAATATTCATCAATGTAGTGTAGCGAGAGTAAAGCCAGAAACAACTATTTCGAATGAAAATGTGTTGACGAGTTGAGTATCGCTATCGATCTCATGTATTTCATACCAATGCCAATGTGTAGAACCATGTCCATGTTGTGTCGAAATCCTTCATGTCCTTATTGCGCCATACATATGTAGGTGGGTAACTGAAGTTCTTGTCTGTTTGTGCATGGAAAAGATAATAAAGTGTTCTCGAACACAAAAAAAAAGCAATTTTAAGTGCGTTTTTTTTTCGTAGATGACAATACAGTACAGCTCAGTTTTACACGTTTAATAGGTATATAGCAATGGGGTAAAGATAGAATTTTGTTATTGTGAAAACAGGCGCTCTAAGTAGGTGGTGGAAATGATTTTTGATTCATGAAGGTTGTCAGACTCTATTGATGTGTTCTTTAACAATTAATGAATAAGGATACACTTTGATTATTAAAAAAGTGATATTAAGAAAAATAGCATTAATTGTGAAACTTTTCCAAAAATTTGAAAATTTTAAAATTACAAAGCCCGACTTAACACACTTTTTTTTTGTATTATTAAAGATTTTTCAGAGGAATGAAATTTCATACATTTATAGCTTAAGGAAAAATCGTTCAGTAATAATTTACATGTTCACAATTTTTATTTTTGGAAAAACTAATAATTTTAGATAAATTTTCAAAAAACTTATTTTCGACCCTCAATAAACTTGACCCCTGTTCAAACTAATGATTCTTTTTAGAAAAAAATTGAAACATAAAAATAAAGCTCGCCACTAACATTCAGCTTTGTTGGAAATATTTAGTGGTTTCGTCATTTGTTTGTCTTATTTTTCTGGGCTGATAGAAAAAAAAACTTCTTTAGTAGATTAATAGCAAATTTTACTGCTTTATATTTTAGACACAAGAATGATTGTACTATTTTGAAAGCTCATATAAAAGACAACTTTTTTAAGGTTCTCATATATTTTTCTAGAGTTGGTCAAAGTATTGTTAAAATAATTATTTCGTTTGTTTTGTATTGTAAAATTAATTAAATAAAATACTCGACTTGGTAGCAGTTTTTAAATGACTAAAACAATTTTTTTTAGTAATTGGAGCTGAAAAAAGGGTGCAAACAATTATAAGGGACAAAAATTATAAGTCTATTTAGTGGTTTCTTAAAAAAAGATATGCTTTTATTTATAAAGTTTTTAAAACATTTTTAAGAAAAGTACGACGACTTAAAGTCTATTTTATTATTGTACGAATAAATTTTTTTTTTTTTCAAAATTCAAAAAAAAAAAATTTTTAAGTTTTGAAATGTAATATTTTTTAAGCTTTTTACAAGGGAAGAGTAAGAGAGAAATGTCGACTGGACAAATATAAATTTCATCGGCTGTTAAAATGTCGACTGAAGTTTGATCGACAAAAAAAAAGTCGACAGTTTAAAATCTCGACTATTAAAATGTCGACTGAAAACTTGTCGATGAATATGTCGACTTTTAGCCAAAATAGAGTTAAATAAAACAAGAATGCTCCCTTTTAATACGTTAACTAAATTTTATTATTAATTCAATTTTATAAATTAAAAAAAAGGGGAGCGTATCGATTCTTTAAATGCCAAAGAAACTTTGCATACACCCAACCTCGCACCTACCCCAAATCCTATAGTGTGCCCAAGCAGGGGGGTTGTAAGGGGACAGCATGCCCCGCCTTGCATAGCTCACTGCTTACACGTCGTAATAAGAAAGGGGATTATAAAAAACGGGATTATAAGAGACGGGATTTTAAAAAGCGGGATTATAAAAAGCGGGATATCGTACCCAACCCAAAAAAAATGTTGTTATTTATACAAAAAATAAACACAACTATGTTCGACAGTGGCGGCACCGCATGCATGTGAGCATCATTCACTTTGCCCCTGTCGACATTTTTAAAATCGACCTTTTGAAAGTCGAAATTTTTATCAATCGATTTTTTGAAAATCGACATTTTGACAATCGATTTTTTTAAATCGACATTTTAAAAATCGGTAAATCGTACCCAATCCTTTTTACAAGCATATCTATATAAAATTTCATTAAGATCCGTTGTGCCTAAAATGAGGATCTCAAACTCGCAAAAAATGGTTCTATGGTAGTTACAGTTAGTGATATCTTAATTGAATTTGTTTTATTAGATTATAGATCGTAAAAATTAATTGAGAGAAAAAAGTTTATTAAAATTCCAGGCGCCGTTTTCGAGAAAAAAAAAAAAACGTTTTTATAGAGTCATTTTTTAGAATTGTAGATATGGTCGGTACCGTTATTTTAAGGTAACATTTTTTTTTGTTCTCACATCTTGTAGATTATATTAAAAGACTTTTATTTGTCAAATTTGAAAAAAAAATGGAGCATGGATTTGTCGAAATATTGAGTTTAAAAAAAAATATTAAATATTTTGTAAACCCAAAAATTTTTTTTTTAATTTGAATACATAATATTTAAAATTTTGGGGAACTTTAGCATATCAAAATCGGTTGTGCCGTTTTTGAGAAAATCAAAAAAACAAAAAAATGCTTCCAAGGAAGGTTCCAAAGATAAATATTTTATTTTTTTTAACCATTACCTAGCTTTAACAAAATAAAGTTTTTTTGATTTTTTTTTAAATCTTTGAAAGTTTTTGAGAAAAAAAAAATATTTATAAAATTTCGAAAAAAAAAATTTAATGGCAGGTACCGTTTTTTTTTGTCTTAAAAAAAAACATGTCTGGTGAAAATTTAAAAACGATATCTGCAGTCGAACAGACAGATAGACAGACAGAATTGCGAGACCCACTTTTTTCGTCTTCGATATCATCGTAATGTGAACTTTGATCAAAATCTCGAGTTCGATTTTTTTTCCAAATGCAGAACTTGCCCTATAGTACCTATATCGCAAGTAAAAATTATTGAGTTAAAACTAGGTAATGGTTGAAAAAATTTTTCGGGAAAATGGTTATTGAGGGTACCTCCCAAAGAAACTTTTTTTTTGTTTTCGATTTTCTCAAAAGCGGTACCACTGATTTTGATCATTTTGGTTTTGCTTAAGCTCCCTAAAAACTTGAATAGAATTGTGTATTCAAATTTTCAAAAAAATTTGTTTGAATTTTTAAAAAAAATTTCAATTTTTTTTCAAAACTCAATATTTCGAAAACCCCATTCTATTTTTTTTTAAACTTGATAAAAAATAGTTTCTCAATATAATCTACAAGACGTGAGAAAAAAAATTTATTTTACCTAAAAATTAAGCTACCCACCATACGAATGTTAAAAAATGGTTTTCAAAAATCGTATTTTTTTCGAAAACGGCGCACAGTGTGGGAATTCGCGAATTTAGCGGAATTTAATTCGAAAAATGACTAGTCCCGATTGATACCAAAACCGGTTTTTCTTAAAGCTAAAAGATTGTAGAAAGTGATAATAAAAGCACTGTTGGGTGGGGATCATGTAAGCAAAAAAAATTGCATTGAAGTTGCAGTTGGCGATTTTTATTCTGTATATTTGCTGGAAGAGATTACTTTGCTCTTAATTTTTTTTCGTGCGTTTAGTGTGTGTTTTAATAAAAGTTTTATTTTTTTTACATTTCCTAAATACCAAGGTATAAAAATGTAAGTAATTTTTTATTTCACAGGGTGTTTCACATTTTTGTTTTGGTGATTGAAGTTAAAAAAATGTGTTTTTTTTCGGTGTTTGTACCTTTATTGGAGCAAAACTTTAGTTATTCCGTGTTATTGCGCTTCGAAACAATATTCACTGCAAAGCTTGATTTATTATCTATCAAGAATCACTAAAATTTGACACCCCAATTATGTTGTGCTATATTTTTTTTTCAATGTTTCTAAATGACTATTCAGCAAAAAAATGATGGCATACCGTCAAAATCGAATAACTTTTTGGGATTTGGTTAGAAGAAGAATGTTATAAATTAAAAAAAAAAAACTTTTTTTATTTCACGGGGTGTTCCAAAAAAAATAATTTTGTGAATTTGATAGTTACAACAAAAATACAGGGTGTTCAAATTCAAAGTTAACAGTAAGAAAAAAAGAACTAAGTTATTTAAAAAATTAAAAACGGAAAATATCAATTAATAAAAAAAAACTATTATATCGGATAAAGGGTGTTCCAATAATAGTAACAAAAATAAATTAATTTAAAAATAAAAAGAACGAATTTTTTATTTGAAGAGCAACAGTGCTTTTTATGCGTATTTTACATAAAATTTGATTTCATAGGCTGCTTATTACATCAGATCCATATCTAGCAAGCCTAAGGTGTATTCCTAAAAGAAAACGAAGTAACTTAGAGCCTAAGGTTCTTGAAATTTTGGATATTGCAAACTAATCTAAAATGTAAATAAAATGTGTTATATGTATATACATTATGTTGAATTGTTGAATGTAGTTAAAATTATAGTAAAGGTAAAATTGTTCACAATAAAAACAAAACATAAGTATAAGAAACAATTAAATAAAATTGTTTTAAATTTGCTTTTTATTTTACAAGAATAACAGACTTGCTAAATAAAAATGGTCTATTCAAGTGAAACTGTATTTTTTCGCCACGAAGTTTTCGGTTCTTTTAATTTTTGGTATCCTTGATGATGTATGCCAGAAAAATTTCGTGATACAACACTTACCAATATAAAAAAAAAAAACGTTGATTGTCTAGAAATAAAACTAATTTAAAACTTCCTTTGAAATAGAATTTCTTGTACGTTTTAATACCTTTTTTAAGAATGGAGTTTCTTTAGTTCATAAACAACGGCATTGACATATCGGTTTGCAAAAACAAACTAGCAAATTCTGATAATAATTAACTTTTTACTTTATTTTATTCATATTTGTAATAAAATTAAACAATACATCATTCATCAAAAGATTTTTTTGTAACTTATGATTTTCGAAAAAAAAGTACTTTTTGGTGTAAACAACCTGTCACTTCAAAGCTCATTTTCCAAAAACATAAATAAAATATCACCAAAATGTGAGTTACATTTGATTGCATAGACATTTTCAATGAACTAAACAGAAAAAAAACTACAAAAAAATTTAAAATGCAAGCGTTATTAATTTTATTCCGCTAAATTCGCGAATTCCCACACTGTGCGGCGCCTAGAATTTTGATAAAAAATTATTTCTTTCAATTAAATTTTACGATCTTCAATTTAATAAAAAAAATTGAAATCAAGATATTACAGCTTGTATCTACCATAGAACCATTTTTTAAAATTTTGAATAATTACTCATTATCGACATTACAGATTTTATTCAATTTTTTTATAGAGATGCTTCTAAAAAGTTTAAAAAACATTGCATTTCAAAACTTAAAAAAAAAGTTTTTTTGGAAAATTCGATATTTCAAAAACGGCTCAATATTTTTTTGGAAATTTAATTTTTATTCGAACCATAGTAAAAACTTAAGATTGGCGTACCAAATTTTTTTCTTAAAAATCTTTTAAAAATTTTGCATATAAAAGCTTATTTTTTTAAGAAACCACTACAACGACTTTTAACTTTTGTTCTGGAATAAATTCATATTTGCATAGCATTCTGTTTTTGTCTCTTACTAATAAAAGAATTTAAAAAATTAATTTTATCCTTATGAACAGTTTTCTCTAATAACATTCATTTTTAAAATTCCTAGCCTATTACATAGGAGCAAGTTTTTTCGGTTGAAAATATGAAGCTATTTTAAAAACAGTTCTTATTACATAAAACAGAGCAGTGCAGACCAACTGACACCTAATTAAGCCATAACCTGTTATATTACTTTTAATGAGCTCCTCGTGGAACGCAATTTTTTTTAACTCAGAAAACTTTTTTATTCCACGTTTTTAATTTTCAACTTACAATCATTAATGGTTTTGGTATGCACTTTGAGTTTGATAATTAAGGTTCAAAAATGTACGAGTGGTTGGCTTAGCAACCTGCACTTCCCGGCAAGAAAGAAGTAAAATTTATCATTACTAAAACTAAACCGTTTTATTTTAACTGACAGAATCGGGATTATAAATTTTAACGACCTAGAATACTCACGCTTTTTTATAGGTCAATATTGATTTGGGAGTTTTATTTTTTTTGGGTCAAGTCTTAATGACACGACGATGGAGGGTTTGATTTTGAATATCGAATAAGTGGATTAATATTTTATGTCTTCCATACAAAATATTTACTATGCAATCCTTTCTCAGACTCATATAGCACACACCTTAAAATCCATTAACTAATTTCGTGAACAAAATCAATAAATTCAAATTTTATTGCTGCGATATTTATTTTCGAATTTGATTAATAGTTTTTGAAAGGAGCCAAAGACTGATTGAAGAGTCTTTTGATAATAACACACATTATCGACACAATTTTGAATTCAAACATATTGTGTTGCGTATAATTTTATTTTTTTTACGAACAAAAAGAAATCAATATCAAGATAAAGTTAAGGCCTAAATTATAGGACAATATTGTTAAAGGTTTGCCCCAAACTTCATAAGGAATTTTAGGTTTTTTTTTTTTTCTTCTAGTTCGAAATGAACAATTTGTTTTGCATTCTGAAATGGATATTTTATTCTAAATATTAATGTGAAGGTGAAAGATAAAATGAGGTCTACGTGAAATGGTCGATATGTAGGTTGGTATGATTATGAAAGCAGTGGAAGGCTTAATTTAACAATCTTCTTTAGCTCTTTTGAGGTCTTTAGAAAACTCGTGTTAATGATAGGAAGGCAACGTTTAATGAGTTCTTTGAAAAGGAAATATACAAATTTTAACCAAGTTAATTGGAAACGTTTCCATTACTATTTCTGGGAACATGAAATAATTTTATCAAAATTCTAAGCAAGCTTTAAAGCAGTTGGCCTTGTTTCTTTGGGGATTGTTTTTTATGGGATTTAATCTCAAGATATTTTGAGTTCACTTTTTCGCCTGCTTATTAACAAAGTACCGACTTTATCGGCTCTCCAATCTAATCTTATATTTTAAGACAGTATTTTTTGTTTTAATTTCTTGGGATTTCGACTACTTTTAAATTGTTTGAGCACAGTTCGACAATTTAGAAAAGTTGAAAAAGATTTAAATCTCTGTATTTCATAATGGGAGGGAAAAATTGAGCCAGGTAAGGTATTCCACATTCGTAAAGTGCGGCTAACGAAAAAAACTCTGAATGTAACAGTCTGCCCGAAATTGGACTTAAGGACAAAATGATGGGAATTCCTGGAAGAACGAGTATTACGGTTCAATTGTTAAGGAAGAGGAATACAACTGGCTATTTCATTTGAGCACTGTTGTATTCTATCTAACAGGTTCAAATGAGTAACGGGGGTAGCAGCCCAGTTATGGGAATTAGACTCAAGTTTTAGGCGGATGTATGCTTAAAAGACGGCAGGCAAATCAGAAGGTGGAAATGCATCTTTTAAGAATACCTAAGCATTTCGCGGCGATTTTGGCTAAGTCGAATACAGGAGCGATCCGATAAGTACTTAGCCTCACCACCCGATGGTGCCAGTTTCGCAAGAGAGATTCACTGTCATCTAGTATATTCTCTTTGACGGCTACTGTTAAAATTTCAGCCGAATCGGACTCGTAGTTTTGTTTTGACAAGGTGTGGAAGAGAGCTTGTCCGCGAATTTTAGAAAAATGAAAAGAGCAAAATCGGTCGGTGATTCGATTCTTGTTTTTGGAGCAGCGAAATCAAAGAGCTCTTGGATGCTGTGTACGGTGACTCTTCTCCTTTTCTTCTGGCGACCGTCAAAAATTGGTATAACGAGTTTCAACGTCGGTTTTTCGTGAGCCCCGCCCAGGTGCCCTGAAAATGGCTACCACGGAGGATAATGTGTCAAAAATTCACAATCTCGAATTAATAGACCGCCGCGCCGATTGAAACGAGATAGCTGAAACAGTAGGCAACTTAAAGGACCGGGTGGGTCATATTTTTCATGAAATTTTGGGCATGAGAAAACTGTCAGCGTGATGGGTGCCGCGTTTGCTCACTCCGGACAACAAGTTCCCGCTCACACCTCTGCCACCACCACTGCCAAATTGTTCGAATTGCACTACAAATGGCAACTTGATCACTCGAAGGGCAGAAGTTTGAATTGAATGAGGGGGCATCGCGGCCATACCTACTATGCGGACCTCGAGAAAACCTATTTTTCGGATGAGTTGAAGAAGCTGGAGCATCGCTGGATCAAGTGTATCGAGGTAAAAGGAGACAATGTTGAAAAATAAATCGCCACTTTTCCAAAATTTTTGTTTTTCTTTTATAGGGTAAGTATTTATCGGACCGCCCTCGTATATCTGCATTCCATGAGAGATAGTCAATAACACACATACCAACTATAGAAGGCATGAGTGGTAGAATTCTCTTGGCCAACAGAAGACATAGCTTTGTGTTTTCAAAGCCTTGAACTCCAAGCGGTTGCTTAGATCCCATTGTATAATGCTCTGTCGAAATCGGAATCTAATGAGCTAAGCCATTTCAATTCCATAGCCGAAGATCAGGGTTGTGAGTTTGCAAACAAATATGGAAAACTCAGGGTGGAATAGAAGTCCTCAGACTTTAGCTAGGAGTACAGATTCAACATCCTCAAGGATTATTGGTCTTGAAAACTATGTAAATTGTTGAGTGTTTCTTTTCAGTGTTTTCAAACTCTACGAGTATCTGAGAGTGGTTGGAAAGAAATTGTTTAAGGACAGATTAAGTCTTTTGGTGTGTTGGTTCCCAGTTCGCAAATCAGACACTAGAAGCGAAATTGGTATTTTCAAATGTTTTAGCAATTTTTTGCAATAACCAAAAATTAAGGCAAAACAAAATAATACCTATACATTGTCCCAAAGGCAGTAGAAATGTTTGGTCATTTGTACGAAATACTTCTTCGTCTTGGGTTGATACGCTCGTCTTTAAATACACTCCTTATGTAGGCTCACAAGAAAAAGCGAATTCGCTTGCAGCAAAGTTTGCTGTTGATTTGACGCTGCCAGAAAGTATCATGGACTCCTCCTATACTTGAGAGCGTAAGCGAGTTTATGGAACAAATCTTCTTTGGCACTCTTACAGTTGCAAGACTATTGAAAGATCTCGATTAACACAAATGCGCTGATCCGGATAGAATGCCTGCCATTGTTCTGAAGAGGTGTTCCTCATTGCTAGAAAAACCACTGCGTAACGACCTATTCTACTGGTCTCTTGCTAAGTGATGAAAACTAGCATTTGTCCACCTAGCCCCTAAAAAAGACAAATCATATGTACTCTGACTATCGTCCAATTGCCCTTACCACCCGTCTTTCTAATATCATGGAAACACTGATAAATCATCAACTAAAAAAGTATCTGGAAGAACGAAACCTTCTCAATAGGTTCACTGGTGATCTGAATGTGTATTTTAACGAAAATTTGGACAAATCTTTAAAACGTTTTGGAGAAAGTAAAATTATTGCACTTGATATGTCAAAAGCATTTGATAGAGTTTGGCAACAAACCGTCATATCGAAATTACGAGTATTTGTTACTGATGAATCTCTTCTTCATTGAACTGTAAACAACCTTTTGAACCGCTCAATACAAATTGTGTTGGACGATTTAAGCTCTGAAGTTGAAAAATAAAATGACGGTGTGCCACAGGGTTCCGTTTTGTTTCCTACTCTATTTCTGATAATCATCAGTGATCTTTTGTCTGAAACTCGTTGTCCATTAAATTGTTTTCGGACTACAGTACTCTCAGCTTCTCATACTCGGTTCCAGATTCACGTCCCTGTCCTTCGGGTGTGGACTTAAAACGGCAGAGTACTTAAGCGAAACCCAAACCCTGTGTCGTTATCCATGAGCGGCGCTTGCATTGAGGAAACCGAACAGCCCTCAGTTCTCGATATGTGCATCACAGACCAACTTGTAACAAACGACCACATATTCTACGTCGCCAAAAATGCGACGGATAATCAAGGGAACATCGCAGTCCATGATGAGAATATAGATAGATCATTTCTCCAAACATTGAAACGGCCATGAAGAAGAGAACTGCGCTGCTATAGAGATAGTGCCATTCGACTTAGGCGATGTAGACCAACAATACCGCCCACCCGAACTGGAACCGCCCGATGAATGGAACTTCAACATTGTCTGTCCGATCCTCAAGAAAGCAGACCCCCTGAACTGCACCGACTACAGATGCATAAGCCTCCTAAACATCATGTACAAGATCCTTTCTGCTGTATTATGTGAACGTCTAAAGCCTTTCGTCAATTATTTGATAGATCCGTATCAGTGCGACTAGGAAAGTCCACTATCGATCAAATATTCACATTACGACAGATCTTGGAAAAAACCTAAGAGCTTCAAATCGACACCTAACACCTTTTCATCGATTTCAAAGCCGCGTACGATAGCATCTATAGGAACGAACTATATAGAGCAATGTCTAGTTTTAGCATTCCTGACAAACTTGTCCGTTTGCGCAGAATGACGATGGAGAAGGTACGCGGCTCCATCAAGGTCGGGAAAGATCTCACTGATGCAGGCGACTTCTTCAACATCGTTCTTGAAAGAATAGTGCAAAACTCAAGCGTCAAACAAAATGCCAACAGAGGCTTTCAAAAATCCGTCCATTTACTCGTATACTCCCATTACATTGACATTATTGGAAGAAGATGTCAGTGGGACAGTTGCGAGCATTGAAACGGAATGGAAGGTTAAGCGGTAAATGAGGGCAATACCAAGTATATTTATTCATCACACTACAGGACACACAACACCGACGTCTTGGACAGAACGTAACTACAGGCAGCTATAATTTTGAGGTATTTAAGTAGAGGTAGAGATAAGCTATAAGTTCAGACAATAACACCAGCGCTGAAATCAAACGGAGAAAACCTCTTGCCAATCGCGGCATCTTGGGAATAAGAAGGCAATTGAGTAGCAAAGTTCTCTCTCCAGCAACTAAAGTGTCCCTCTATAAAACCCTCATCATCCCGGTCCTTGTCTATGGTGCAGAGACATGGACTTTGTCGAAAATGGATGAGAACGCTTCAGGATGTTTCGAGAGGAAAATTCTCCGTGTGATCTTTGTTCCCGTCTGCATAGTCCCGGAGTGGAGGAGAAGATATAACCATGAACTTTGCGGGTTATACAGCGAACAGTCCAACGACTGAGATGGCTAGGTCATGTAGAGCGAACGGACCCGAATGCTCCGGCCCGGAAAGCCGTCGAATCCAACTCCGATGGATGTTGCAGTAGAGGAAGACCGCGGCTCAGGTGGTGCATACAAGTGGGAGAGGACCTCACTTGACCTGTGAAACTGAAGACAGCTAGGTAAGGACCGAGCTAGCTGTATAGAAGCTTGTTAGTTAAGGCCCTGGTCCAACCCGGACTGTACCGCCACCTTAAGAAAGTAAGTACTCCAATAATCCAAATCTGCTTGAGTATCTTGTACAGAATACAAATAAGAAATGGCAGGGGCTGCATAGAAATATTAGAATCACTTTAGCACTGCCGTACCGTAATTTCTCATCATAGGCTCGACAACCGGGTTCCGGTCCTGGCCTCTTTCAACAAGTTTTTCCACCTATCCCGGCCGACGCCATCCAGTTGTGCACCCCAAGGCTTCGGGCGTCCTGGTCTACGCCATCTCTCCAGCGCAAGCATGGTCTACCACGCTGTCGTCTACCATAGAATGTACCACAAAGAACTTTCCGAGCAGGTTCCTCTTCGCTCATGCGAGCTAGGTGCCCTGCCCACCACTGCTTCAAGGTAGATTGCGTACAGTTCATGATTGTACCGTCTCCGGAATCGTCCTTCCTCACATATGGGGCCAACAATTCTCCTTAAGACTTTTCTCTCGAACGCAGCTAAGAGGTCGGAGTGCCCAAGTCTCGGATCCATATGTGAGTACTGGCAGGACCATGGACCTGTACAGCAGCAGTTTTGAAGTTATGGTGAGATTTCTGGATTTGAAGAGCTTTGACAGACTATAGTAGGTAATTTCTCATGCCGTTCATTATTTAAACGTTATTTTTTATAAACAGGGTTTTAGTGAAATTGGAGGTGAGGTTGTCTTCCTTCCCTTAAACAATTTAACCGTGATACTCGCGCTTCAAGGAATGCCCATCACGACGTACTGTTAAATTCAGATATTATTTCTTAATCCGAACTACACGAATGTGGAATGCATAACCCCGCCTTATACGAGTATTTGATTTCCATTGACATATTCAGACCTTCAAAACAAATGTGCATCGGTATCAACTTTTAAATCTTCTCCAACCTTCCTCAGACGCTCGCACTGTGTTCAAACTTTTTAAGGGTAGTCGTAGTCCCTTTGGGGATATAATTGGTGTAGATGAAAATGAGAATAAAGAAAATTTAATTGAAAAAAACTAGCACCAGATTATGTTTCAATTTCTCAATAGCTGCGTTTGAATAATAATTTGTTTGCAAACTGTTTTTTTTATTTCTATTTTTTTATTTCAATTTATTTTATATACATTTATTTTATTTGATTTTGAATAAAACCACATAAAAAAAACTGTACATCTCTGTACATTTGCAACCACACTATGCAGTGAATAAAAGATTTTATTGCTTTTAATTTGCCAACCGACAAAAATTCCAATTGCAAATCCCTAAAAAACCACTAAAATCCCACCCTCTGAGTACATTGCATTAGTCTAATTGGTTGATTATCCCAGATTTATTTTTATTTACACATTTAATTCCTCTTTTATGTGGCGAGCCGCAAAACGAATCGATTGCTTTTGCCACGGCACAATACAAGTTTATCTCCCTAACAGATCTCACTAGGTACCCTCTGATAAAATAGTTTAGTTGTTCTGCCTACAAAAACACAAGTCCTATCTACCTACGAGTTCTTTTTTAGAAAAAATAAAAATCCCATAACTAATTCAAAAGCACACATAAACACATGTAGATACATCTGTGTATTTGGTGGATGCGACAAAGACCACACAATGAATTCAGTGGATAGTTGTTATATTTAACCTTTAAGGATGTGCTTAGAGCTAAATGTGGTGAGCACAACTTCCACCTGATAACCCGGCAGGATATTTTTATTTTCCAAATTGAGGACGCAAATAGATGAGGTAAGGACTTAGTTGTGCTGTGTGCTTGTTTGGTTTTTGTATCTTTTGTGTTCATTTAGCACGTAAACACTCGAAATAAATTATTACTGACAAAAGACACACCAATTGTATTGTCTGTGTTTGCTTAATGTCAGAGGGACTTCAATAGCGCCCTATTATACAAATAAACTATTATTAGGACCTACAAAGAGCTAAATATAATGAAATGATTTAATGAGACTGGAGTTGTATTAACTGAAGCCCTTTCTATGTTTAACAGTGTTATTATTATAGGGTGCTCATACAGAAGTCTTAAACTTGTCACATAAACTTTCGAAATCTTATCTAGGGAGCATTTTTTAGAAGTTCGCTTCCCAATGCACACAAGAAGATGCAACCTACTTTGAGTAAACAACTACGAGCATAGAGCAGTTGGGAGCAAAGTTTCAGTGCGCAAATACTATGGAAGTAAGGTAAATCCTATTTTTGAATAACTACTACCCCAAAGGCTGCTTGCTAGATAGTTTTGTTTGCAGTATTTAATTTCTTCTGCAGATGAGTTTAAATGAAAATGTTTAATTCTTGATTACGAGGTAAATATTTTGTCGTACACCAAAACTGTAAGGCTCACATAACTTGGGTGAAAATTAAATTTTCCACCGGGTGGCATAAGCCTGCTTTTAGGGTTCAAGGCTTTAAAATGGTTACACTCTGAAAATGTTAAATATTTGTTGGTTAATGTAAACTGTCGAATGAATCATAAAAGCATAGTAAAAGGTTTTTCATTTGGCGCGGGTAGATTTTGTTATTCAATGACCGATTCCAAATCACCATGGCAAATTAAACGATCGAAAAGCACGCCTAAATTAACGAGTGATTTTTTAAGAGCTATCAGAAATTGAAAAACAAAAACACATACAATTCAGAAAAATGCATGAAATCTTTATTTGAATCGATAGTACGGTCGATATAAATTAAAGTTTTTAAAAGATTATTTCATGCAAATGTTGGCCGTGGCTGCGTTTCTCGATATTGAAGGAGCCTTCAATAACGTGAACAATAAAGCGGTAAAGGCAGCTCTAGTAGACAATAAAATCGATAATTCGATAATACGTTGGGTTATGTGCAATGCTAAAGAACAGGCAAATTAACTCGGAACTGGCAGGGATACAGATGAGAGTGTCCACATCCAGGGGCACCCCACAGGGGGGAGTTCTCTCACCACTCCTTTTGGTGCTGGTTATGAACACAATTCTCATTAATTTAAAACACTGTGGTGTAAAGATAGTAGCCTACGCTGACGATCTTGCGTTATTAGCTACAGGTAAATTCTTACCCACTATCAGTGAACAGATTGAATACGCCCTTTCTAAGGTTAATAGATGGACTAGAAAGTGCGGCCTGATGGTTAACCCGTCAAAAACAGAATTAGTCCTCTTCACAAATAAAAGGAAAATACCAAACTTCAGAATACCTTCAATTGAAGGCACCCCGCTGAAGATTTCAGATCATGCAAAGTATCTTGGTGTGATTCTAGATAGGAAATTAAACTGGAGTCTTAACACTAAGGAATGTACTAAAAAAGGAATGATTGCATTCTACTCCTGTAACAGAATCTTTGGGAAATCCTGGGGACCTAGTCCAAAAATTATCAGGTGGATGTATTTGGCGATAATCAGACCAATACTAACCTATGGTAATTTGGTATGGTGGAATGCAACGGAAAAAAGCACGAACCTCAAAACTCTGGCAAAAGTACAGAGACTCGCGTGCATTGGGATTACGGGTGCCATGAGAACCACACCAACTGCAGGGTTGGAGGCGATACTCAACCTGAAACCCCTAGACCTTTTCGTACAAGAATCCGCAGCATATAGCGCCTTAAGGCTAAGCCAGACTAATACCTGGAAAAACAGCGCGATAGGACATGCTCAAATTCTTCAGAAATACTTGGGTGATAGTATCATTACAGATTATACAACACCCGAGCTTGACTTTTACAAACCATTCCAAACTGCCTTTTCAAGCAGAGAAGAATGGCTGAACAACCAACCCTACACCAGTGAATCAGAAATAGCAATCTATACTGATGGCTCCAAAATGGACACAGGTGTTGGTGCAGGCTTTTTCTCAGAACCTCTTGAGCTAAACAACTCACTTAGGCTCCCAGATCATAGCAGTGTCTTCCAAGCGGAGGTCCTGGCAGTGACAACAGCTGCTAGACAGTTATCAATGATGGCGATACCACGGGCTGATATCACCTTTTACATTGACAGCCAAGCGGCAATAAAAGCGATTTCTGCCAGTGTGATAAAATCGAAGCTTGTCTCCTGCTGCCGCGAAGAGCTTAAGGTTCTTGGCACGCAGCACAATATTAGACTCTGCTGGGTACCGGGACACAGCGGCATACCAGGTAATAAAAATGCCGATAAGTTGGCAAGACAGGGATCAGCGCTCGACGCTAGTCAAGCAGAGATGGTAAGCATCCCACTCTGCAACATTAAACAGAAAATTTCAGATATAATCCTAAAGAAGTCCAATGAAAGGTGGAATCTACTTGACACCTGTGATACTACTAGGAAAATATGGCCCTGCTTTAACAAGCAGAGAACTGACAAAATTATACAACTTAGTAAGAAGTCCCTTCGCTCTCTCACGAGCATAATTACCGGACATAATTTATTGAAATACCATAAATTTAAAATGAAACTAAGTACAGATGACCTATGCAGAGGATGTGGTGATGAAGAGGTACATGAAGACACATCACACTTTCTCTGTCATTGCCCGTCACTATGCCACCAGAGAAGGAAATGGCTTGGTAGCTACTTCTTTGATAATCTAGAAGATATTTCTAATATTTCAGGAATACACATATTGAACTTCGTCAATGCCTCAAAATGGCTTGACTGATTAATAAAATACATAGGTTTTATCAGGAAAGAGTGATAACACTCACGGGTAACACAATGGATCTACATTGATCTAAGTGTGACAATAGCAACATCAATTGTCAGCCCAAGAACCTAACCTAACCTGGCCGTGGCTGCGCCTCAAATGGTCCATCCGCTTAGTCCAATTTTTGGCATACTCTTTCTAACATTTCGGCCGGTATCTCACGAATAAATGCTTCAATGTTGGTTTCCAGTGTGTCAATCGATGCGGGCTTACACATGTCATACAAGTCATACTCTTCCATTTTGCGCAAAAAAAAAGTTTGTTATCATCGCATGGCAGCGTTTACCATTCACAGTAACGTTGCGATTCGCATCATCTTTGGAGAAATACGGCCCAATGAGCCTACCAGCTCATAATCCGCAAAACAGACAGTCACTTTTTCTGGGTGCATTGCACTCCAAATACGTCACTTTTGCTTATTCAATTTCTCGATAACAAAGTGGATCTTCGGCCAACTTTTCAAGAGCCCATTCACCAAAAATTCGGGAGGTCGTTCGGCTTCAATTCTTGCACCAGCTGTATTTTGAAAGATTTTGAAAGGCTTCACACCTAAACCCTTCGGCAAAACTTTCCACGTAGTGGAGTAACAGAGGCCTAATTGCTTCGAACGGCGCCGAATCGATAATTCACGGTCATCACTAAAACTGGCCGATCCAATACAGCTGCGATATTTTCCTCAGTTCGCACTATACGTAAGCGTGTTGGTGGTTTTATGTCCAACAATGTAAATTTGGTGCGAAATTTAGTCACAATAGCCCCGAATAGCCGCCTCAGTAGGTCGATTAAACTGACCATAAAATGGAAGAAGCGCACGATGAACTTTCTTAACAGAGCACGCATTTCGATAATAAAATTGAATAATTTGCAAGGGTTGTTCGTTTGTAAGATGATTCATGGTTGAATTATAGACCAAATTGAAGATGTTTAACAGTGACACAAGATACGAAACGTGCGTGAGCTGTCAAAACTAGTGTTGCCAAAAAGAAAATAGCAAAGAAATCACCCATTATAAGACTTTATTATCAAAATGAGTGTTCGTTTTGTAAAAACGCTAGACTTGGGGGACTTTCACAGTCTACTCTTCAACTTTTGGTGGACAAATTTGAGATCACCGCTAATCAATCAGCCAATATTTGTACGTCAAATGAAGGCAATATCGGCCGAGAACATCGCCGAGGTCCGTGAAATTGTATAGCAGAACCCGAAGCAGTAGATTTCTCGCCGTGCACAAGAACTCGGCTTTTTGCAGACTTTATTATTAAACGGAGTTTTCGTTAGGGCAAACGCTACGCCCATTCCACAGAAGACGTAGTAGCCCTTCACAGTCGACTCTTCAACATTTGGTGGCTAAACATTCATACGTTAAGGAAACATAAGATCGGACGAGGAAACCGCCGCGGTCTGTGAAAATTTAGAGTAGAGCCAGAGGTAGCCGAATCTTCGTCATGCACAAGAACTCGGTCTATTGCACACTTCAACATAGCGAATTTAACATCGGTACATGGTCTAAGACCATACAAGATGCAGCTGACCCAAGAGCTCAAATTGTATCGCCATAGACTACCCTGTTCGGCACGTACCAGTGTGGCTTCAGGCCAGTCGGATCAACGATAGACCAAATATTCACTTGAGGCAAATCCTGGAAAAGACTTACGAATTTCAAGTCGAGACCCATCATCTTTTCATCGATTTCAAAGCCGCATGTGATAGCATAAATCGCCAAGAGCTTCTATTTCAACATTTACCCGGTTTAATTGAAAAACCCTTTGCATCACACTATTCAATTTTCTCGTTACTATTGCATATTAGATTTTAATGAACCTAAGCCTGACCCCCCAGTTTCATCAAATTTCATAGTGGAAGTTTAAATTTCACTTTTGGTTTAACCTTATCATTTCAACAAATTATTCTATTTCACAGATTCGTTTACCTTTATTATTATTTATAGTTTAAGTCCAATGACGAGTGAATGTCCGTGTGTAAGCACTGCCTATCACGTTGACATTTCAATTTGACAACTGCCATTTCATAGAATCTATTTTTATTTTGTATGATGTTTATGTTTTTAAAATGTATTTCCATTTTAAAATTTGTGCACAATGTGTGTAGGAACCATTTTGAATCTTAAAAAAAATTTCATCAATAATTAACACATAATTTTTCGTTTATTTATAACTTATTTTCTCTGGGATATTAAATAATTACCTGCAGTTTGCCAAAAAACGACTTTCTGAGAGTGAACATTCATTTGACAGATTGACGTTTGTGAGTAACGCTAAATTACCGACAAGCCATCACTGTCACATGTCACTAACATTCCTATGTTTCTCATATTTACTGATAATAGTATTGAGGCTATCTTGACTTTTCGAATAATATACACTTCAAGTGTATTACAAATTCACTCAAAATGCCTCCAGGGTTTATCCAAAATATTTCAGAAATTTGATATTTTGAAGGAACCTGTCAATTTTTCATGGAACTGATAGCCGCATGTAATGGTTTAATGACCAACATATAAACCTTCATTAGAAAAAAATTTAGGAAATTTGATAACCATTCACTGGTCTAACAATTCATTTGACATTTTCTCAAAATGAAAAGGACGTTTTATTTATTTATTGCAGCCAAAAATATCTGTTTTTTAAACAATTAATCTGCAAACAAACAATTTGCTTCTGAAGACATCCGATGATGACAAACTTAACCAAAAAGTAAAACCACTATTTAACTTTTTTTTTTTGTAGAAATTAAAATTTTTAAACTTCATGTTTTAAAACAATTTGACAGAGTCACGGATCAAGCCCTCGGGTAAGAATTTTAGAAAATGTGTATCTTTGCCTAAATCACATAAAATACAAAAATAAATATTTTTGTATAAGAATGGAACTTCTGTCTAAGCAATTGTCAAATAAATTTGCTATTTGCCTTTTTTGGAGGAAGAGACTAGTATATGTACACGGCCGATATGTTTTGAAGAAGGAGATGTCTAAGCTTGAGGGGTAATAGCGGCCATATTTGTTGAGCCTACATCTGTCAAATTAGATTTCATTTATTAAATCTGTCTTGATAATTCAAAATGGAGAGTAAAAGATTTCACCAACATGTGTAAATGATTAAATTATTTATTGAAAGTGCGTCTTCTTATTCGCTTCGCCCATATTAAAGGGTCCACATAATCATCTTTCCAAAAGGTTAATTTGCAACTTTGTAGATAAATTCGAGATGATCGATTTAACAAACAATTCGCCAGCACCCGTACATCAACGAGCACAAGATCACCACTCTCCGTTTAAGTGTGCAGGCGAATCTTGAGACAGTCAATTTTCCATAGCAAAAACAACCTCGGCCATTCGCAAGCTACAACTTGGCGAATCTACTATTGGCCAACATACAAAGGTACAAACGTCAACTGACCCAGAAGATCAGAGTATACAACAATAGACAACGAAGTGCGTTTGCTAACTCCGCTCTCGAGCAATTGGAAATTGACCTTAATTTCGGTCGAAAAATCATATTCAGTGACAAGGCCCATTTCTGTATGAATGGGTTCATCAAAAAGCAAACTTGACGAAGTTAAGACTTCCACAATACACAGGAGATCCAATAATGAGAAAAAGGCACTGTTTTGGGTGGATTTTGGGCTCGCGGCATCATCGGTACATACTTCTTTGGAAACGACGTTGCTCAGGCCATCACCGACAACGGCAAGCGCTATCGGTCCATGATTACAAATTTCTTTTAGCTCGAATTGCATGATATGGATACCGACAACATGTCGTTTTAATAGGACAACGCTACGTGCACACAGCCCGTGCCAAAATGGACAATTTGCACGATCGATTTGCGAACACGGTTATCTCACGCGAAGACGATGTGAATTAACCATTGAAATCGTGACCCCGTTAGGCTTCTTCTTGTGGGTTTCATTAAGTCAAAGCTATGGCAATACACTAGAAGCCATCAGTGCCCTGAAAGGAAAAACACTCAATACCATTCGTCAAATTTCACTGTGATTTATGCGGTTTAAAATAGGACGTTTCAAATGCGCCACAAAGTATTTCCATGACAAATGTGTGAACAATGTTATATTCCATATAAAATGACATACAAGGGCATTTTAAATAAATAAACAAAATTAAATGATATCTCACGCAAACTTCTTTATATGAGGTTGTTTATATTTTAGTCGTAGTTTTATTCCCCAAAAAAGTTACCCCGGGTTACTATCTCTAGTTTTGAGAATTTGGGTGACGATATTATCATTGCTGAAGTAAAATTGATTATCGTTCAACTTTACGACTTTGTGTACCCGTGTGTCGTGTCGATAATATTATGTTTGGACTACTTAGACTGAGAATTAACAAGTCTTCCAGATGGTGTTAATTTCAGGTGTCAGTTGATTAATAAAAGCCTTTTGTTCTGTCAATGCATCTTGACATTCAAAAATGTTAATCATTGCTTCTATTCATTTCAATGGAAAATTTTATTTTGTTATGGAATCCATTGAAGGCTCTTTGTCTAGATATATGTACTATGTATACTTGGATGGAAAGTGAGGTTTTTCAGTACAGTTTCGAGAAGATAATCTTAACCAAATCGACAATAATAGGTACTCGTAATAAAGGATTTGTTCTTGTAAGATAAATAACCCTGAATCCAATTGTTCGTAGAGATCCAGAACCGACTGACTCTCAACCCGTCTCGTCCGAGAAGCTAAGATGAGAAGAACTTTTCATGACAACAGATACCATTGAATTGTTTGTCAATTCTTCGGAAGAATCCGTAGTGCTAAAAAATATTAAAATATTGTTTTTTTTTTTTATTTTTTTTATTTTTAGGGAGTTCTAGAGGTTTTTGCTATAACTTGTCCTTGTGAAGTACGTACAGATTTTCAAAGAGAAAGCACATACGCAATAATTAATTATAATAAAATCAATACCATGAAAACTGCTTCAGTGTTTGACATCATATGATTCTTGTCTTCGATTTGACTGCTTTTGACAGTATTGCCACCATTACTTTTGAATCCGTTCTTACAGTATTCACGGAATATATGTGTTCAATGAAAAATTAAAACGAACTAAAAATACTTTCTTTAAATTGAATCAGCTCCATCTAGGGATAATTGGAGCTGGAAAAAGGGTTCACCAGATATATTCAAAAATGGATTATTTATTTCGACCAACCCCTAAAATGGGAATAATATTGGTTGATGTCTCTGCACGCAAAGTTAATTGTATTGATAGGTTAGGTTAGGTTAGGTTAAAGTGGCTGTCATTAAAGCGTCTGACACACTTAGACCATTGGAGGTCCATTGTGATACCACGATCTAATAGGGAACAAAAAAGGTTTCCTATTAGTTAAAACCATTTGGAGCTTCTGATGAAGCGAAGGAGACTTTTAAAGTCTTTGTCTATGAGATCGCTTGGTTCATTATAGAAATGTTCTCCTAGATGAAGTTTGCGTCTGTAAGAGAGAGCAGGGCATGTACAAAGAAGGTGTGGGATTGTCTCCTCTTCCTCTTCGTCCAAGCAACTCCTGCAGAAATCGTTTGATAGCACACCGAGACGTGCGGCGTGTCTACCTATGAGACAGTGTCCAGTTATGACACCTATGACGGAGCTGATCTGAGATCTACTGAGGGACAATAGACATTTTGACCGTTTCAGATCCAGTTTAGGCCAGATCCGCTTGGTCGCCATACAAGTGGTAGTATTAAGCCATCTTGTATTCGATTGTTCCAGAGCGATTCGTTTCAGCATAAGTTTACTTGTAGCTATGGGCATACCTATATTTGCCTTTTCGGGAAAGATAGGCATTTCCGTTCCAATTCTGGCGAGTTCGTCGGCTTTACAATTCCCCGGAATGTCCCTGTGACCCGGCACCTAGAATAGGTGAATGTTAAACTGTTTGGCCATCTCCATTAGAGACGTACGACAGTCTTGGGCTGTAATGGAGTTTACAGAGACTGATGCTAGGGATTTCAAAGCAGCCTGACTGTCTGAGAAGATACGGATATCCGTGTTAGATATCACGTTTTCTTTAAGCCAGGACAATACTTCCTTTATCGCCAGAATTTCCGCTTGGAATACGCTACAATGGTTTGGTAGGCGGAAGGAGAGACTAAGATTTAGTCCATCTGAGTACACTCCACCACCCACTCCGTTTTCAGTCTTCGATCCATCTGTAAAAAAGTTTACTGATTTATTATCTGCAATTGTATTGATGGATCACTTTGATTTCAATTCGTGTGATACTGAGTTCCTCGACCAATTTACCTTTTTGACAAATTATGTTACTATTGAAAAAAAAAAAAAAAAATCAATCCTGGGAGAAAATAGCTACTGACCATCGATGGTTGGGATATTTTCAACATAATTAAAACCAAAAAATTGATTTAATAAAATTGTCAGGTAAATTACCTGCTTGCCAAGGACATCGACCATCATTAAGAGAGCTTTATCTTCAATACGTGAAATATTGTCCGCCGAGAAAAGCTAGTTGAGTATTTGTACCTTATGTACATCAGGAACTACATACTCATGTCTTGAGTTCTTCGAGTTCTTGAAATGTTAGCAAAAAAAATTTATAAAGATGTATTTAAAAAGCTTACCTAATTACATTGCGGAATGTACAAGAGAGGCCAAAATCAACAAGTTTTTGGTAGGCATTTAGGTCCTGAGCTAATTGTGTTTTTCATTGGAAATCTACTTTCACTTGAGTGCGTTATACAAGGTGGCGTAAACTTAATCATCCAATTTTGTTTTTGAATTACTTTTAAACTAAACGATCCAAATGATTTTGAGTGATGAAAATCTTTATTTGGACCTTTATTATTTATTTTGTTCCTCTAAGCCTCTCGGATATGAAGTTTTTCCTCGTTTGCTCTTTTTCATTTTTTGGATAGTTCGGTGTTGTTGCAAGGTCCTTAACAATTTACCGCATGGTGGCTCATATATGAGCCAAACCATTGTAGTGTGAATATTTTCGAATTTTCAACAAATTTGGTTATTTTGTGTGTACAGTTTGAAATTAGTAACATAGACGCTCTAAATTATGTAAATAAGCGCCATCTATGAACGAGTTGCGGGAACAATTTCTTTCGTCAAACTCGTAAAACAGGTTGCAGTGGGTCAGAAACGTGTTGGAGAAATTCAAAATATAAAAATAAAATTTAGGGTGCGAAAAAAAATTTACCAGTGAAGAAAATTATATAAATATTATTGATAATGTGAAGTTTTTAAATTTTATGAAGTAATAATTACTTGTAAGTGGATAAAACTGTTTGGATCATATATGGTACAAAATGCAACAAGGGTACAAAAGTTGAATATTTTTTTTACCTGAATTCGTTTTTTGTTGCATACAAATTTAATTTTCTCATAAAAAAACAAACTGCTGGGAAGGGTTTTTGGAAAAACATAACAGTGAAACAGCATTTACTGGAGATACGACTTTGACTGAGAAAATAAAAAGCTTAGATACGCCAATAGAATTCTTCCAGTATTTGTTGACTGATGAAATATTCAAACATATCAAACAAAAAACCATCAGATATTCCTGTGAAAAACGGCCCGAAAAGATCTCCCATATAACAGCGATAGAACTTGAACAGTTCGTTGGAATATGCCTTTACATGTTCATTGTGTAGTTGCCGTCGACAAAGTTTTATTGCAATGAAAGTCTAGGTTACAAAAGTAAACAGTATAATGCAATGTAACCGGTTCGAAGAAATAAAACAGTTTATACACTTCAATACGAACTAGACGCAAGTACCCAAAGGTCAACATGGACATTATCCTCTACACAAAATACGACGATTTTTGGAGACAATCAGGCAGAGACTTCTTACTATACCTAAAGAAGAATACATGGCAGTAGATGAGCAAATCATACCAACAAAAAGCAGGGGTGGAATCGGCTAAGGTGATAGTTGATTGTGATTGTCAACCTAAAAAAGCCACACAAGTGGGGATACGAAAATTTTGTTCTTAGCGGTAGCTCTGGGCTCAGCTATGACTTTGAACTTTATACCGGAGCTCAAGGACCTGTACAGTTAGTAACTGATTTGACAAAAAAAAGTACATCCAGCGACGTTGTGGTTCGACTTGCGGAAACAATTCCTGAAGGAGTCAACTACAAATTGTTCTTCGACAACTGGTATACGTCTTTGCCGCTATTGACTTACCTGGCAAAGAAGGCGGTTTTACCATTAGGCACAATAAAAGCCAATCAGGTTCCGGGTTACAAAGTTCCTGCAGAAAAAGAATTGAGAAAAAAGGAAGAGATGCAACAGTGGAAAAACTGGCGACTGTTGATAACATGGATATTTCTGTGGTTACATGGTTTGACAATATAATTGTGAATTTGGCTTCAACATACGTTGGTAGCAAACCGTCTTCTGAAGTCCAACGCTTCAACAAAAAAGAAAAGATCTACCAAACTGTATGATGTCCAAAGGCAGTCATGACATATAAATCGGTAATGGGTGGAGTTGATCTGTTGGATGCTCTTCTCGGATATTATAGAATACAAATTAGATCAAAAAAATTTTACTACAGAATATTCTTCCATATGATCGATATGACAGCTGTGAACGCGTTGCTGTTGTATAGACGGACGCTCGATGGTCCTGAGGCGTGGCTGCTATTAGCAGATTTCAAGTGCGCGGTAGCTGAAGATCTATGCCATGCCAGCAAGCCAAGCACAAAAAATAAAAGTGTCATAGAGAATAGTATACAGTTGAAGAAATTAAAAGGACCTGTTGCCATTATGCCATCCCAAGATGTACGATTAGATCAACTAGATCATCTTCCAGTTTGGACCACTAGACAGCTGTGTAAGGTTCCAGACTCTAATGGAAGATCTTTTGTGGAGTGCCAAAAATGCAAAATAAACCTTTGCCTGAATGAGAAAAGAAACTGTTTCACGATATTCCACACTTTATATTTTTTTGAATAAATAATTGACTTAATTTGTTGAGATAATTTTTGTTTCTTTTCTGCTCAGTGGTGCCATATATGATCCAAGCAGGAAAACTGCTAATTTTCCACTTTTTTTCACAAAAATCAAAATTCCTGAAACACGTGTCTTTTTAATTAACATAAACTACCACATATATTTTTTTCATGAAGAAAAAAAAAATCATGAAGTAAGGGGTTAAATTTCATTATTGTTTACTATATGGCAAGTTATGCATTCATAAAAAAATCGAACACGAGATTTTGAACAGACTTAACATTACGATGATACATAGAAGTAGAAAAAAGTGAGTCTCGCACTTCTGTTTGTCTGTCTTTCTGTTCGACTTTTGCTTAAATGTACTTTCCGATTTTCTTTAAACTTGGCAGGTATCATTTTTATTTTTTCCCCCACACGTATTTATTTTCCTTTTTTTTTAAGACTAAAAATAACGAATATCCAAAATACGAATTACAAAAAATAGTTATTAATGGTACCCCGCATTACTATTTGTACGATTTTTTCAATTTTTATAAACAAAAAATAGATTAATTTGCTTACGCCAAACCTACTAAAAAGTTTTTGCGTTGTGTAAGCAATTTTTAAAATGTTGCTTGATTAGATTAGATTAAGAAATTTATTTTTCAATTTGTTTTATATACAATTTGACTTAAAACTAACTTATTACTAAATTAAATCATGTTGGCTCAACAATAGGGGCCCAACGTTCTTCATTTGGCTTTACATAAATGCTATTTGCTTACAATATCATATTAACACTAGAATGCCCGATGGAGTCAAAATGACTACTTTTCATTTTCAAGTGTAGAATATTTGTGGTACAGTCCACCTAAGGTTTTTTCTTTGGATGGGAATTATTAATTTATTGAAAGGAAGGTCTATGTTAAATATTGATATTATTTGAGCTTTTTTTCATTAAGAAATTAAAAATATACCCACAATGCCCAAAGGTAGTCAAAATGACTACCTAGTATTTTCTTAGTAGATTAGGAGAGAATCAATTTATTTTTGGTATAATTATGATTTCATATTTGTTCTCTTTGTCTCTTTTGAATTTCAATCTCAATAATTTGTTCGTCAATGGCATTACAATTGTTTTATTTTGGATTTGTAGATGGTAGTCATAGCCTGTTGATTTTTGAAAACAGTTGCCAGATGGAGGTCTCCCCTATTTTCAATCTTATAAAGATAATGTATCTATATATTATAGCCCTGATGGAACTGTTCGGGTAGAACCTACCAGGGACCAAAAGATTCAAGGTAGAACACCTGCTCGAGCTTACTCCAGAAGGCACATAGAAAATGTGAGTCCTGCAAGTGCTTGGCATTTGCTTATATGTAATAGTATGCTTTTCAACACATAGTGAAATGTACAAATGTAGCGTGAAAGAAGCAAAGGGGCAGAATAGTACAAACAGCTTCCATCTTCCTGTCGATGAATTAGAAACGTTCATAGGAATCATGTATGCTCGCGCAGTTACCAGGTACAGGTAACAATGATCTTTCCCTACATCCTCTTTGATCTGATTAGTGGGGCCTCAATGTTTTGTAAACTTGCAATGGCTCGAAATCGTTTTTGAGAAATAGTTCGTTTCCTATTAGACTAAGAGCCCACAGCAATTTTTGGGTGTGATTGATAACAAAAAATAATTAGCATAATTAGATAGGCCTTTTATAGTTATTTGCAAATGAGAAGGTCTTGCATACTCTAGTGGGAACAATAGTGCATAATAGTGCATCAATTATGCGGCTGAGAATCGAACTCGAGACCTTCAGCATGACAGTCCAACGCACTAACCATTATGCCAGGGGGTACTAAATTAGTGGTGGTATACGGAGACTAAATTTGTAGAAAAGAAGGAAGCACGTATTTCTGGGAAGCTAACGTTGTGTTGAAGCTTATGCTACTATTACTAATATTACAATTGACAATCATTCAACTTCTTTGAATCTAGCAAAAGCTTTGAAGGAGAAGAAGACGAGTATATCTACTTGCCACTGTAAACAAAGTTCGGTGAGAGATACCTGCTAAACAAGACGAAGTCAGCACTTTACTTCATCTTTTTACCATTCGGTTGGGATTCTTCTCACTCATTGTCATTACTAAAGTAAGCCCAATAAGAGTGTGTCGGTCATGGGCACAATGCAAAGGAGCTATACATAGTATATGCATATAACGCGAAAATACATAACGCGAACATCAATTAGAAGACTGTCCATCCAATCTTTTCAGAACACGTTGGATCTGGCTAATAACAACGCTTCGATTTTGTATAAGCATGTCACCTGGAAAACTTTAGAACTTCGACAGTTCCTACAGGATTTAGACTTGGTATAACGGCAAAATTCACAATAACAGCCAACCCACCTGGCAGGATTTTTGTTTTTCTGATTTCATAAATAAATACAAAAATTAAAAATATAGACAAGTTCATGTATTTGGTCCAATACAAAGGTTATAATACAAGGTAGTCAAAATGACTACCTCGGGCATTCTAGGTATGTTGAAACACTGGTAGTTCTAGTGTTAATGTTTTCTTAATCTAATTCATGGCGGTCAGCCATCAGACGAATAGGGGGAACAACATGTAGCATACGAAAACATGCACGTGCCGTAACTATTCGGGACTGGTGGAAGTGTGATCATAGCCTCTCCGCGGCGGCCGCTAGAAACAAGCCTTTAAAAAGGTTTGGCTAATATGATCAGGCTGGTTCCTCAGGTTGGCGACAGGTTAATTCCCTGTCCCGTAAAACTTTTGAATTACGAGACCGACAACAAGCCTCGGAAATGGACTGATCACACGATGGCAACCAACGCAACGAAAACTGAAAAATGATTTACGAATTTTCTTATGGAACGTACGATCGCTCTATAGAGCTCGAGCTGCTTAGCAGCTAGCCGATGCCCTGTCAAAATATAAAGCTGACATAACAGCTCTTCAAGAAATCAGATGGACAGGGAATGGTGTTCTACAGAAGAAGGAATATGACATATACTATAGCTGTCATACAAAACACCATGTGCTCGGGGTAGGCTTCCTAGTCAGCGAAAAAATGAAGTCTACCATCATTGGCTTTAACGCTATAAGCGAAAGGCTATGCACCCTTCGCGTGCGAGGCAAATTTACGAATATCAGCCTCATTAACGTTCACGGACCTACGGAGGAGTCCTCAGACGAAGAAAAAGAGACTTACTACGAACAAGTCGAGAGGGCCCTCAATGCCTGTCCAAGGTATGATGTTAAAATCATCCTTGGGGATTTGAACGCAAAAATAGGTCGGGAGCCGGTATTCAGGCATTACGCAGGCACCCATAGTTTGCATGAGAACACTAATGACAATGGACTTCGAGTCTTAGAATTGGCAGCATCGAAAAACATGGTCGTTGCGAGTACCAGGTTCCCGCGTAAAGATATCTACAAAGCCACCTGGGTATCACCTGATGGAGTCACTCGTAACCAAATAGACCACGTGTTGATAGACCGTCGCCACTACTCGAACTTGATGACGGTACGAACGTACCGAGGTGCCAATATCGACTCGGATCACTATCTTGTTGGTATGGTTTTCCGAGGGCGGATTGCCTTGCGAAGACGCATTGCATCCGCCGATCAGGTTCGAATCAACACGGCTGCCCTGCGCAATGAAAACACCAGTAACACCTTTCGTAATGCGTTAAGACTCGCCCTAGAAACACTTGACTTAGGTAGAGTAAGTCCTGGAGCCAGTATGCTGGGCGTAAATGAAAAGTGGACACGTCTTAAAAATACTGTCATTAGTACTGCCAACTCCATCTTAGGCAGCAGTCGTAAAAATCGGAACGACTGGTTTGATGATGAATGCAAGCTAGCGACTGAACGTAAGAATGTTGCGTACCGAGCAATGCAACAATCTCATAGAACGCGGGCACGCGAAGAGGAATATAAAGAGCTCAGAAGAACAGAAAAACGGCTTCACAGACAAAAGAAATCAGCCTGGGAGAAGAACCTAATCTGTGAAATAGAAAACAGCCGAGAGCGAGGTCCGCACCAGGCGCGGAAGTTCTACCAATCCGTCCGAAACATGACGCAGTACACACCACGCTGCACATACTGCAAGGACGGAGAGGGAAATCTGATCACCGATCCTGAAAGCATACTGGAGCGATGGGAAGTGTACTTCAATGAATTGCTAAATGGTCAGCTCACTGCAGAAGTGGAGGCTCCACTACTTCAAGAAGCATACCCTATGTTGCCGCCACCAAGCATAGAAGAGGTTGAGAAGGCTATAGGCCGGCTTAAACAGAACAAATCCCCGGGAGCCGACGTCATACCAGCCGAATTATTTCATCACGGCGGGCCAGCCTTACGTCAAGCAATTCATGATATTATAGTGCACGTATGGGAGCAGGAAGAAATGCCAGAAGACTGGCGAAAAGGCATAATATGCCCCATACATAAGAAGGGAGATGTCACAACGTGCAGCAATTATAGAGGTATCACGTTGTTGAGTACCGCCTATAAGATACTCTCCTCTATCCTACAAGACCGGATAACCCCATACGCTAAAACCGTCATCGGACAATATCAGTGTGGTTTCATTCCAGGCAAATCAACAACTGATCAGATCTTTACCCTTAGGCAGGCGATGGAAAAATGTCTAGAATTTAACATCCCAACATACCATCTGTTTATAGACTTTAAGGCCGCCTATGATAGCATAGCCAGGGTAGAACTTTACAAAGCCATGAGAGAATTCGGCATCCCAAATAAATTGACACGACTATGTAGGTTGACCATGACCAACGTAACAAGCCAAGTAAAAATAGCCGGATTGCTATCCAGACCAATCAACATCTTTAATGGACTCCGACAAGGGGACGGTTTGGCCTGCCTCCTCTTCAACCTGGCGTTGGAGAAAGCAATCCGTGACTCTGGCACGGCAACAAGAGGGACCATCGTCAACAGGTCCAGCCAGTTACTGGCTTACGCAGACGACATCGACATCATCGGAAGAACCGAACAAGCTGTACACGATTCCTTCATCCAGATCGAGCAGGCGGCACAAAATCTGGGGCTGCACATTAGTGAAGGTAAAACAAAGTACATGGTGGCCTCGAATGCGAGAGGAACAGTTGGTCAAACAATCAAGGTTGCGGAGCACGAATTTGAAGTGGTGCAATCCTTTAAATACCTTGGGTCAATAGTAGCAGCCGATAACAATATAGAAGAAGAAATACGCGGGCGGCTTCTCAAATTCAACAGAGCCTACTATAGTCTGTCAAAGCTCTTCAAATCCAGAAATCTCACCATAACTTCAAAACTGCTGCTGTACAGGACCATGGTCCTGCCAGTACTCACATATGGATCCGAGACTTGGGTGCTTAGCAAAAGGCACTCCGACCTCTTAGCTGCGTTCGAGAGAAAAGTCTTAAGGAGAATTGTTGGCCCCGTATGTGAGGAAGGACGATTCCGGAGACGGTACAATCATGAACTGTACGCAATCTACCTTGAAGCAGATATCGTGACAAAAATTAAGCTCGGTAGACTCCGGTGGGCAGGGCACCTAGCTCGCATGAGCGAAGAGGAACCTGCTCGGAAAGTTCTTTGTGGTACATTCTATGGTAGACGACAGCGTGGTAGACCATGCTTGCGCTGGAGAGATGGCGTAGACCAGGACGCCCGAAGCCTTGGGGTGCGCAACTGGATGGCGTCGGCTAGAGACCGGGATAGGTGGAGAGACTTGTTGAAGGAGGCCAGGACCGGAACCCGGTTGTCGAGCCGATGATGATGATGATGATGAATCTAATTCATGATTTTTTTAATATTAACTAAATAATAATTTTTGATGAGTGGGCGTTTTACCCCCTGTAGTATTGATTTTGTTCTTCTCGTAAAAGGGTGCGTTGTCGTTATGGATGATGTCTTCAAATTGATCGTCAGTGATGGCTCGGGTGTATAGATACTTGTCACGAGCCTCTAGTTCATGCTGGAGAAGTTGTTGCACTTCTGTGTTGGGATGATCTTCCAGGTTCCTGATGATTTTTCCGGAGAGCTGCAGTAAATACTTGTCCAATGGTATTAATTTTGCTTCTTTATACAGATTCCTTGTTGGTATATATTTCTTCGTCAGCGCAAATGCGGAGCATCTTTCTTTCAAAAAGCTTCATCTTTTTCATTGCTGTAGGTGAAATAGTAAACCAGATGGGAAAGGCGTAGGTCAGAACGGGTCGGATAAGTTGTTTGTACACAAGCAGCTTGGTTTTCTTACTTAGTCTACTTCGCCTCCTGAGAATCGGATGGACCAAGTGCAGGGAATAGTTGGCTCTCTTCAACATCCTTTAAACTCCTTTCCTTCTTCAAACTCCTTCTATCTCATTATATCTTATTTATTTCATATTTCTTATTTCATATTTCTTACTACATTCATGAGTTTTATTTTTAACATACATAATTATTGTATTTAATCTTAGTTAGTACTATAAAATACTTAGTCTTACTTGTACATTCATAATTAACATCAAGTCTGCATGCCTTTTGAATTTGAGTTTATTGGAAAAGTTGATTCCTATAAGTACTTCGTTGATGATTTGACTGTCACTTCAGTGTTGTCTGGAAGCTTTATTTTGATTGCATCACAGCGTGTTGCAAACGCTCGTCTTCGAATGACAGTTACTGGTGTTCGGAAGCAGATGAGTTCAGTCTTTTCGCTGTTTATCCTCAGTCCCCATTTGACATAGTATTCCCATAGGTTTTTAATGTGCTCTTGCACTCTCCTGGCAGCAATTTCTGGTGAAAAAGCGGTGGCGTATGTGATTGAGTCGTCTGCATAAAGCTTCGTCTTTGTACCTGATATGTTGGCTGGTTGATCAGCAGTGTAAATGTTGAACAGCAGTGGTCCAAGTTTTGATCCTTGAGGAACTCCAGCGTTAATTCCTTTGGTTGATGACACATGTTTTTCTACCTGTACATAAAAAAGTCTATGGGTTAGGAAATTTTTGATTATTCTTACCAGGTAATTAGCAAGTCCAAGTTCCGAGAGTTTGAATAGTAATCCTTTTATCCAAACGCTGTCGAAAGCTTTTTCGATGTCCAGCAAACACGCTACAATGGTTTCCTTTTTGTTGAGTCCAATTGTAACATCAGAATGAAGTCGCAGTAATGGATGTATGGTAGAATGTTTATTTCGAAAGCCATACTGAAACTCCGGTATGACATCCCTTTCTCTGAAGAAAACGTTGAGTTTCTTCAATATCAATGCCTCCAGTATCTTACTCATGCAGCTGAGCAAAGAAATTGGCCGATATCCTTCCACATTTGCGCGGTTGTTCTTCTTCGGGACAGGGACCACTTTTGCGGTTTTCCAGGCTTCAGGGAAATAGCTGTTGTTCAGGCAGTTATTGAAGATTATAGTCAACAGGAGAACTGCTAGATTTGGTAACTTTTTAAGCACGTAATTAGAAATCTTGTTACTTCCTGCTGATTTTTTGGAGTTTCCAGTGAAGATAATGTCAGCTACTTCTTCAGGAGAAGTGAAAACATCTGTCCGCGTCGGCTCCGATGATGGGTTTTCCTCGTTGAACAGGGTCACGGTTTCGGTGGTTGCTGATATCTCTTGAAAGCGAGTTTCTACATCTTCGATAAAGTCAGGAAGGTGTACGGGAGGGCGATCTTTGAAACTATCATGAAAGTGATTTACAAACGCTTCAGCTTTCTCTGCAGAAGTTGTTGAAACTTCTTGTCCGTGAAGGATGGTGTCTGGAATTGAGTTCGCTTTTCCAACAATCAGATTGATCTTTTTAAACGTGTCGGGTCCAGGTTTGATATCTTCGAGTCTCTTCCTGAAATCCTTTTCCTGATGATGTTTTATTGCCTGGTTGAACATTGTGTTAGTGCACTGAAGTTCTGAAGGTAGCCGACGGTATTCGACACTTTCCCTGTTAAAGGTCCTGTGGAATATTCTTTGGAGGCTTTTGCGGAGTCTTTGCCGGTGAGCATATATTAATTGTATATGTTGGGGTAAGTTTGCATATTTATCTCTGCTGGTGCGGGGTGTTTTCTGCCTGTCCAAAGCATTGTTGACCACTGTTTCAAATTGAGCAATGGTGTTATCGATCTCATTGTTGTTGAGATTGTTGACGCTGGAGACTTCTGGTAGGCGTTCTTCAACTTCTGAACGGAATCTTATCCAGTTCAGTTTTTCGTATTGGATTTGGAATTCGGGAATACGACGTTCAGTTGTAATCCTGTAATTCAATCTGACTCTCATCTCAACCGCCAGATGGTCGGAGTCACTATCGTGTGCAACACAAGTGAAGTTTTGGAACTCGGTAAGAATGTACATAAAATTGGACGTCACTAAAAAGAAGTCTAGCAACGACGAAGTTCTTGGAAATGTGGGAATGTTGCTTGATTTGTTTGAAATATATTGTACGCTTATGAGATATTTTGACATAAGATGAAGTTCGTGCGACCCATTTACATTGAACATTTTATTTTCCATCCACATACCGTTTATTCAGACGGGATCAAAAACCTCGTAGAGAATTTGGCTCTCCCAATAAGCTGATGTGTTCTCATCCACATTTGGCAAAGTCCTCCCCTATGTAACTTTTGTTAAGGCCCCATGATAACTGTCTTATAAAAAGAAACTTTAGTTGTTCGAAAGAGGATATTGCTACTCAATTATTAACTCGAAGTTACAGCTTTTAATAATAACGTTCTTTAAAGGAAGTTGATGTTAGATTTCCTTTTTTTGATGAACCACTTCTTCTTTTCTCAATACTCGCAGAAGTAGCAAATCAAGTGATGAGAGTCATTTTATGTTCTTCGGATTATATCAATATCGTGGATGGACTTTTGAAAGTTTGTAAGATAGTGCCTCTTGTCTTAGTGCGACAGTTTTAAAATATTCTTTTTTAGAACCTTCTTGACAGTGCATCATCTTGTCTAAACCCATTTCAGAGATATTTCAAGTACTTCAATACCTAACAGGCCTCACTTAAAAACGTCTATCTTGTTAAAAAATTCACTCGCAGTTAGTCCATAGCAGTAGTATTGTGAAATATTGAAGGTTATATAAAATTCTAAAAATACTCCATTGTATTTTAATACCCCTTTAGGTGGACCATTAAGAATTAACAAACTACAACCTTTCTAGTGCTTGTTTTCAAGTTTCTTTAAATAGACCAAAGGAGATAAAAATAGAATATAACTATTCATGTTCCTTGCTTAGCTGGAATTGGTGGCCACCAATGATATGTATGTAATTTCAAGAAATCGATAATAACGAAAAAGAGAAAAAGGTAACTCGAAGAATGGAAACACTATCAACGAAAGATAGCCAGACTTCATCGTGCGCAATGCAAAATCGAGATGGAAAACTCGATTCAAAAAACAAATCATAATACCAAGATATGGAAATATTTTCGTATTGTACTTTGTGACGGTTGTGCATTTGCAGAAGAAGATAGAGAAACTTCTATCAAGTTTAATGGATAAGCAAACTAAAAAGAAAACCAGGGTATTTACCACCTTATAGACATCATGGAAACAAAGCCCATGGCAAGGCGTAGAAAAATAAATGAAAACACAAGGAAGACCACAACATTTGCATACTTTGTAAAAATGAAAGCACGTACAAAATATTCTTTACTTTTCATGGAATATCAAAATCCCGACTGCAATGCTTGAACGTCCTTCTTAGGAAATGTAAAATGCCAGCTGAAGAGCTAAGAACAATCATCGTTCCCAAGTTCTATCTCCCGATAATAGTATAAAAATAAAAGAGCACGTAGAGTAATCCCCAAGAAAAATAAATAGTATAACATTACAGTTGCTCCAGAGAAGTGGCATGAATATATTCTGAGCTCAAATTTAA
The DNA here is from genome assembly GCA_911387755.1 of Chrysotoxum bicinctum. Classification (NCBI taxonomy): domain Eukaryota; kingdom Metazoa; phylum Arthropoda; class Insecta; order Diptera; family Syrphidae; genus Chrysotoxum; species Chrysotoxum bicinctum. The sequence goes on from OU426987.1 coordinate 190,648,287, forward strand.
AAATACGATACAAGTTCTTTGTCAAATGGAGGGCTTAAAAAAATATTCCATATGAAGGTTTTTATAGTAAAAACTCTATCTAAAGGGTTTTTCAAACAGGGACGCTACAAAAGTAGAGCGACAGGGACAGCAAACGACGCCATATTTCTTGCCGCACTTTTGACATTTCTCTTTAGTAAGGCTAACAATGAATCGAAATTATCAAAATTTACTACCGAAATTCGGAGTCAGTGGCCTCAACGTTAAGAGCGCTACGTCCAATTTATGGTCGTCATAATCGTCCTAGCAGATCAACAATTGAGCGTCTAGTGGGAAAATTTGAATCCACAGGCACAGTACAAAATGTTCCCGTGCCAGTGAGACAAAGAAGTGCCCGTAATGTCGAGAATATTGCTGCCGCTGAGGCTTCAGTTGCAGAAAGCCCAAATGTGTCTCTCACACGTCGTTCTCAAGCGTTGGGCATTTCTGTGATGTCGTTGTGGCGAATTTTGCGAAAAGATCTTGGCGTACATCCTTACAAGATTAAATTGACGCAAGAACTGAAGCCGCTTGACCACCAGAAGCGTCGTATGTTCGTGAATTGGGCTGAGCAACAACTTGAAAATGATTCGGATTTTCATCGAAAAATCATCTTCAGCGATGAGGCTCATTTCTGGCTGAATGGCTTCGTCAATAAACAACATAAGCGTTATTGGTCAGGCAGCAATCCACACGTACTCCATGAGTCATCATTTCATCCTGAAAAAATTGCGGTTTGGTGTGGTTTATGGGCCGGCGGCGTCATTGGGCCGTACTTCTTCCGTGATGATCACGACCGGCACGTTACTGTGAATGGGGATCGCTACCGTTCAATGATAACCGAATATTTTTGGCCCCAATTGGATGATATGAACTTGGAGGACATGTGGTTCCAACAGGACCAAGTTTGGAGAACGTGTTATCTCACGAAATGGTCCAGTCGATTGGCCGCCTCGGTCGTGCGATTTGACGCCGTTAGACTATTTCCTGTGAGGCTACGTCAATTCTATGGTCTATGCCAACAAGCCAGCGACGATTGATGAACTTCGTACGAATATCGAACGTGAAATTGCAGCAGTATCGGCCGATTTATGCTTGAAAACCGTCGAAAATTGGGTTCAGCGTCTGGGCTTCTGCAAGCGTGCCCGTGGTGGCCATGCAAAAGAAATCGAGTTCCATACATAATGGCATCAAACGTACTTTAACAGGAATAAAGAATTTCATTGATATCCAAAAACGTTTTTGTTTTATTTAAAAAAAACTTTTGTAGCGCTCTTATTGAAAAACCCGATCTGTTATAAGTACTTCCGGCTTTTCTATAGCTTTTCTTTGGATTCTAGACTCAAGTAGAGCACCTGCCCAAATTTGAAAACTGAACTCGATTTTTGGGCGAATATTAGCCTTAGAGATTACAGCCAGATCAGAAGGGGAGAGACATTTCTTGCAGCGTCCCAGGAAACCTCAACATTTAGCAGCATTTTTGGCGACGTTGAATATGTAGACATTCTACACGAGGTGGTCTGTGATGCACTTAACGAAAACTAAGAGCTCTCCGGTTTCCTCAATGCAAATGCCGGTCATACATAGCGGCATTAAGGTTAAATTAAAATAAATTAGATGCCATGACGACTCATACAGAGCCTTGACCTACTGACCTATAAACCATTTCCATTGAGTTTTTAAAGCATTCATAGGTTTATGGTTCTCCATTTGGCAATGTTATCAAAATCTGAATTTTAGGAGCACAACATAAGCTGCAATTCTAAATCCACGCCCGAAGGACAAGGACGTGAATCTGTAACCGAATATGAGAATCTGAGAGTACTATAATCAGAAAAAAAAAAAAACAATTTAATGGATTACATGTTTCAGAGAAACGATCATTGATGAACACGAGAATGAGAATCGGAGACAAAATAGAGCCTTGTGACACACCAGCATTTATTTTATGAATTACAGTCTTAAAATTCTCTAATACAACTTTCAATGAACTGTTCGAAAAGTATTATCTAATCCAGCGAAGAAGGAATTCATCAATACCAAATGCACGCATTTTCTATAAGACAGCTTGATTCTCAACTCTATCAAATGCTTTTGAAATATCAAGTGTAATAATCTTACGATCGAAACGATGTAAAGATTTGTGACACCGGTGGATCTATTGCTACAAAAGCAATAAATGGAATAAATGGGTCATTGCAAAGTTTTCGATCTTCGAAATAGTTCTTGAGTTGATATTTCAGTTTTTTCATTTTCTTGGACTAAAAGCAAGTCAATATCTATGTAGGTAGAAATTACACTAGATAGTAATCTCTCCAGTAACAAACACCTAGAAACTATAGTCGGGAAAACCACAAAAGCCGTAATGATTTACAAAAAACTTGCAGGCAAGTCATGGTGCTCGTGGATGTACTCGTATATTATGAAGGTAAGACCCGCCATTACCTATGGTGCGGTTGCATGGCACAAGAGAACCATATTATCAACAGCTAGGAAAACCCTAAGAAAGTCCAAAGCTCCCATGTATTTGTATAACGAGAGCAATGAGAACCTGCCCTACTCAGCTATAGGATTTTGATTCTTAAACGAAGGAACTGGGACAGGCAAAATTATTGATCGCAGGGAAAGAGACCTGATCAGCAGGTCCACAGTAAAAAACCTTCTTGACATCCCAAAAGATGGTTTGATCGAAAAATATGATTTCGAGGAAAACTTTTTTATACAGTTAAGCAACAAAAAAGATTGGGTTGAAGCACCTTATAACGAAACACCAACAAGTGGTACACTGATGGATCGAGAACAAGCCATGAGAGTGATGCAGGAGTCATTAGGCCTAGAACCAAACTTTCCAGTCCACCAGCATCTTGTAAAAAGTGGATTGATGATAAGCCCTGAAATGGAAAATCCCGAATTTCAATTTTCAGCCCTGCCGCATTTTGAAAGCGGAGGTAAAAGCCATAGGGAAATGCGTGGATCGAAATTTCGAAAGGAACTATCGTAACAAAAAAATTGCCATCATGTCAGATAACCAATGCACTGAACTCATATACCATAAGATCTAAATTAGTGTTGGAGTGCATTATTATTTATTTTATACATTAATGATATATCAAAATGCATGACTCATTGTAAAGTTACACAATTTGCAGATGACACTCTTATTTATATTGTTTCTGACTCTATTGAAGAAGCAACTCCCAAATTAAATTTTGATCTTGACACAATCTGTAAAAAACTTTGCCAAAACAAACTGAAACTAAATGTTAATAAAACTAAAGTCATGGCAATAACAAACAAAAACATTGATAAAAATAATTTAAACATATATATTAATGGAACGAAGCTAGAAATTGAATGTGATATAAAATATCTTGGCATAATTATTGACGAAAAATTAAATTTTGATAAAAACATAAACCATGTTTGTAAAAAAGTAGGACAAAAAGTTAATGTTTTAAATAGACTAAGAAACGAACTTAATATTAATCAGAAACTAACATTGTATAGATCACTTATTGAACCTCATTTTAGTTACTGTGCATCTATTTTATTCTTATCAAAATCCACTGATTTAAAAAGGCTTCAAGTCTTACAAAACAAATGTCTTAGACAAATCTTAAGAGTAAATAATTATACACAAAGTGCTGTTATGCTCAATGATTTAAATTTAATGAATGTTGTGCAATTGATTAATTTTAGAACTTTGATATTTATTTATAATGTTATTAATGGACAAGCACCGCAATACTTAACAGAGAAAATTAAATATAAAAATGTAAATCAAATAAGACAATTAAGAAACGCTAACCATATATGTTTAACCAACTCAACTAAGGCATGTAGTCAGAATTCACTTTTTTATAAAGGCATGAAATTGTTTAATTCTCTACCTAATAATGTTAAAAATCAAGATACTGTTTCAAAGTTTCAAAAACTATTGAAAAAATTTGTTATACAAAATTTGTAATTGCTGTTATTATACATGGAAATATCTAAATAAATAAACTATTACTATTACTATTACTATAGGCTAAACGAACTTGAAAGACGGAAATGGGTCACACTCGATTGGGTTCCTGGTCACGTGGGTGTTCATGGAACCGAAGAGGCAGACTCCTTAGAAGAAATAGGCGCATCAACCCATTTAAAAGAGGCTGAGCCTTATTTTCAAAAACAAGATTAACCAAGAAGAGGAGGCAAGTAGATCCAAGAATTAGAAATAACTCCCAAAGCTAAGGCAAGCGAAACTAATACAGGTCAATTACAACAAGGAACGTTTCAAAAAATCCACAAGTTAAAGTACGCACAACCTAAGAATAAGAATATCAATAGATATCCTAACTGGACACTGCAAACATAGAAGACGTCTAGGTTAACTTGGTGTGGTAAGCAGTGCCACAAGTCGTTTCTACAACATGCATGGGGAAACACCGGATCACATACTTACAAAATGTTGCACCAAAGGAAATACAATCTGGGAAAATATCACGTGAAATAGAGCGACCTATCCTCTCTGAAGGTGCCCCAATTATTCAGAATTCTAAGAGCAATAAGTTTGGAGGAAGAACTGTAAGATGAGCAAGCTCATCCGGATTCAGGTGGGGGCACAATAGATCTACAGTTCGCAGCGCAATACTCCCAATAGATAATTCATTCACAATTCATGCGATTTGAAGATTATTAGAGAGGAATTAAGATTTACCTTTTTTAAGGACAGGCTAGACGAATGATATTTTATATCCACTCGGATAGAGACCAGTAGCTTAGGACGGATGAGAAAGCTTACGCAGTGGTTTTTCCGGCATTGAATAAGACTTTTTCAGAACAATGGAAAGGGATACTATCCGGACCAATGAATTTGTGTACATCAAGATCGTTCAGTATTCTTACAATGGTACGAGTGGGAAAAGCAGCTAGAAGGGGACTATGTTAAGGAATAAAATGTTTTTATGCTGAAAAAAGTGTTCCTCGTTTCGTTATTTAGGGACTTATTGTCTCACCCTCGTAAATTGGGAAAAACACTATACAAAACTCATAGGGGGCTATCGTGAATAAAATGTCCCTCGGAATTTTTCTTAACTTCAAAATTTCAAAATTTCTAACTTGAACAATGTCGCAAGCTTACAATAAAAATTGCAGATGTATTGTCGTTTCCAATTTTCGAAGATAGTTAATATTCCGAGGGATCTTTTGTTCACGATAGATAGCCCCCCCCTTTATGAATGGAAATGTTACTGTTAAAAGAAGTCCTTACTAAATGGTTAGTTCAATCATTCGAAACTCATTAAATCTACCTTTACAATTTCTGTTTTTCTAAACAAAAAATCTTCTTCTTGTTCTGTTCTTCCTCTTACCAAGTAAATTCTTAAGAATAAATGAATAAAAACTCTTCAATTTAAAATTGGCAGTTTAAGCAAATTCTGTTTAATAATGTTAATATCATATAATTAAACGGCGAACATGTTTTTTGTGGTACACTTTTCGCGGCCCACAAAACCTGAAGGGGCATAAATTACATATTAAACGAAAGCATTTTTTGCATAGATGTGCAAAATGCCAAAATTATTTAAATATACTCCACCGAAATTGTTTAAAACAATAAATAAAAATTGCAAAAAAATGCCCGGAAAACAAAAACGATTAGAAATGTCAAATCGACTGACACATAAAATGTCAAATTCAGAATATGAAAAATGAAAGCATTCAGCGAAAACCCAAAGCCAGAATCCGAAACATTAAGGTGGATTCACATTACACAAATCCGACAACACGATAAAAGTTGATGAACATGTTGTTGAATGTGAACCCCCCTAAGTGAGGAAATACTTTTATTATCAATATGAATATTAGGCATGTGTTTTTTTTTTAGTAGCTGAGCTCTTGGCACTTTTTGCAAAAAGTGAAAAAGAATACACACATACACTAGCCACATCTGTTGCTGAAAAGAGCGTATAATTTACACCATACAGTTTCAGTTCAGACATCTATCGGTGATTTTCTGAAAAAAATGTATTCCATGTAATAGTGTTTTTAAAAAGTGAAAAAGTAAAAAGGTAGAACCATTTAAACCATCAAGCGTTAACTACAATTGGCAATTTTTGCAAGAAGTACAATAAGTGCAAAAATGAAAAAGAATAAACATATACACTAGCGACATCTGTTGCTTTCAGTTTGGCGACATCTATCGGTCATTCTCTGAAGCAATTTATTCAAGGTATTAGTGTTTTCAAAAAGTGAAACATTTACTTTTTAGTTTTTTTGAGATGGGAGATAAAATTTTAAATTGAGTTGGAAAAGGAGAGCAGATTTTTATAACATTTTCACTTTTCAAGTTCATTGCAGTTATGGCCTTACAATAATAGGGGTATTCATGCAAAAGTGTAAGCTCTGCGTATTTGTATAAGTCAATTATTTTCAAAACTTATTTACATTTGTCATTTGCATTTGAATTTTAAATATTTACGAAAAAAGAGAATACAAAATACCCGAAATGTATTTGTCAGGGAAAGAGAGAAGATAGAAAATGCAGACGTGAGACGTCGCGTCGTCCAAAATGCGGACGAACATGACTTACGATACAAATTAAAATCCTCATGGCTGAATGTGTTCCATGGGCTCAAACCTACCTCATTTTCGGAACACTTCCATTTATGTCATTTTTTGTTGACAATAAACAGCTGGCCGATCGATGTGCAAACAAAAAAAGTTTTACAAAAGTAAATTGAATTTACGTTTTTGAAGTTAGCTATATTTCTTTAGGCGCGTTATGAATAAATGATGAGAGTGAAATTTAAAAAAAAATTCACATGTACATACATATGTAATACAAAATTATCAGGTTGGCGTCACTGCAACGACGCACAGTGGATCGACGCCATACATTCAGACGTGAAAAATTCTAATCTTCTTGGAAAATATCTGTCTTCATCTATAATGTTCATAAATGTAGAAAAGTATTCTATTCTATTGCATTGTTTTAGTCTTTAAAAATTTCGAACACCTCTAGTCAATTTTTATGTTTTAGAATAAACCGTTCCAGCCGACTTCCAATTTAAATCAAAATTGGCTAATTTTGAACTGATGATTCTCTTAAGCTAAGCAATATTTTAACAGTTTCTTGGTTCTGATGAATTAAACTAGTTCGAAATATGTTATAGAAGTTTTTTTCGGAGTCGATTTGGAATTCGAACACCAAACTTAAAAAAATTCCTTCCTTGGGACGCAGAAATCTTTTCCTAAAAAGTGGGCAAAAAAGGGTTTTGCAAATCTTTGCGAGGTTTATCACATATATTTTCAGAAAGTAGACGTCCATCGCTATCCAAAACACATAATTTATTTTTAAAGCAACCTTAGGCACATATTTAGATTTTCCAAAACAAAGACGTTAAAAACAATTTTTTTTGTTCTTTGAATAACACAATTTTTTTATTCAACAAACTTTAAGACAATTTCAACACAGATTTATAAAAGTTAATACCTCCACGAACATCTGCAATTATTTTTTTTCAATTTCACTTAAAATTGTAATTTTAACAATTATTTTTCTAAAAAACTTAACCGCACCAGATCAAAAAAAGACTTTTCACTTTCAAGTTTGCAGGTCATTTATTCCATGCTAAACTGGTTTAAAGAAGAAAAAAAGGTGTTTTCAGACTAAATAGTTATCCGTTATACATAGATGAGAAATAGATTTTTTTTAGAATTTTAGACATTGACTTTTTCCCGTCTAATTGTATGGGATCGATCCACTGTGCGACGTGGGTTCGAGTCCCAATAGAATGATAAATATTTTTTTTATTGCCGTGATATGAAAAAATTATGAGAGTGAAATTTTTAGATGTAACACAAAATTCACAGGTTGACGTCACTCCGGCGACGTGGGTTCGCTTCCAATATTATGGCCATAACAACAGCTGAAGGAAAATGACATGACAGAATCAAAACGAAAATTGTTAATGCGTCAAAATTGTGTACAAGTTGGACTCCAGGATTGAGTGCTTAGTAGGTACTTCTTATTGCATTCAACAATTTCATACATCATGAATTCTCTGTCTTTTATTGAATGATAAAATGAATTAAATAAATAAATTGGCACTCGAACTTCGAGAGCTGGGCCGGCTAGTTTTTTTTTTAATTTTTAAATATTTCACAAAAGATTTTTAATATAATTATTGAAATTAATTCCAACACATTTTCCACATAAATTAAAAAATAATAATAATAAAATACATAGCGCTTCCGTAACCCCAAAAATCCCTAGCTATAAATTGGCGCCCTTTTAAAATTCACTCCATTTCCCTGCCAAGTCGTGTGAAAATATTTCACTCATATCACCTGCAACATTAATTTACTTTCGCCCCCACAAATAATATATCAAAAATATCTGAATAATTTATTTCGTTAAAAATACCATGCGGAACTCTTTTTTAATACGAGTACACCAAAAAATAATATCTATAAAATGAGAATTCAAAGTTTTAAAAATAATTAATTCAATACTCTCGGTCAATAAATCTGAATTCGATTCAATTGCAGTAATTATGTAAAAATTATTTATTTTAATTTTTAAAATTTAATCGACTTACCAGTGAGTTATGTATTGTATGGTCTGTTGAAGGTATTTCTATTAAATGTACTCGTCTCTCGAAATGAAAATTAAATCCACAAGTTTGCTTATTCCTTTTTTGTTTCCAGATTTAATTGAAAAAAGCATTTATTGAAAAATCCACTAAAAGCACTTGTTCATAATTATTGAAATGTGCTAGACTACGACACGATGACGTTCAACACTGATCCGCACAATATTTATATTATACAAATATACACAAGCTACATTTAAAAACATAATTTTGACATTTACATATTTAAATTTTATTCAGTTACACATTCATACATCAAATTATTAAAATTCTTTTTTAACTCTCGTGTAATATATTTAAAATTGAAATTAACTCTGTCAGAAGTATGAGGGGTATGGGGGGAAAAATCAATTTAATTAATACAAAAAATGTCGCTTGCTAAAATCCAGTGAACCGATAAAATAAAAATGATGGCGACTCCTCTGCACTTTCAAAAATTAAATCGCATACACAAACCAGGAGGGGACGCAAATATGGGTCAAACAATATTCAATCAACGGTGCACTTGCACAGGCAGGATGGTATGACGGTTAATCCAAATCAAAATAAAAAAGAGCTGTCAATATCGCCAATGGAAAAACTTTCGAATAGTTTTCAAAATTCGATTTCCGATTAATCGCATGAATGTGGGTTTGCTTGCACTTCCGAAAACACTCACAATTTCGGTATGAAGTGCCGATATATGAAAAAACAACGAAAACCGTTCTAACGTATCATGTTAAAAGCGCAACGAATAAAAACAAACTGAATTACATAAAATTTACAGATTCACTGAAAACCCCCGACATTTCGAAAAGGCTGGTGAAGACGACATTATCTACTTTGCCACCGGTCCAACTAACAGAACAAAAAAATACCGATAAATCTGAAAGCAGCACTCGCTGCGTGGAAAAGTTTTGTTCTTATCAAACGGAAATACTCGTAATACAGAGAGAGAGAGAAGAGAGAGAGTCGGAAAAGTTATCTTCCTTCAGGGAGTCTTCGAAAAATGTTGACGGTCGGTATGCTTGCGGACGAATGTTGATAAACACACTCGGAATTGGGATAGGTTCAAAAGGTTCTCATTCCGGATGCAGTTTACAGAGAGAGGGAACCCTACATGCAAAAGCTTTTGTTTCGACCATTAAGCAACTCGGGCTTTTGCGGATACTCTTCACTTTTCTGCTTCTCAGTAGGTTCAAAATGACAGACTAAGGAGATTCCCAAAGAGAACAGAAAAGCACTGCAAAGACTAAAGAGAGTTAAAGTATCAAGCTTTTAGGAAATCGCGCTTCCGTTTCCGGTTCGAACTTTTTCACCACAAAAACTAGGGGTAACCGGTTATGAAAGAACAGCACCTAATACACATCTTAAGATTAAATTTCAGCTAAGACCTTTTGAAAGAGAATTCAAGAATTACACAAATTGTTTTGTAGTAAGTTGGAGTGAACCATGTGCGCGTAGGTCTGTCGGGTTGGATATGTCTGCCGGCAAGCCTACACCTTCCACCCATCGTTTGCAATTGTGGCAGCAAGAGTGGGGGTTTTTACTTCAATAGAAAAATCGTGTTTATGTTTGTGAAGAAAATGTACTGCGGATTTTCAATTGACAAATACCTAACTGCCGGTGGATTTTCATTATTTCTTGTTTTGGTGTTTAATGAAGCGCGGTGTTGTTTTATGCGACAGGCGGAGTATAGATGAGTTGGTTGAGGTTGCTTAATACAGGGTTAGGATTTTGTATTCCCACGATGATTGTTTTTCATTTTTTCTCTTGTTTTTATTTTATTTAATTTTTTCTTTGTAGATAGAATGACATCAGCTTTTTAAATGGTATCAACAGGTGGTGGCGGCAGATGAGTCTCCTGTTTCGTATTTTATTTTGTTTTCTTCTGCTTGGATAGGAGGTTGAATGATTAAGACAAATTTGTATTGACAGTAAGTGCACTTAAGACACAGAGAGAGTGCAGTGACAATATTATTTAAGCTTGAGAAAAATACTTTAATGTGTGTTGCATGTTGTCATCATTAGCGTCAAGGTGACAATGTACAAGTGGAGCTATTTGGATCAGATAGCAAGAAGATGTGAACTCTGGAAGCCTTTAATATGGATTTAATATGTTCTAATTGATGAACGGTTGAAGGAATGTGTCATAGACGTTTGTAATGTTTGTGTAAGTCAATTAAAGTTGGACATCTAAAGTGTGATGTTTCACAAGAGCGGAGCTATTTAGAAGGCCTATATTGATGTGAAAAAAGGTGTTTAATTAAGAAAGTATTTTATTGTTTTTATTGGAAAATCTTGATCTAGTTTTGTAATGACATTTTAGGTGAACAGAGGTCATTTAATTCACGCCATTTCGAGTAATTTTTATTTATTCTCTAAGAGCAAATACTATTATTCTTATTATACTTCAAAACAATAGGGTTTTGCATTTGGAGATTGTAGGTTTTGGTGGTCCATGTCGGCGGTGTTGTGTAGGTAACATCTGTCAAAACTGTTGCTTATTATTCAGTTACTCTTGCCAAATCCCCGTGGCAAGTAACACTATTGAACAGCACGTCCAAATGATACAACTTTATTACCAAAATGAGTGTTTGTTAATGTAGAAGTCGCTGGCCCTATCTCAAGGTAGATGTGGTTAATCTTCACAGTCAACTCATCAACCTTTGGCGGTCAAATTTAAGACGACTTGTTTGGTAATCAATCAGCCAACTTTCGTAACTCATAAAAACGCAATAAAAGTCTACTGCAGAACTCGAGGCAGTTGATTTCTCCCCGTCTACAGAACTATGCGTGGCGAAGACTGCAACTTGGCAAATTTTGAGTAAGACGTAAGGGTACACCAGCACAATATCAAACAGATCCAGGAGCACACAGTTCATGACCATGGACAATCCCCCCCGACGGGTTTCACCTTGTCGTGGTGGGGGGGCTTAAGTCTATCCTCCTGCTGTTGAGCATAAGCAGGAGGTATTAGGCAACTAAGAAAACCCAAGAGTCAGGGAGATAGGGACAGTCAGGATTGGAGACGATATGAGATGGTTAGGATTCCGGTGATATGCCTAGCCGGAAACCTAATGCATCTCGTAGTAGCTGATCTTGATTGGATAAGTATGGTGGGACCGTAGGGTCTCTGGTTGCAGCGACAGCCAGGGGTCTGAAAGTCTTACCATAAAAAGTGTGTGTGCGTTGGGTAAAATTGGCATGGTTCTCTTTGGGTCACAAAAACCAATGAGAACCTTTTGATTTGAACTTGATAGTAGTGTTATGGATGGGACTGTGGATTTTCGACTGGGCATACAGTTGGGGATCCTGGGTCTCATCCGGTGTCTGGGGACTGAGTCTGGTGTGACGTGTGTCATATTAGTACAAGAGGTGTCAGAGAGTGTCCGATGTGTCTAATTGGTTGTTTGAAGTGTGCTGCTGCTGGAATACTGTTGAAGGTTGCTTACTATATACATGAGGCTTGGTGGCATGTCTCCAGGGTGTACCATGCGTAATTCCCAAGCGATCGTGTGGTAAGTGATTTTGATGGTGGTTCCGGTGGTTAGTGCATGGATGATGATTGGTTGGATACATCGGGTGGGGCGAAGTTCTTCAGCTGATCAGACCAGCTGGAGTTCTTCAAAGACAAAGGCAAGGACTGTATTTAGGTACATGATGTGTTTTTATGTCAAGAGGTGTCAGAGACTTGGGGGTTCCGGGTACTTGTACCTGGCGTCCTGCGTTAATAGCGTGAAGTGGACCGTCGTGCAGAGTTCTTCGGAACAAAGACCGGGGCGTCACCCGTGTGAACCGCAAGGGTATCAAAAGACAGGAGCGTCTCTCCTTGTTCACCAACTGGTGGCTAAAGACCGGGGCGTCACCCGTGTGAACCGTAAGGGCATCAAAAGACAGGAGCGTCTCTCCTTGCTCACCAACTGGTGGCTAAAGACTAGGATATGCATGAGATGTTCGTTGACCGCCCTCAACTCCTGGTTGCTAGGCCCAGGGTTTTGCAGTAACCTATCTGGAAGTGACTGAATCATATCCATAACCCCTAGGTTGAGTAGGAATTAGGCATGTCCTCTTTTCCGCAGTCGCCTAGGGGGGATTTGATGACGTTGCGAGGCTCCACCGGTAGCCTTATACTGGTACCACGGGTGATAGTGCCCGGGATTTTGAGAACAATAGTGCACATCTTCGGGTGTGTCAGTTCTCTTTTTCCTGCTATCTTGAGGTCGGCCCCCTAGTGGGAGATTGTGGTGGCGTGGTTTACTCCAAATGCGGAAACGAATGGGATTCAGTATTCTTTTCTTGGATTCAAGAGGCGTTGGTAGGTCTCGACTTTAAGCAAGAGGTGTGCATATGCGCAACATATCACAACTTTGCGACCGGATTAGCTTGCTATGACGGGGTTAATGGCTAGGACTAAATCTGGCTCCAATGGTGGTAGGCCACCCGTGGGGTCAAGGCGTAATAGCTAGGTATCCACGTTAAACAAGGAACACTACCATGGACAACGCCGTTTAATAGCTTTGCCGCTTGGGCTTTGGAGTGTTTAGAAGACAAACCCAATTTTGGCCGAAAAAAAAGTTTTTGTGACGAGGGCCATTTTTGAATGAATGGCTGTGCTAACAAGCAAAATTGCCGTATATGGGACGACAACTCACCGTACTTTTTCGAAAACGACGTTTATAAGGCGTTCATAGTCAATGTGAGCGCTAAAGAATGATTATACCTAATTATTATGGCCCCACCTAAACCATATGATTCTAGACGACATATGGTTTGAGCAGGAAGGCGCTTTGTGCAACACAGCGGACAAATTCTGCATGAACTATTTGAGGGTAAAGTTATCTTTCGAAGAAGTGACGAGAATTGGCCACCAAGGTCATACGATTTGAGCTCCACTAGACTAGACAAAGGTATATACAAATAAACCCCAATCGAACGATGGCCTTGAGGTAAACTAAACGCAGACCTTCGCTCAAATTCAAGCTTGTAAAATAAAAGAAAACTATATGTATATGCCGAATTTAATTGTAATTGCTCTCTAAGAAAAACATAAAAATGATGATTTTAGTTTTAATATAGCTTCACGACCAAAAGGCATCAGAATAAAGCTACTTTAAAAGGTGTTTTTGAAAAGCGGATAACTTTAAATTGGAAACACTATTTTCTATGACAGTGATGGATTTCCAAGTTGTTCGTTGTTTTGAGGTTACTTTGGTTTCTCATCATCATGATAAAATTTGAAAATTGTTCAAATTTAAAAATGTGGTTATTAATATAAAAACATAGATTAAATTAGTGAAATATGTTGACTTGCATAAAGCTGTCGTGTGGTTTCCAGAAAAGTATGATTTATGCAAACTTTCTTTTTTTTTCTTAAAAATTAAAAAAAAATTCTGGATGCCAATTTTACCTATTTAATAATATACATTTAAAAAATAATTTAAAATCAGAAACTAATCGTTCAATCGTTTTTAAAAAAATTGATTTTTCAAAAAAAAAAATATAGATGCCTACATCAGTCGACTCCCTCTAAGTCGAACTTTCACGGGATATAAAAACTAGTTCGAGTTAGAGGGAGTTTTAGAAAAATTCGAGTTAGAGAGAGTTGTTTTTTTTAATTATTTATTGAATTTAATGATTTATTGAATTAATTAACAAGTAAAATAAATAAATAAACCTAAGCTTCTTGCTTTTATCGCTCATTAATCTATAATTATGTATTATAAAAAAATATTTTTTCAGCTTAATTATTTAAAAAAAAAATGTAATTTTAAACATCACAGTCATCACAGTCGCCGTGTCATCAGTGATTGCCTTTTTAAAAAAAGATTCTATTTTAAATAAGCAATTTTGAATTTCTTCTTTCATTTCAATTGCAGATTGCAATGTACCAACTGCATGTTCAATTTAATTTTTCTCTCGTTTTTCAAAGTCTATTATTTCAGCTTCATTTTCTTCTTTAGCTCCATTTTCACCGTCATTTGTAACATCAGCATCTGCTTCCAAAATTGACTCGTTATCAGGTACTAGACGACCCGTACTCGCGTTGCTTCGCAAATTGTAACTACGAATATTTTCTTAATATTAATATTAGCATATGAAAACATTTCTCAATGGGACTGAGCATATTTGTTACAATAATATTAATTTTAGTTTATATGTATAACATACCGTATCGAATTAGATTCTCTTTCACACTTGAAAAAAAAGACCTTGTTCATGTTTGTGCATGTTATAAATATAACAACATAGAAAATAATAAAATTTATTTCAAATAAACGGGTTGACTACTTTCTGAGATCATTCAACCCAAACTTTAAAATGGTTTCGCTTTTATAGAATAGTTCATGTGCACGGCACTGTAGTCAATTGAATGTCCATTTTTGTCACCCAAAATGCTATTGAGTGTATTCAAGTAACTTAAAAAATAAAATGCACGACTGGATCGCACAAACTTGCTCTTATGTAAAAGTACTTTGGAATTTAAAATACATTTTAAAAATATAAAACATGGATTTAATGAGATAAAAATGTTCAAATGTATGGAATTGCCGTCTGATTAATCTTTTTAATATTTAAGTAATTTTTTATATGACAAATTTCCTTAAAATTTTTCGAAAACAAAATTTGGGATGCCAAATTTTAAGTATTAGGTAGTATAGATTTTAGAAATACTTTTTTTTTCGAATATTTTTATATACAATATTATTTTAAACTTAAGAGGGCTCCTGTTGAAAATTTTTGGTTAAAATCGTTAGAGCTGTTGATGAGAAAATCAAAAAATCAAAAAACCGTTCTACAGGTACCGTTAATAACATTTTGCCATAAAATTTTTTTTTTGACAAAAATGTAGTCCATGTCCAATGTCCATAATATCACACCGTTTTGAGATAAATAATATTATGCATTAGGGTTGTAGGGGGGGGGGGGGGGGGGGATACCGTTAGTTTTGGAGCTAAAAAAAAATGTCAAGTTCTTCTCTAGGGAATCACCGAAGACCCTTAACTACCGAGATTGAAGAACATAAGGCTAGTGGGTAAGGCTGTAGAGAGAGGTACAGACATACAGACGCACTAAAACATGTTTTTTGTGTACTAAATCGTCCTAAAAATTTTTATAAACAAAAATGATATGCAAGTTATTAGTATTCAATAAAATACATATTTTATAACGTAATTTAAAAATTTATTCGTGTATCCGTTTTCTAGATATTGAATTTTGAAAAAAAAAATTATATTAGTTTTTTAAAAATCAAAAAACTATTTTTTTCGAAAAAATTTTTAGATTATATTTTTTCGAGTGTATGAAAGCTCACGCATAAAAATGTTGGTTAAAATCGTTAGAGCTGTTGATGAGAAATTCGTAAATCAAAAAAACCGTTCTATGACAGGTACCGTTAATAACATTTCCCCCCAAACATTTTGTTTACCAAAATGTAGTCTGTGTCCATAATATCACACCTATTTTTTTTTTTTTATAAAAATCATTAGAGCCGTTTTCGAGATAAATAAGATTATGCATTACGGGTGTATGGGGGGTACTGTAAGTTTTAGAGCTAAAAAAAAATTTCAATTTCTCCTCTAGGGAATCACCGAAGACTCTTAAGTACCGAGCTTAGGCTCTAGATCGAGGTACAGACATACAGACATACGGACATACAGGCATACAGACAAACAGACGGAATCGTCGGACCCACTTTATTCGTCTTCGCTATCATCGTAATGTCAACTTTGATCAAAATCTCGAGTTCGATTTTTTTTTTCAAATGCCGAACTTGCCCTATAGTTAGTACCTATTACCTATATCGCAAGTAAAAAGAGCCCAACCCCACATTGCTCAGTGATGACAAAAAAATGTGTGTGTGTCGGTTAATTAGATAAACTATACAATACAGACAAATTGAATATGTAGGTAGGTAGGTAAGAGAAAAAACGTAACTATTGAATGGAACAATGTTGGAATGATAATGAAATGAAACAAAGCAGCGAACTCGCGATTGTGATGAAATCTAATTCCTGGATAAAATAAATTCAAAAAGTTTATAATTTTATAATTTGTTTTTATTTATTTCTCAGGTTGTATGTTTAACTAAGAAGTGATTTTGGGGTTAAAATTTGCGTAACAATATTGACTTTATGAAGCAATCTTTGTCGATTATTGTATAGGTTTTAAGATATAAGTGGTTGTATAAGTCAACTAATGAAAAAAAAAATGGACAAAAAATGTAAAATTAATAATATTTAAGTTTGACAAATTATAAATGAAAAAAAATTATAGCCATAAACACTCTTATAACAATATAGAAAATAATAAAATTTATTTCAAATAAATCGGTTGACTACTTTCTGAGATCGTGCGTTACAAACTTTAAAATGGTTTCGCTTTTATACAATAGTATAGATTTCAGTGGCTACGATGCCGTCATCGACTTCAACATAGTCCTATCAATGTACATCTTCAACATTATAATGAGCTTCTGTTAGCCTTTCCCAGATTATCTCGATTTCTTGGGTGTCTTCGTTGTTACATCTAGATAAGTAAGTTAAGCGGAATATCATCTTCGTCATCCCATGTCTTAGACTTAAATTCGGCCTTTTTGAAACAATTTTCAACTGTCAATGGAGTAACGACCCCATGCCTTTAGGATTTCGCGCACACAATCGAGAAGTGATATTTTATATTGCGCTTTTTTGGTTTCCCAAACCCTTAAGATCTTGGTGAGAAGACGGCGATTATAGTGTACTTTCAAATTTAGTATTAAACCCATGTTTATTGGCTGAACTATTGAGGTCATATTGGGGGGGGGGGGGGTAATACTCAAGCTTTATAAACTTTAATTTATCCTTAACTTGTTTTGGGTGAGCTGGGCAGTTATCGATAATGAATAATACCTTGCGCTTTGATCTTCCAAATTTAGAATCAAGTTTCAAAAGCGAACTTGTGAAAAGGTCTGATGTCATCGAAGAACGATGGTTTGCTACATAGTCCACCGACATAGTTTTAATTTTATTGAAAGAACGAGGATTTTTGCTTTTCCCTATAACCAGAAGCTTTAGCTTTTCCGACGACTTATGAGATCTGTTGTTTTACTGCTTTCAAATAAAGCACAAAATGTTTTGAAGTTGGAATGGAATGGATCCAACCAACAAATGCTTTTTTTATTGCCTTGCAATTTTTTTTATGAATATCTTTTTAGGAAGAGATTTTTGTTTTTTATAATATTGTAAATTGCAGCACACTGACATGACGGTGACGGCACAGGCGATGCAACATAGAGAATCAAAGAGCTCGAGTGTGTGCTTTTAATAAGAATTACAAACAATAACAAGTTGCGATTTGAGAGATTTTTTTTGATTTTTTTTTTCGGCAAAAGAAAAAAATTCGACTTAGAGGGAAAGAAAATAGGTCAATCATCAAGAGAATGTGTTCGAGTTAGAGGGAACTTCGACTTAGAGGGAACTTCGACTTAGAGGGATTTCGACTTAGAGGATAGTTTTGTATGGAAAATTGAGGGGAATGCTAAAATACGGCTAAAAAGTTCGAGTTAGAGGGAGTTCGACTTAGAGGTAGTTCGACTTAGAGGGAGTCGACTGTATATATTTTTTTTTAAATACAAAAAATATTTTAATACAGAAAAAGTTGGTCAACATCGAAAAAGTCGAAGATACAAAAATTGTTCTATGAAAAATCAAACTATAACTTTTGATCAAAGTTGACATTACGGTGATAGAGGACACGAAACAACTGGGTTTCTCATTTCTGGTTGTCTGTCTGTTCGACTACAGAATAAACGGCTCGCCGATGGTTTTTAAACGTGCTAGATATCATTTTGAAATTTTTTCACCCACACATTTTGTTCCCTTTTTTTAAGACCAAAAATATCGGTACCTGCCATACGAATTTTTTTCGAAATCTTACAAATATTTTGTTTCTCAAAAACTGTCCCAGACAATTTTAAAAAACAATTCATAAAATTTCATTTAGCTAAGGCTAGGTAGTGGTTGAAAAAAAAATCCAAAAAATGGTTATTTTTGGTGCCCCCATGGAACCATTTTTTTTTTGTTTTTGATTTTTTTGAAAACGGTACAACCGATTTAAATATTTTTTTATGCTAAAGCTCCTCCAAAGTTTGAATATTATAACATATTCAAATTTAAATTTTT
The DNA here is from genome assembly GCA_911387755.1 of Chrysotoxum bicinctum. NCBI lineage: Eukaryota > Metazoa > Arthropoda > Insecta > Diptera > Syrphidae > Chrysotoxum > Chrysotoxum bicinctum. The sequence continues at coordinate 190,667,086 of OU426987.1, forward strand.
TTATTTTTTGAATTAAAAAAAATCAATTTTTTTTTTATTTTGGAAACTCAACATTTCGAAAACCGCATACTCGATTTTGATCAAACTTGATAAATAAAAGTTTCCAAATGTAATCTACAAAATTTGAGCAACAAAAAATTGTTTTACCTAAAAATAACGGTACCCAACACACAAATATTAAAAAATGTTTTTCGAAAATCGCATTTTTCTCGAAAACGGTTCCGAGAATTTTGCTAAGTTTTTTTTCATTCGTTTAATTCTTACGATCTATAATTTTGAAATTACTATACTACTGATTGTACCTACCATAGAACCATTTTTTCGAATTTTGAATTTCTCATTTTCGGCACAACGGATTTCAATGTAATTTTTTATAGAGACGCTCCTAAAAAGTTTAAAAAACATTGCATTTCAAAACTTAAAAAAAAAAATTTTTTTTTTTGAGTTTTTGAAAAAAAAATCAATTTTTTGTTTGTAAAATTTAATATCTCAAAAACCGCTCAGTATTTTTAAGAAAATTTATTTTTTATTCGTTTAATAATAAAAACTTTGAGTTGGCGTAGCAAAATTTTGTCTTAAAAATGTTTTAAAAATTTTGTATATGTATAAAAGCTTATTTTTTTAAGAAACCACTACAAAGACTTATAATTTTTGTTCTTGCATTAACCAATATTTGCTTGAATCACATGGCATCCTATTTTTACCTCCAACTACTAAAGGAGTTCTTTTAGTCATTTAAAAAAATGAATTTTATGCTTTAGAACAGTTTTTTTTTTAATAACATAATTTTTTGAAATTCTTAGTCTTTTACATAAAATCAAGTTCGTACGACCCAGTCGTGCATTTTATTTCTTTTTGTTTATGACCAAAATTAACAGAAGGTACCTGCCATACGATTTTTTTCTTTCGAAATTTTAGAAAATATTTTTTTTTTAAATCTATTCTAAATATCTTAAAAACAACCGTTTTTGATAATTTCTAATGCTTAAAATCCCCAAAAGTTTGAATAGTATTGTTTATTCAAATTTAAAAAAAAATTGTTTGCATTTAAAAAAAAATTGTTTAAACTAAATACATATTTCGAAAACTCCAGCTCGTTTTTCTTAAAACTTTATACTCGTAGTTAAAAGTTTTTTAATACAATCTAAAAGATGTGAGAAAAAAAAACTTATTTGATCAAAAAATAACGGTTGAAATTCACATGTTTAAAAATGATTTTCCAAAATTGTATTTTTCTCGAAAACGGCTCCTGGAATTTTTATAAATTTTCTTTTCTATAATTCAATAAAAAAAATTAAATTATGATATTTCCATAGAACCATTTTTGGGAATTTCAAATATCTAATTTTCGGCATAACCGATTTTAATGTAATTTTTTATGGAGAAGCTTCTAAAAAGCTTGAAAAATATTGGTTTCAAAACTTAAAAAAAAATATTTTTTTGAATCAAAAATATTTGTTTTTTTTTTTTTTTGAAAATTCGATGTCTTGTAAGCATGTCAATATTTTTTTAGTGTAATTTTTATTCGTAAATGATTACAAATTTAAAGTTGGCGTACCAAATTTTTTTTTTAAAACGTTTTAAGAATGTTGTAAATAAAAACTTTATTTTTTTAACAAACCGCTACAACGATTTTCGATTTTTCGTAATTTTTGAGGTGTGTTTAGGAGCGAGACAAGGAGATGTTCTTTCACCTATCTTATTTTTACTGGCAATTGATGATGTGATGACTGCTATAGTGGGCTCAAATGAGAGGCATGGAATACAATGGAAACCCTTTGACAAGATCAGCCTAGTTTATTAGGCTGATGACATCTGTTTTCTGTGTCAAATGTGTCAATCACTACAAGTAAACGGAAAGGTGGTTGACTTAAGGATTAACGTCAACAAAATTAAAGTATAATGCACACCGGCCAATACATTCAACAGCAAATAATTCTAAGGCAGGCGATCATTGAAGAGGTCAAGCAGTTTACTTATCTGGGTAGTTACGTAGCAATTGATGGTGGAACAGACCTGGATGTCAACATCAGAATAAGTAAGGCCCTACGTGCATTTGGAATTCTCTCTTCTGTGTGGAACACTAGTAAAATATCACTACGCAACGCACCAAGTTGAAGTTCTTCGAATCCAACGTAAAATTTGTGCTGTTATACGCCTGTTAAACATGGAAGTGCTCTGCTAACAGCTCGAGAAGGTTACAAGCTTTCGTTAATTGAAGCGGTACATTTAAAAAATTAATTTCTCCTTAAGGGAATCACAAAAGAACCATTTATGTTAAAAAATGTGTTCTATTTTATTTCAAATTAAAATTCTCTGTCTAGAAAAAAAAAAAAACAACCTTCATCATAACTTTAAGCACCTACATAGCTCCAGTAAATTGTAAGTTATTGACGAATTGACTACTAATTATGAACTTTTATCTAATTTTAAGATAGTTATAAGACCCGTCAAGAAGTCTGTAAGACTCTTCATATTCTTGTACCTTTTACGATATAATTTTACATTAAGCTATTCTTACCATTCAAATTGAAAGCAAAGCTGTTTCTTGTTTCAAATCTTAAGGCGATATCTTTTACTTTTATTTACTCGAAGCTAAGCTTTTGCCTAAAACCCCACCCTGATTTGACTACTGATTTTATCATGATCAAGATCAACATATTTTAGAATTATAATATTCTCTCTCTCGAAAATGATAAATAATCTAAATAATATTTCAGAGAACGCTTAACTCCATTCTCTGCCTCCATCATTCCGTCCGTGGTTCTGCAATATTCAACAGAAAGAGTTCAAGGGTTCAGTGGACTACGGATGAATGTAGAAATCAAACAAACAAACGTCATTGCCAAGAACTAAGATACACCATATTGTATCTTCTCAAACTCGTCAGCAACACGAAGTTACTTAAGTGCTAATTACCAATATCAACAAACAATGACTTGATCATATGGGCTGACATCATTTTTGTTAACCCAACTTCAGTCTAAACGTGGAGTTTGCAGACACACGTGTTAACAAGTCGTAAAGTGCGCTGCTTCTGTCTGAGTGAAATGTGAATATAATCTTCGCAGCAATCAAACTCACTATCGATTGCACAGATCAAACCACCAATACAAATAAAAACTAGAAATAATTTATTCATTGAAGAATGTTGTTCCTAATTTTATGTGCGTCTAGCATCATTAGTGTTTCGCGATCGTATCTTCTATTTCCCAAAACGTCTGTTCTGCAGGTTATTGATTAACATTTTATATGTTTGTTCTTTGTTCTTTAAGTTTGAATATTTATTTCTCGTCCAGATAACAATGTCCATTTCAACACCAGTTTTCGTTCCAAATCAGAAAATGTATTTCGATTGGGGATTTCAAATGAATTATGACCTTCCATGGAATTTGACGACTTTCTACTCGATTCCAATTTGGCCAGGGGCCTACAACAAGAGACAGGCCAGAGACATTGATTATTCCAAGTATCAAGTTCAAAACGAAGGAGTACATTCGAATGATTTTACTGCCGGTGAATTATACATGGGATTGGAAGACTTACTGCTAAGGTTGATTGACGAATTTGCTTCTTTTTCAAATGATGAATAAAAGATGAATTTCATCCACAGCTATGGCTTCCATGAGACCTGTTTGCTGAAAAGTGTGTGCGAGTTAGCAAAACATCCCTTTCATGACGACGAGGAAAATTTGATTACGGAAATCGTGACATTTATTTTAAGGTCAGTGAACGTTTTTTTTTAGTTTTAAATACGAGATTTAATAGGGCTTGAAATGCAGCGAAATTTATCATAACTGCAGAGATAATATTTGCTTTGAATAGTAAGTGCATTTTTACCAATAGCGGACTTCATATGGTTCCAAATTTTGAACAATATATGTACATCCATACAGATTTAAGCACTTAGGACTCGGTCCGATTTGGCTATTAAGGCGTTTAGACTTTTTTAAATTGTCTTTTTTTATTTGTGTTTGAAGGTTTTTTTCTTGAAGAGAAATACTTTATAAAACTGAAAATCAGGCTTGAAACATACCGAAGCTTAATACTTTTGTATCGAACTTTGGATTTACTGAGTTAATCATTAAAACCAGAGTTGTTAAATATTGTTAAGGGCTCCTCGTCAATATATAGTAGGTACATATTTAGCCTTATGTAAAAAGTAGTTTGGAATTTAAAAATTATTTAAAATCTAAAAACATGTCTTTAGCAAGTGCAAAGAAAACCACGCTAACCGCAGCCCTAAAAGCTTTCCTCTCAATTGCCCCACAATATCTATTCACAAAGAAGTTGACGGCCAAAAGTTCTCTATGACTTAAAGATTTTAAAAATTGGAAAAGAGATCATCTGTCTTCACAGAACCTTTGTAAACCTTACCGCAGGGTTGCAAAAGCTTAAGTCACTTTTTAGCTTAAGCTTGACTTTAATTCACAAACCAGTGGGTGACTTATGAATTAAGAAAAATGTAATTCAGCAGCTAGTTACTGACTTATGAATTAAAAAAAAACTAATTCATAAGTCAGTTGGTGACTTGTGAATTAAAAAAAATTAAATCATAAGCTTCTTAGTGACTTAAGAATTAAAAAAAATTTAATTCAAAAGTTACCTAATGACTTATGAATTAAAAAAAATTTAATTCATAAGCTAATGGATAAATTGTAATTAAAAAAATTATTAATTGGAAAATTTATAAGCTAGCATGATAATTTTATGAGACACAAAAGCTTGAAATTTACTTTCGTTAATAATTAAATAATTATGTAGTCAAAACAAGCTTAAACATTTCCAATTAACAAACTAGCTTGTGAATTAATTTTTTTTAATTAATTTTTTGTAAATCATAAGTCAGTAACTAACTTATGAATTAGATTTTTTTTAAATAACGGACTTATGACTTATGGTGTTTTTAATTCAAAAATTCGCAACCCTGCTTTACTGACATAGACATTCAAACAGTCTAAATTTCACCGTACATAGACCTTAACCCAGTCACACTAACAAGGGAGATATGGATGGTAACCGCATCCTAAACGCAATTCATGAATCGGTTTTTACAGACAGACGGTTCCAAAACAGAAGCTGGATCAGGCATCGTCTCAGACAATCTACCCATAAAAAAGACCATTAAAGTTCCCAAATTTATGCAGTGTTTTGTAGTTTGCGAGGAACTGACAAACAAGAACATTGGTATCAAGGGCTTATGAATACCCTTATAATGCGACCTATTAGGAAAGTAGGATAGGATGAGAAAGGAGATACCGATGCACATTAGTTTTGAATGTCTGCACATTCAATGAGTGGGAAATACTGAACCGAGCAAAGCATTCCACATTCGTGTAGTGCGGCTAAAAAAAGAATCTCTGTACTTGCCAGAACGTCTGAAATTGGGCTTAGGGGAAACTGATGAGCATTCCTAGATTTAATTTTTAATTTAATTTTTTAATTTTGGTGGGGGCAATACCCCCATTTATTTAGCTTAATACAAGCTTCATAACTTAATATAACTTAAAACTATGAAACTTACAGTTAGGGTTAGGCTAACTTAAAACTATAATTGGATTGTGTTTCGCAGGAGGTTTTTTAGGCAGGGAGTGCTGAGGTTAAAGTCGAAATCGTTTTCATTCGAATTAACCCTCCGCAACATACGCGTAATAGGTTCGTTGGAGCCATAGGAGGTACGGTGGGTGGGGAGATAGAAGAGGCGAGGATTTCTAAGGTTGCGAGGGTTTGTGCTGAAAAAGATAGAGTTGTAAAGAGTTTGACAGTCAACGGAGCCTGAGAGAAGCCGATGAATGAAGAGAATCTCTGCTATATCTCTCCGTTCTTGCAGTGTATTTAAGTTAACTAGCCGACCCAGCTCTCGAAATTCGAGTGCCAATTTATTTATTATTTATATTATTGGCAGTATTTTGAAGCAAATTTATTGAATTAAATTTTATTTTATGTAATATGCAAAGTGTTCGACAGTGCAAAAACAAAAATGACCCACAATGTGTAAATGCGTGTCTCAAGTATATTCTGCACATCTCCGTAACTGTGGCTTTCCAACCATATAAAATTTATCGAAATCGGTTAAATACTTTTGGAGAAAAGTGTACCACAAAAAACATGTTTGCCGTTTTATTATATGATTAGTTGAAGGCGGTTCTGGTAGGGGGGCAGGATCAAGGGATTATTCCAAGACAGACCGCGAAGGGCAAATCTTAGGAAGCGACGTTGAATGCTCTCGATTCTAGAGAAGTGGATTTGTTGATATGGGGACCAAACTTGACTGGCGTACTCAAGTAGAGGACGAACAAACGTCATGTAAAGGGATCGGGTGACGTAGGGGTCGGAGAATTCTTTGGACCACCGTTTAACAAAACCAAGTGATGAGTTGGCTTTTAAAATAATATTATCGATATGTGCCAAGAAGTTGAGTTCTCGGTCGCATAATATTCCTAGGTCGCGGATCGATTCAACAGTTGATATGGGTTGGTTATGTAGAAGGTAGAGACGTGGAGGAGATTTTATGTGTTTACGTGAAAAAGTGATTGATTGGCATTTGGCAATATTTAGCTCTAAGCAGTTTTTAAGGCACCAGACTGAGAAACTGTCGAGATCTTAATGGATAAGGGAAGAGTCGTGTTTTGAAGAAATTGTTTTGAAGATCTTAGTATCGTCAGCGTAGAGTGAGATATGGGAATGTTTGATGACGTTTTCAATATCGTTAATGGAAAGAATGAAAAGGAGAGGACCTAAGTGGCTGCCTTGTGGGACTCCGGAGGTAGCTAAGAAAGGACTAGAGAGGGAAGATCTGAAACGAACACAGTAATAACGGTTTTCTAGATAAGAAGAAATCCATTTCAAGAAATTAGGCTCAAAGCCAAGGGCGGATAATTTGAAAAGTATTAGTTTATGCGAAATTTTGTCAAAAGCTTTGCTAAAGTCAGTAAATATAGCGTCAACTTCCTTTCCGTTCTCTAAGGCAGATAGGGAATACGATACAAATTCGACAAGGTTAGTGGTTGTAGACCTACATTTAAGAAAGCCGTGTTGTCTTGGAGAGATCAGAGAGTACGAGAGTAGAAGTACGAGTATTACAGTTGAATTGCTGGAGAGACCGAGATCCCACAGCAATTTTTGGGTGTGATTGATAATTATTGATTGCAAATATCGAGGTCCAAGACGTTTTGAAGGTGGCACTATTAGTGCAAGAAGTAGCCCATTCTTATCGCGTCTGGCAGGCAGAAGCCTGTCTGTAAAACGTCTTGAACCTAGATATTTTCAATCAAGGGGCTTAACTCTACATTTTGGCAAAGTTTTTACCACAATTATTTGGACTTGGAAAGAACTGCATACTCGATGCACTATTGTGCATTATTGCTCCCACTAGAGTATGCAAGACTTTCACATTTGTAAATAACTATAAAAGGCCTATCTAATTATGATAATTATTTTTTGTTATCAATCACACCCAAAAATTGCTGTGGGCTCTTAGTCTATGAGCAATGTAACTGGCTATTTCACTAAAACACTGTTTATGAAAATAGCGGTAAAACAATGACATGGAAAACATCATTTGTCCAGCCTGTCCCTAAAAAGGCGAATCTTCTGACATGAAACATTGCGGCGGTGCTCGAGAGATACAAATGTTTCAGTTAGACAACGGTCGCCTATCACTTTTATAGCTCCCTTTTGAATTCTGTCCAAGAGACTCAAGTGGGTTTTTGGAGCACCTGCCCAGATTGTACTCGAGCCTTGGAAGAATATAGGCCTTATAGATTACAGCCAGATCAGAAGGGGTAAAAAACTTCTTGGGGAGAAAATCTCAACACTTAGCAGCGTTTTTGGCTACGTCAAATATGTGATCAGTCCACAAAAGATGGTGTATGATGCACATACCTAGATCTGAAAGCTGTTCAGTCTCCTCGATGCAAGTGCCATCCATGGATAGTGGCATTGAGGGAGGGTTATGCTTTAGCGACAGTAAACAGCATTGAGTTTTCGAGGCATTAAATTCTACACGGTTTTCGATTTCCCATTGACAATGCATATCATACACTGGCGTTGGAAGTCCACATCCGAAGCACAAGGATGCGAATCTAAAAACGAATATGAAAAGCTGAGGGTACTGTCGTCAGCGAAACAATTAAATGAATTAGAAGTTTCAGACAAAAGATCATTTATGAATATAAGAAAGAGTGGCGGAAACAAAACGGAGCCCTGGGGCACACCAGCGTTTATTTTGTGGATATCAGATTTGAAACCGTCCATTACTTTTGTAGTGAACGGTTTGAAAGGTAATTTCTAATTCAACGATGAAGAGATTCATCGATACCAAAAAATGCACGCATTTTTGATAAGAAAGTTTTATGCCAAGCTCTATCAAATTGCCTTTGAATTATCAAGTGCAATAATCTTACTTTCTCCAAGACTATGTAAAGATTTATTCTACTGTTCGGTGAGATCACCTGTGGACCTATTGCTGCTTTTCTTCTTCAATATATTTCTTGAGCTGATAATTTATCAGGGTTTCCATGACCTCGGAAAGAAGGGACGTAAGAGCAATTGGACGATGGTTATAGGGGGAGGGAGTTATAGGGGTTATAGGATTCGCCGTTTTTAGGGACAGGCTGGAAAAGCTTACGCAGTGGTTTCGCCAACGTTGAGTAACACCTCTTCAGAACAATACCAGGGATACTACCTGGGCCAGTGGATTTGTGAATGGCAAGATCTTTTAGAACTATAGAAACTGCACGAGTCCCTTTAAACTGTTTACGCTCTCAAGTACAGAAAAAGTCATGTCACTGTCTGATAGCCAGCCGGCAATCAAAGCCATTTCTTCAATTGTCACGAAGTCAAAACTTGTTGCTCGTTACTGTAGTGAATTAAGATTTCTCCGCGAAACAAATTCAGTCCACCTTCGATGAGTCCTGGGATATCGAGCCATTTATGGAAATGAAATGGCTGATGAAATGGAAAAAACGATTAATCACTTAAGCCAAATTGTACCCTGGGTACTTATGACATTGGAGCAGGAAAAGTACAAAATTCACAAAGCTTCATCAAGACCACTAATGGCAGATAGTCAACAACTGCCACATGTCGGGTTTCAATGAATCTTTGGCCAGATATTTCAACGAAAAAAAACAGAGTTTTTGCTAAAGCTTAGCAGATCTCATTTGTTTCTCTTGGTTGAAGTCGTTAAGGATCACAACTCAATGGGAACAAACATTAGGAAAATGGGCATCAGCACATCGGACTTATAAAGAGACTATCAGGACGAAAAGGGAGAAGAGGGTGCATCTCACTTCTATAAGGGACTGTAAGATTTTAATAAAAGCAAAACTAGCAAGCAAACAAAAAAATATCGTGCAAAAAGAAAAGTTACAAATAAGAATAAAAAGACACGTCTTGTCTAATTGAGAGCTTTATTACAAGTGATCTTTTTCTTATCTTAATATTTAACAGTTTTTGTCAGTCAAGGAGAGTACATTACATATAGTACATACAATAGGTACATAAATCATTCGATTTTACAGTAGGTATAAGTAATTATGCAATGAATTTATACAAGAACGTTATGTATAATAGTTGAGTACTAAAAGTTAAAGTAACGAGATGAATACAGGGTGATCGCGTTTAATTATTTCTTGATTATATTAAATAAAATCTCTTACAGCTCGACCATCCTGAATTCAAATCGTCCTCGATTTAAATATTGCTTTGTTTTCTTTACTTTACATATTTCTGAATATCTTTTTTTTTATAAAATACTTGTAATTTTTGTGCGAATTAAAAATACATATATTGATAAGCAAATATTTTAAAATTATAATAAGCTTTTAACATATAGTTTTACGTACATGAATGATAAGTCAATGAGTAATAAAATGAATTTTTTTTTTATATAGAACATATGTATATATTTTGATATAAAGCATATACATATTTCTGTTGCTTATAATTAATCATTTTTATCTTTCTTTACACGATAAGGATATATTCGATTATAAGTATTGATTATTGAATGAAATTTTTTTTTTTAATCAAGTTGAAACATATGGCTTCATATTTTCAGGACATGCAACACCTTCATAAGGAATTCGAGAAATCTGAAGGTTTTCTATATCTTTAATTAAATATCGATCGTTCGGTAGAATTTTAACTACTTCAAACGGACCTTTAAATTTAGGAAGAAGTTTTTTGTTAAGACCTGGAGTCGTTACCACGTTTTTGACCATTACAAAATCACCAATATTGTAAATATTTGGTTTTTTATGATGTTTATCGTAATATTTTTTATTTGTGTCTTGGCTTTGAACAGTGTTTTTACTTGCTTTTTGCCTTAACGTTTCTAAATTTCGAGGTTCATCGGGTATAATGTTATGATTTAAATATTCTCTTAAGTTATCACTAACAATCCCCTTTTGCTCTACACCAAAAAGTAAGATACTTGGACAAAAACCAGTGCTCTTATTAATGGTATTATTCAACGCAAATTCAACCTTACATAAATGCTTGGTCCAGTCACTTGGTTCAGCTTCACTTTCCTTGGACAACATTGGAGTGAGGCATCGGTTGATGCGCTCCACTTGTCCATTTGACTGCGGAGAACTGGTAGCCACATTTATATGTTGAATGTTATGATTTTTGCAAAATAAAGAAAACTCATCCGATGTAAAACAGCTACCCCTATCCGAAATCAAACGATTTGGTCTACTGTAGCTGGAAAAATAGGTTTCAAGACATTGGATCACCTCCTTGGAACTTGTACTTTTAACTGCATACAATTTTGTGTATTTTGAAAATGCATCGACAATTAGAAAAATATGTTTTTTTGAATTCCGAACAGATGATGGTAGTGGGCCATAATGGTCGACATGTATCGTATGAAATGGCTTATCGCCTTTAGGTATGCTATGCAAAATTGCTTCCTTTTTACCATATGGTGGAGAGAAGTGAACACATTTTAAACAGTTACTAATATAGGCTTTAATTTTAGTTTTCATGCCAGGAAACCAATACGTTTTTCTTAAAAAATTATAGCATTTTTCAACACCAACATGACACAATGCGTCGTGATGTGTTTGTATAACACTTCTCTCCATTTGTGATGGAACATAAAAATAAACTTTTTTATCGACTTTCCGGTACACCAAAACGTTTATTAGTTCATAAGTAGGGCTTTCTCGTTTTTCCAACATTTTGACTAAATTCTTCACAACAGGATCTCTTTGTTGTGAGGCTGCAAGAACATGCTCAAAGGAATCTGATTCAATTATTAAAACGTTGTGGCATCGGCTTAAAGCATCGACATGTTTCATTATCTGACCATCCCTATGCTCAATAACATAATCAAAATCTTGGAGCTCCAAAGCCCATCTAAAAATTCTTGGATTTAACATTTTTTTATTTAGGGTAAGAGTCAGAGATTTGCAGTCGGTAATGATTTTAAACCAAATACCAGTTAAGTAAATTTTAAATCTTCTTAAAGCAGATATAATGGCCAAAGTTTCTAACTCAAACGAGTGATACTTTTCTTCCTGTGGTGTTGTACGCTTAGAATAAAAGAAAATGGGATGAAAATGCCTATCTTCTTGGCGTTGCAGCAACACTGCACCAAACCCTAAGCTACTCGCATCACAATGCAATTCTGTTTCTGCATTGGGATTGTAAATGCTTAAAATTGGTGCATTCAATAATTTTTGTTTAAGGCACTCAAAAACTAAAAGCTCTTTTTCGCCGAAAACAAATTTTGCATCTTTTTTAAGGAGATCATATAAAGGCTTAGCAATGATGGAAAAGTCCTTAATAAACTTTCTAAAATAGGAAGTTAAGCCCAAAAACGAATGCAAATTTTTGACATTAGAAGGAACCAGGAACTCATCTACAGCTTTCAAACCACTTACATTAGGTCCTATACCGTTAGCAGATATCTCATACCCTAAATAAGTTATTTTTTCAAACATAAAAAAACACTTATCATAGCGTAACTGCAAATTGTGTTTTAAGACAACATCCATGACCTCTTTTAAAATTTCAAAATGATTTTCCCTTGATTCGGTTGCGATAAGCAAATCATCAATATAAACAAGCAATTTTCCTGCGGTTATTAGATCTTTGAAAAGTGAATTTATGTAACGTTGAAAAACAGATGGGGCGTTTTTCAAGCCAAAAGGCATACGCAAATATTCATACTGCCCTAATGGAGTTATAAATGAAGTAAACTTCACTGAGCTTTCCGACATCTTTACGTGATGAAATCCACTTTTCAGGTCCAACAATGAGAAATACTTTTTACCGCGTAATCTGTCAAGATGATCTATAAGAGGAATTGGAAAATTATCTTTTATAGTTAACTTATTCAATTGACGATAATCTATGCAGAGTCGCAATTCACCGGATTTTTTCCTTGCCAAGACAATTGGTGAAGCAAAGGGGGAGTTGCTTTCCCGAATTACTTTATTTTTTAATAAATCATCAATAATTTTTTGAAGTTCTAGCTTATGCGTATATGGCAAACGTCGAGGCACGCAATTAAAAAAACTGTTTTTATTTATCAACGTGATTTTCATTTCAAAATCATCTTTAAACTCTGTTTCCGTAGGCATATCTCGCGTAACTATACTTCTTACTAAATTTTGGTCACTATATTTCAAATTTTCATTGATTTTTAAGCACACCGAATTTTCATTTTCTATATCAATACTTAAAATTTCTTTGTTAAATCCTTCACAAAAAGAATCTTCTAAATTATTAGTTTTATCAATTATTTCGATAGTTTCGTTGAAAAACTTTTTTTCGATATTATTTTCATCTTCAAAAACAAGCTTAATTTTATTTTTTTGTAAAAAGTCTCGCCCCAAAACTATGGCATTTTGCATTGTATCATTTTTTACTACCAATAAACATACCTTCACAAAATCATTTTTAACCTTGACGTTACAAAAAACACTACCATATAAAACAAGCTTTGAATTATTAATACCTACAAAATCCTGATAGAGCGTTGGTACCGGTGTCATCAAAAATGGTGGAATGTATCGCTGCTGCACGAAACTGATAGGGCTCCCTGTATCGATCAACGTCATTGCGTGCATGGTCAAACGCACAGGACCAGATTCATCTGCTTGGAACCCATACTCGAACATCTCATGGAAATCGCCCTTGTAGGAACAAGAAGAGTTCTTGTTTCCTTGTTGTGGCTCATGTTTTTGGACCACAAGAACTGATGATGACTGTGGACAGTCATTAATGACGTGGCCTTTTTGTCCACAGCGAAAACAGGAACCTTTTTCCCTACGAGGTTTTAAGCAATTAGTGGAAACATGTCCAACCTCGTTACAATTAAAGCACTTCACAGCGGACTTCGAATTGGTGGTTGAAACATTTTTCGGATGCGATGTTTTTGATTGAACCAGTACTGATGATTGCGGTTCATATTTCATCTTCTCATATTTCCGTAATATTACTTTCAGCTCAACGATGTTATTTGCAGTTAATAAAATTTGCTTATTGAAAATAGAATCGGGAATTCCCTTGATAATGTAGCTTATAACATCTTGCTCTTCGATGTCTACTTGAGAAGCTATTTCCTGCATTGCCAACAAGTATTGTTGAAAAGTTTCTTCTCTACGTTTCTTACGACCTCTCAACATGTTGTGAACGTCTGTAGCTGAAGAATGGTTGTGAAACTCAGCCAGTAAAGCAGCTTTTAGCTCATCCCAAGAACGTAACGATGTTGATCTTAAAAAAAGTTTCGCAGTACCACGAAGAAGTCTCTTGGCATATATAAAACTTTCAGAGTCACTAAACTTATAAAGAACCCTGGCATCTTCAAAAGCACTGACAAACTTCTTTACATGATAGTTATCATCACCAGAAAATGACGGAATCGTGTCTTCCAAATCACGAAATATACATGACGTCGATTGCACAACTGTTTGGGGCTGACACAATTCAGACAGCCTTTTTTCTAGTAATGCTATTTCTTCCTTCTTTTTAACCAGCTCTCTCAAACTTTCCAACCTCTGAGACACAGCTCTACCTTCATCCTCTAAGTCTGACAAACTTTCATCGTCATTCACGTCAGCACCAACCTCGTCATGTGTGAATAGCTCCTCTAATCGACCATCATCGAGAAGAGCTATTCCCTCCTCTAAACGTATCCTCAGCACAGATTTCAGTCCCACCGTAGATAAGCCCATCTCAGCAAGCTTAGCTTTCAGGCTAGGTACAGTCGCACTTTGAACAAACATAACGGCACGAGCGCTTGCATCCATCATACGATTTGAAAACTTATTTCCAATCCAAGCAAATTAAAAGCAAAAGCTACTATTTACAGCATGCACAAATCAAGTAGGTTTTTTATCTCACTTCTGAATACTATAAGGGACTGTAAGATTTTAATAAAAGCAAAACTAGCAAGCAAACAAAAAAATATCGTGCAAAAAGAAAAGTTACAAATAAGAATAAAAAGACACGTCTTGTCTAATTGAGAGCTTTATTACAAGTGATCTTTTTCTTATCTTAATATTTAACAGTTTTTGTCAGTCAAGGAGAGTACATTACATATAGTACATACAATAGGTACATAAATCATTCGATTTTACAGTAGGTATAAGTAATTATGCAATGAATTTATACAAGAACGTTATGTATAATAGTTGAGTACTAAAAGTTAAAGTAACGAGATGAATACAGGGTGATCGCGTTTAATTATTTCTTGATTATATTAAATAAAATCTCTTACACTTCCTTTGTGAATGCCCCAGCCTAGCCAGAATTAGAAAAGATACCTTCGGAGAATATTTTCTCGACAAACTGGGTGACGTCTCATTCTTGCCACTAAAAAAACATACTCATTCAGAAATCAGCATGATTCAGGGAGAGTCCTAAGACTTCCACTAAATTCTTCGTCTTACAGTTCTCATTACTACATTACACACAACCCGGGGAGCACAATGAGAGCACATTTTTTTCTTAAAATTTATTTGACCAAAATGTAGTCCATGCTGTAAGAGAACACTTATTTATTTTTTGTTATCAAAATCGTTAAAGCCGTTTTCGAGATAAATATAATTTAGCATACCGGCTTCATGGCAGGCGTCATTAGTTTTCGAGTTGAGAAAAATTTCAATTTCTCATCTAGAAAATCACCAAAGAACTTTAAGTACCAATTTTGAAGAAAGTCGCTTCAGCGGTTAAGGATGTAGGTCGAGGTACAGGCATATAGACATACAGACGGAATTGTGCGACCCAATTTCTTAGTGTTTTCGGACATCGTAATGTCTTGAGTTCAATTTTTTTTCTAAATTCATAACTTGCACAAATGTCTAAAATGACCAATTACTGAAACTAAGAGAATCTCAGCTGCTCATTCTCCTATACTTTTGAAGAAAATTTAAAAATTCATAAACAAATATCTATGGCTGACCAAAAAATGTTTTGATCTTGAAATATTTTGAAAAAATGTACAGCAATCCCCCGGTATACACGAGGGATGCGTTCCAAGAAAACACCGCGTATACCGAATTCGCGTATGCGGAGACTAGAAACTGTACGAAAATATAGAGATGCGTTCCAATAAAACCAATACATGCATATTTAAAAGAAAATACATACACACATTTTTTTTAACAAAAACCTTTTATTATTAAAAAAAAAAACTTAGAAAAAAAAACAATATAGGTAATAAAGCAACAAAAGAAAAATTAATAAAAATAAAAACTTAAAAAAAGAACAATCCACGAAAGAAAAAATTAATGAGAAATGATTGAGTGAAAGCTTAATGTTCTTCGACTGGTTTAAAAAAATTTAAGATGCTGAGTTGCTTTACAGCTCTTCTTTTTTCCTCTAAAATAAGGCGATATGGCGCAATCGAACTTAGCATTTACTGAACCATTTAGCATTCCCGCAAAATAAGAGAGTGAATCTATCTTTTGCTGCCTTGAATCCTGATGTTCTTTTTTCTTCCTTGGAGATATAAGTTCGGCTAGGTATACGTTTCCAATAAAGCCTAGTTTCATCCGCATTAAAAATGTGTTGAGCTGTGTACCCACCGTCCTTAATAATTTCTTTGAACTCCTCTTTGAATTTGTTGGCAGCTTCTACATCGGCACTAGCTGCTTCACCCGTAAATTTTATGTTATTTAGATTATGTCGCTTTCGGAATTTATCAAACCATCCTTTGCTTGCTGCAAAAATTCGGCTGTTCCTGTTCTGCTCCTGATGCACTATCAGAATCTTTTTCTCGCTGAAGGTGTTCAAAAATATTTTTTGCCTTGTTTGAAACCGTTACAGAGTCGACTCCTATTTTTTTTTATTCTTGTCTTGAACCCACGCGGTTAGCATAGTGTCCATCTTTTCCATTATCGGATTCCTACTTATCTTTATTTTTTTAGGTGATAAAGGTGTAGCATTTTTAATCGATCTTTTTATAAAATCTTGGTTAGTTCTGATTGTGTGAACGGTAGACTCATTTATGTTGAAAAAACGTCCAACCGAAGTGGGTCCTTCACCTTTTTCTAACCGTTTAATAATTTCTAATTTTGTTCCCAGGTTTAACACAACTTTCTTTTTTTTGCATGCTTCCTTGGAAAGTTGTGATGATCGCTTTACTGATGACATCTTAATGCGTTGTAATTCAACTTCTAATTTCATAAATTACATAGTCAAAGATATTAGAATGCATGATGAGAATCTATAAATATTAGCACTGCCTACCCATTTAAAAAAGAACCAATAAATAATAGTAATGTAAGATACATTAAATCAATAAGAACAAATTGCAGAAATATTCTTGCCAATCTGTTATGCCAATTTAAATAATTTGAAAGTAAATGCAAGGCCAACTGACGAAAAAGTTTTTCTTGATATATGTTTTCATTTTTCATACCGCGAATTGTTGTTGACTCGCGTATAATCACCGTGTATGTAGAGGGAGTTTCGGAAAAATTTAATCGCGTATAAGCGAAACCGCGTATAAAGAGACCGCGTATATGGAGGGTTTAGTGTATTAAATAAATCTGTGGCTGACCAATTAGTAACAATAATTAACTTTTCGTCAGGATTTAGCGATCTTTCGGATGGTATATAACTTTTGCGAATATCCCACAAATGAGGTGCGCAAAATCACGCATGACCTTGCAAAAGCTTAAGTCTTGGTTACAATAATTGTCTATGGCCAGTTTCCAAAACTAGTTGACCTTTTTTGACCAATTATTGGCATATTTTTTACGAATATCCTATATATGTCATTAGTACTGCCAACTCCATCTTAGGCAGCAGTCGTAAAAATCGGAATGACTGGTTTGATGATGAATGCAAGCTAGCGAATGAACGTAAAAATGTTGCGTACCGAGCAATGCAACAATCTCATAGAACGCGGGCACGCGAAGAGGAATATGAAGAGCTCAGAAGAACAGAAAAACGGCTTCACAGACAAAAAAAGTCAGCCTGGGAGAAGAACCTAATCTGTGAAATAGAAAACAGCCGAGAGCGAGGTCCGCACCAGGCGCGGAAGTTCTACCAATCCGTCCGAAACATGACGCAGTACACACCACGCTGCACATACTGCAAGGACGGAGAAGGAAATCTGATCACCGATCCTGAAAGCATACTGGAGCGATGGGAAGTGTACTTTAATGAATTGCTAAATGGTCAGCTCATTGCAGAAGTGGAGGCTCCCCTACTTAAAGAAGAATACCCTATGTTGCCGCTACCAAGCATAGAAGAAGTTGAGAAAGCTATAGGCCGGCTTAAACAGAACAAAGCCCCGGGAGCCGACGCCATACCAGCCGAATTATTCCATCACGGCGGGCCAGCCTTACGTCAAGCAATTCATGATATTATAGTGCACGTATGGGAGCAGGAAGAAATGCCAGAAGACTAGCGAAAAGGTTTAATATGCCCCATACATAAGAAGGGAAATGTCAAAACGTGCAGCAATTAAAGAGGTATTATGTTGTTGAGTACCGCCAATAAGATACTCTCCTCTATCCTACAAGACCGGATAACCCCATACGCTTAAACCGTCATCGGACAATATCAGTGTGGTTTCTTTCCAGGCAAATCAACAACTGATCAGATCTTTACCCTTAGGCAGGCGATGGAAAAATGTCTAGAATTTAACATCCCAACATACCATCTGTTTATAGACTTTAAGGCCGCCTATGATAGCATAGCCAGGATAGAACTTTGCAAAACCATGAGAGAATTCGGCATCCCAAATAAATTGACACGACTATGTAGGTTGACCATGACCGACGTAACAAGCCAAGTAAAAATAGCCGGATTGCTATCCAGACCAATCAACATCTTTAATGGACTCCGACAAGGGGACGGTTTGGCCTGCCTCCTCTTCAACCTGGCGTTGGAGGAAGCAATCCGTGACTCTGGCACGGCAACAAGAGGGACCATCGTCAACAGGTCCAGCCAGTTACTGGCTTACGCAGACGATATTGACATCATCGGAAGAACCGAACAAGCTGTACACGATTCCTTCATCCAGATCGAGCAGGCGGCACAAAATCTGGGGCTGCACATTAGTGAAGGTAAAACAAAGTACATGGTGGCGTCGAATGCGAGAGGAACATTTGGTCAAACAATCAAGGTTGCGGAGCACGAATTTGAAGTGGTGCAATCCTTTAAATACCTTGGGTCAATAGTAGCAGCCGATAACAATATAGAAGAAGAAATACGCGGGCGGCTTCTCAAATCCAACAGAGCCTACTATAGTCTGTCAAAGCTCTTCAAATCCAGAAATCTCATCATAACTTCAAAACTGCTGCTGTACAGGACCATGTTCCTGCCAGTACTCACATATGGATCCGAGACTTGGGTGCTTAGCAAAAGGCACTCCGACCTCTTAGCTGCGTTCGAGAGAAAAGTCTTAAGGAGAATTGTTGGCCCTATATGTGAGGAAGGACGTTTCCGGAGACGGTACAATCATGAACTGTACGCAATCTACCTTGAAGCAGATATCGTGACAAAAATTAAGCTCGGTAGACTCCGGTGGGCAGGGCACCTAGCTCGTATGAGCGAAGAGTAACCTGCTCGGAAAGTTCTTTGTGGTACATTCTATGGTAGACGACAGCGTGGTAGACCAAGCCTGCGCTGGAGAGATGGCGTAGACCAGGACGCCCGAAGGCTTGGGATGCGCAACTGGATGGCGTCGGCTAGAGACCGGGATAGGTGGAGAGACTTGTTGAAAGAGGCCAGGACCGGAACCCGGTTGTCGAGCCGATGATGATGATGATCCTATATATGGGGTGCCAATATCCCAGAGCCGAATTTAGCTCAGTAAATTCTGATTATCAGAACATTGTTCAATGGAGAATCATTAGCCATGTGAAATTTAAAGTGGTACTTGCGTTAAAGAAGCGCAATCAGTTCTTGTTATCTGTTTCTCTGACCGCTTGGTATAGAATGAACAGATACTTTAAATCGCCAAATTTTTTGACTCTTCCGATCTGACTAAAAGTCATATATTCACCCTAAGCCTCGAGTAAAACTCTCACATCGGAACTGAATTTTTATAAACTTATTTACATCTTCTTAATCACATCCAAAACAAAGTGAAAAATTAATGGGGATAATATAGCTCTGTTTGTGAAACCTTAGACACTCTCGAACATCGTCAAAATGTTTTCTGCCTATCCCTCTTTTATGGATCTTTTAACAAACAATACTCTTGAGTAGACAGATGAATTACTTCTTTAAAAACAATTTTCAGGCAACACAAGTCCAACCAGGAATGCTCATCAGACTGCACTTTTCGGATGGACTTCAAAATACAGAGTTTCGGTTTTCAGCCTTACCACACATTAAAGCCGTTACCTCCTACGCATTGTTATCTAAAAGCATTCAAAATCAATGTTCATCGGTTTGTCTTCTTGAATCCTTTAAGAACTTATCTTTACTCCTCACACTTTGATAAAACAGCATTATAAGGGCGCCCAAGGCCCTTGAGTACGGGCTTAACCAACGAGTAGTAGTTTAACATTTAGCCTTTATCTTTAGCTCATATTTTTATTTTCAACTTTTAAATACAAAATATTTCAAAAATTTGTCTTCTCTAAAATATTTTCATCTATTTCAACAGCCCTGCAATGCACGAAGCCTTTGGGAGAAACGAACAAGTATACAAGGAAGCTTACGAAGAAGCAGAAAACAAAGGATTCTTAGGTGGAGACTGCGACACCCTATATCCACACTGTGAACAAGGTTTTCTCGATATTATATCAAATATTATAACAGATAAAGATGCAATTGACTAAAAAACAAAACGGTTTTTCTTTTTTAAGTTGTAAAGGTTTTAGCAATTTTGTTTTATATTTTAACTAGATACGTATAGTCAAACTGCTGTAATGATAAAAAGATATGTTTTTTTTGAAACACCAACAACACCACCACAAACAAATAGCCCCTCAGCCCTGAAATTTATATACCATCATAAATTAAAAACACCAATTAATTATCGTTCCAAAAGTGCTTTCTGCTTTGAACAGAGGCGATACCCATGTAACTACGATTGCCGTTCGCAAGGAAAGTGGCAACAATAAATCGATGAATTAATATTGCTATCGCTCCCCCAAATGACGGAGTCAAGACTGTAATATACCCATTAGGCATTTCCTACGCCCAAATTATTCCATTCCATCCCCAAACAAATAATAAGAGTTGAAGTGACTCAAGAGCAATAACCATTTAACCCAGATCCTGAAGATGATTATTAGGATGATGACGATTATAAGAGGAACACAATCGTTTTGCTGAGAAGGTTACAGTCTGCAAAATCAAATAATTTGAACGATATGTCTACATCTGCTTTCCGGCTGACTATAGCAATGATGTTCGGGAGGACATGTTCAGTTCATAGTCCTTGTCAAGTCAGCTAACATATAGTTACATAGTTGAGAAGATCCCCTGTGCGGAGAATATTTGGTTAAGGGCGATAACATGCCGGTTTCAATGGGAAGCATTTTGACTAAGAAATGTTTCAAATGAATTCCTTTGCCTATTGGGGCGTTAAGGGCACACCAGCTTGTAGTTCATGTAATTCGAATGGTATTAAGATATATTATTCAAGGATATGGCTGAAAGCTAAGACAAAGAAACTAGAGAATTACAAACGAATGGGGTTTGCTTGTTCTCCAGTAGTACTTTGGATTTTGTCACGTTCGTATTTTAGAGAAGCTATAAGACAGAATAACATTAGATTTTCAATTATTGTCGAGGGCAGAACAATTCAGTTTTACTTCAATAAAATCACTCAAACTGAAGCAAGCAAACTTTAAAATTATCTTCTAGTTTTAATTAGCTAGTTTAAGTTATGTAGGAGTCCAAGAAAAAGAACTTTTAAAAACCAATGATTTAAACTTACCAAAAAATTTGTATGAGGTGTTGCAATGGCTTAGATATGACATATAAGATATGACATATATGATATATAAGAACAGGCTTTATCTTGAGAAACATGTTATGCCATCATTATGACAGTAGAAACTTTCTAAGTCCAAGGTTTTGATGATAATTCATATTATTTTTACATAAGTGACTTTGTGTTGACAAAAAAATGAAATCACTAAGATTTGAGGAATTATTTGAAAACAGAGTTCAAAAATACATAGAAAGCCTTCTCGCAACCTAGATTTTCATAATTGATGAAAAGAAATAATTCGACATTTTAATCAAAATTAACATAAAGATGGTGTAGAACTTCAAAATAGCGAGATTTGACATAAGTACTTCACTTATTTATTCCCGCATATTTCGCAATTAATTTTGATGCCATTTTGCACAAATTAATACAACTAGCCGACCCAGCAGCTCTCAAAATTCGAGTGCCAATTTATTTATTTAATTCATTATCATTCAATAAAAGACAGAGAATTCATGATTTTTTTTAAATTGTTGAATGCAATGAGAAGTAGGTACCTACTAAGCACACAATCCTGGAGTCCAAAGGAAAACAGTTAATGGTAAACAATTTTCAAACCTATAAATATTTTTGACACATTAACAATTTTTGTTTCGATTCTTTCATGTCATTGTCCTTCAGCTGTTGTTATGGCCATAATATTGGAATTGAACCCACGTCACTCTTTCACTTTCACTCCCATCATTTTTTCATAACGCGCCTAAAGAATTATAGCTAACTTCAAAAACATAAATTCAATTTACTTTTGTAAAACTTTTTTTGTTTGCACATCGATCGGCCAGCTGTTTATTATCAACAAAAAATGACATAAATGGAAGTGTTCCGAAAATGAGGTAGGTTTGAGCCCATGGAACACATTCAGCAATGGAGATTTAAATTTGTATTGTAAGTCATGTTCGTCCGCGATTTTTGACGACGCGACGTCCCACGTCTGCAATTTCTATCTTCTCTCTTTCCCTGACAAATACATTTCGAGTATTTTGTACTCTTTTTCGCAAATATTTAAAATTCAAATGTAGACAAATTTTAATAAGTTTTGAAAATAATTGACTTATACAAATACGTAGAACTTACACTTTTACATGAATACCCCTATTATTCTAAAGCCATAACTGCAGTGAACTTGAAAAGTGAAAATGTTAAAAAAAAATCTGCTCTCCTTTTCCAACTCAATTTAAAATTGTATCTCCGATCTCAAAAAACCAAAAAGTAAATGTTTAACTTTTTGAAAACACTAATACATTGAATAAATTGCTTCAGAAAATCACCGATAGATGTCTGAACTGAAATTGTATGGTGTAAATTGTACGCTCTTTTCAGCAACAGATATGGCTAGTGTATGTGTGTATTCTTTTTCACTTTTTGCAAAAAGTGCCGAGAGTTCAGCTACTAAAAAAACACATGCCTAATATTCATATTGATAATATTTCTTCACTTAGGAAGGTTCACATTCAACAACATGTTCATCAACTTTTAAAGTGTTGGCGGATTTGTGTAATGTGAATCCACCTTAATGTTTCGGTTTCTGGCTTAGGGTTTTCGCTGTATGCTTTCATTTTTCATATTCTGGATTTGATATTTTATGTATCAGTCGATTTGACATTTCCGGGCATTTTTTTGCAATTTTTATTTATTGTTTTAAATAATTTCTGTGAAGTATATTTAAATAATTTTGGCATTTTGCACATCTATGCAAAAAATGGTTTTGTTAAATATGTAATTTATGTCCCTTCGGTTTTTGTGGGCCGCGAAAAGTGTACCACAAAAAACATGTTCGCCGTTTTATTATATGATGCCCGACTGAGTCGCAACTACTTACTCTTATGTAAAAGTACTTTGAAATTTAGAAATTGTTTATACATAAATATAAAACATGAATTTAATTATAGCGAAAAATATTCAAAAGCATAAAATTGCCGTCTAATTTCTAGAAGAAGTCTAAATTAATACAAAGAAAGTTTAAAAATTGTATTATTAAATTATTTCTTTATATAAAAAATGTCCTTACAAATTTTCTAAAAAAACAATTTGCGAGCAGAAACTTATCGTTCAATCGTTTTCAAGATATTGATTTTTCAAAAATGAATTTTTGTGTTCCGTTAAATTTTTACAAGCAATATTATTTTAAATTCAAAGGGTCTCCTGCACAAAAGCAAAAATGGGTACAGATTATCACAGCAGTAAGAAAGGTGAACATCACAAAAAAAACTGTTGTATAATATAGATACCTTTAATAATAGCACATTTATGTTTTTTATCAGAATCGTTAAAGCCATTTTCGAGATAAATTAGATGCAAGATTGGATGACAGGTACCGTTACTTTTAAAGCTAGACAACATATTTCATTTTCTCTTTAGGGAATCACCAAAGACCCTTAAGTATCAAGTTTGAAGAAAATGGCACCAGAATTCGATACCACAGAGAAGTCTTGAACAAGAAGAAATTGTATGCATTAGATTTAATAAAAGTGTACTTATGGTTAAGTTGAAGTGGCTACAAGCGTCGCTGTGACACACTTAGAACAAAGTATGTCCGTTGTTATACCACATGAATGCAGAGATTGTGTCCCTGCTCATTGAACCATTTGGAGCTACTCGAAGAAAATCTCTCCAAGAGGAAGCCTACGTTTATGGAATAACAAGATCATGTACATGAAAGATGAGGAATTGATCCTATCACTTCCTTCTCCATACAGCTACTGAACAAATTAACGACAACGCCGATATAACACGAAGAGACTTTGCTTGGAACGAAAAGATCGTGGTTCTCATTTCCAGATCGGTATTATTTAAAAAAAAAATGATGAAATAAGAATTTTTAAGCTAAGCAAATTATCAAATGATTTTCCATATAAAAATTAAAAAAAAAAAATTACAAAATATTCGTTCAAAAATATTCCAGAAAAAAACAATGACCAACAGAAGCTAGTGATTCAAAAAGTAAAAAGAGCATTATCCAATATAAATTTGACTGGCTAAAAACTTCATTTTAGGCTTACACTTTTGATTAATAGGTTTATCTGCTATCTAAGATTCAGAAATGACAAACACCTTAGAACTTACTTGAGATACACAGGAAACAGCACGACTTGCCTTACTAGAAATAGAAAAAGTCTTTCATTACACCTCTCCTTAATAGTGATATTGTAAGAAAGTGTATTCTCAGCACCCAATGAATTTGTGTAATGCTAGGGACAAGAATGAAAGAGCTGGTCGGAGCTTATCTGGGACATGTCAAAGTTGGACTTGGGGAATTCAATGCTAAAATGCTAAAGTTGAAAAGAAGGAAATCTTCGCCAGAGTTGTTGGTTATTACAGTCTCTAGAACACGACAAAGGAAATCGCCTTCAGACTTAAACATCTAGCTGTAACTGGCAATAAGGTGATAAACTCCAGATAGCCGACGATAAGCTAATTGATTTAAGGAACTTATCAAATATCTTAAGGCTCCTCTACACCATGGTCGATGAGATGGGCCTCCAATGATTGTGTCGTCGCTCACGTAGCTGTTGCAATGTATTTACATTGAGTAGTGCTCCACGAGTGGACTGGTACTGCCATCACTATTCTTTAATGTGTGGACAAAACCCGACATCAACGCAATCTTAGGCCATCGTACTACGCCGCCGCCCATAAGTCATCCTACGCCATCAACCCATCCACACGATGGGCCGCCCCTGTGGACGTGCGTGCATTTTGAGAAGCAAACATCGACTTTCGAAATTTCTTAGTTGTGGCAAAATTCAAAGCTCGACTGTCGAAGAAAATGAAATTTCGTACTGCCAGAACAAGAAATTTGATGATAGATGACTAAGCATAGGAGTTGCTAGGCCTACATCAGAGCGCAGCTGAAGGAAAATCTTTCCGCTGTGCGTTCACAAACCATAGATGCCAGCAATCAGTGGTCTATGTATCGGTTCGTAGGCTACCAAATACCCCAGAAAAAGAATTCGTGACAGAATGTACATGCAATATGCGAAGAAATGAGAAGATAGGCGACGACGACGTTGGGATAAGCAGCCTCTCAGCTCAAGGAAGAAAGGAAGAATCTCACGATGGAAACAACACCCGGAGATTTTATAAATAAGCCCAGAAAGTAGATGCAAAGTTAGGGGTTGTTCAGACTGCTCGAAACAGCAAGAGTAACTCCTAGTTACCGACCCCCAAGGAGGTCTCCTAGCAAATTTCCAGCAGCTGATGCTAAATGAACATCATATAGAACGTGGAATAGGGAACAGAAGACAACTCACTTCTAATCAATGAATAACGAGTTCCATCACTTAGTTTAAAATTGAGGTTAACTTTGCTTTTAAAATTCTTAAAATCAACAAGGTTAAATCATTTAATGGAGAGAGTGTAACATTTCGTCCAAAGGTATTTCGCATATCCTTACTTCGGAATATTTTTGATTAATTTTCTTGATCTCGCGATTTTCATCTCGCGAATTTTCATTTTGCTTTTATTTAAACCGCCAAGTTATTATTTCACTAAACTAATTTCGCACTTTTTATTTCGCTTATTTTTAAAATGAAAATTTTAATTCTGCTAAAATTTATTTTTCAATTAGTTATTATTCTGAAATGGGTCTTTTGAAAGCAAATAATTTTGATTATTCCGCTCACTGATATTTTACTTTCAAATTTTTTCGCCTTGCTATTTTTAACACGTTAATAAATTTCGCACGAAATTCGTTAACTTTTAATAAATCGCAAGACAAAACAGTTTGAAAACTAGATATAAAAAGTAAAACAACAAATAACGAACTAAGAAAAAGCGAAGTTATGAAATGCAGAATAAAAATAAGGGAATTGATCCTGGAGAAATGAAAAATACCAAAAAAAAATCCTTTGAAAGACCCCTACGTCTAACGGGTTGCCTTAAAAAAATCGTATCTAATTAGGTGATGTTTTAATAGGGTGTATAAGCATCAGATCATCAACCAAGTTTGGTTTCAAGGAAGCATGCCCGATGAATGCACTTTAAGCTCCATATGTGTCATCTAAAAAATAGACGATCATATTTCCTCCTAGAACTATCTAGTCATATCCTTGCTAAGTGCCGCATATACCGCCGCTATGGACCAGTATAGCTTCCGGCCCGACAAATCAACAAAAGACCAAATTTTCCAACTCCCGGAAAAGTCTAATGAAGTTCAAGTCGATAAACAACATCTCTAAATGGACTTCAAATCCGTAGATGATGGCCGAACATGGGATCCAGCTGTGTCGTGCGACATTGGAAAATGCTCGGTTCAATGTGGAACTAGGAAACAGCTCCACTTGACTATTCCAAACATTCAAAGGGTTTCTATAAAAAATGAGCTTTTATTTGATTTTTTTAATCTTGTTCCGAAGCATATGATACGCAGGGCAGGTCTTGACTCTAAGGGGACTATAATCAAGAAATCTGTTCAACTATTTTCATTAGCCGTTCCCAATGTGCTGCAATAGTTTCCTTGTCGGCAATTATTTAAGGACAGGTGAAAATTGTTGGGCTTGTAGTAAACGAGGAGAAATACCAAAAATATATAAATATACATCTTTCCTATCCTTCTTTCTCTTCCGTAACTTCACGCCCGCGCTGTGTTGAACATTTAAAGGGTAATCATGATCCCTTGAGCGTGAGTAGATTATAAAAACAAAAAAAAAAAAAAAAAACAAAAAAAAAAAACAAAAAAAAAAACAAAAAAAAAACAAAAAAAAAATACATCAGCATCAGTCCACCGACTAGCACAATACATCTCTATTGGTAGCAACAATTTCGAGGAAGAAAATAGCTCCACAAATGACACGTTAGAGAAGATCCGACGAAGAATTACCACTCCTACTTCGATTTGACGAAAAAATTACGTTCAAAATCTCTCACGTGTAGGACGAAGTGCTTACTCGACAGAAACCTTATACTGTCAGGCTTTCCTGACGTGCGTCGCTGAGTATTTGGGGATAAACAGAAACTTAAAACTGGTAACTTTTCCGACAGAAAAAACTTCTTCGACGGGAATAACATTTATTACGTAGCCTTGCACGCCTGACAAGTGGCCGAAAATGGTTTAACAAGTAGGGAAAAACTTTACTAGATCCTTGTGGGATCAGAACGGAGCATTTTGTTTGAGTATGTCGGTTCTTCACCGGCATCCAGTTCAACCTAACTTTACCTTACCTAACCATAACATTTATAACTTTATGATTAGGGCCAGATTCACACTGTTGTGTCGATCTCGATACGCTCTCGCTACGGTAAAATATTTTTACATAAGAAACAAGTGTGAATTTACTCATTGATTCATGTGTAAGAATAGTTTAACGTATCGAGATAGTATTGACATCGGCTCTATGGTGTGAATCAGGGCATTAGAATTTCAAGTTCTATCTAACATACAACCCACGCATGAGATGAAATCAAGTCTACGTACGAGTGTGTGTAACCCAACGATGATGCTCTTATAATCAAAAATGTAAAGCATTAAAAGTTTGGCCAAATACAAGTTTCTTTTTAAAAATGCAATAAAATGAACAAAATTAAATTTTGTCCATGTATTATGGCTTTATAAGTAAGATCAAACATTCCCATTAATTATGGAATACAATGTCGTTCAAGTGGCTGCCTCGACAGGCTTTGCAATTGCGCAATGCGCATTCTGACCTTGTAAGAAAATAATCCGTGCAGAATTCTCCTCGGGCTAGTGCCTGAAATGTTGAGCTGTTGACATCGATGGCGAGTTGATGTTCGTGAATTGAGTCTCCCACTCTCGGCTACAGCGGCCGCATTCTCGTCTATGTGCACCGTATGACGACACGGACTATTGTTGTTGTCCACTAGCATACCAGTCTCACGAACTTTGTGCAAAAACTTGCGTACAGCAAGCGCGTTCCGTGCTTAATTTCGGCCAAAACTTCTTTTCAAAAAACGCATTGTTTGCGCTACAGAGCATTCACTTTGGAAATAAGTTTTCAATATTTCCCACCACACCATTGTTCAAGCGTGAAGCGACTCATTTCGTTCCGCGGAGGTATGATACTGACTTTCGAACGAGAAACAAATGTCAGTGTCAAAATAACATATGATTAAAAGAGAAACCACTAGATGGCCCACCCTTTATATTTTCGGAATTACTTATTAAAGAAACTTTTTTCATTCGTCTTTTAATTTCCACTTTGGTGGTTAAGTATAATATTTCAATGCTGAAATAAGAAGAAAATTAGAAGCCATTCATTTGCACTCCCAGTTTAATTTAGTACAGCCATGAGCAAGCTTTTAATATGTTAAGACTTTTATGCGTATTTAATACCATCTCCCTTATTCCAGACCATGAACATTCTGATTTAACAATTGAACTTGTAACAAGTTCGTTAAATTTAAATTTGGGTATTTTGTAATTCTTCATTTTACGCTACTTGAACACATTTTAAATCGAACATAACAAAGTGGTATACCCTACTTTACAAGAATTACTCCAGAAACAATAACAGTATGTTTGTATATTCAACAGTCTGCCGAGTAAAAGAAGATGTAATCCCTTAAGAGGGTTTGAATACTCGAACGGAAATGTCTCTAGCATAAGCTCAACAACAATATCCTTTGCCAAATGGCAGAATTTTACACATGAGGTAAAGAACCACATTGTGTCGATGTTGGACAGGTGTTGTAAGTAGCACGAAGAGGTTCTTAAAAGATAATAATGAACCCTATGAGGCCATACTTATATAGGTACTTATAGTTTTTTTTAAGGATTTTAAATAGTTCCTTGAAAACATGTTGATGGTGCTTTGAAAACAAATCTTTTAAAGGAAAACACTTCAACGAATGTTTTGATGGGTTATAAAGAGAAAAATGTAAGGCGCAACAGCTGGGATTCGAAGTCAGAGCTTCAACCAGACAGTCTACATAGTACACTGAATATTAAAAGGGATTTATCTGATTATTTGGATATTTAATTACTTAACATGTTTAAATTTGTATTTTTAAGTTTTCTTTTTAATAAATTTAGCACAAATTAGAAAAGATTGTAATTTTGAGTTATTCCTTGGATAAACACTGAACAGGCGTGAAGAATTCAAGTACTTGATAGTCCGTGCTAAGAGATTTGGCAAATTGAAAGTTTGTCATAAATGTATAGCGGTGCTATATTTTGAAAAAAATTGTAAAAGAATATACAGCATAGAGAGTATCCAAGGACCAGTTGATGCTAATATCATGTCGTTAAAAGCCATAAGGACTTTATGTTGAGAATGTGAATTAGGCTTATAATAGACTACATTAGCATAGTCAATCACTGACTCAGTTGATATTATTTGTGTTAAAGTATGTATCGGAAGTAAATTACTTTACATAATAAATATGTACATCCCTCCAAAAAGCCGATTGGAAATATATAATGTTGCTTCAAATGCCATTAACTATATTTCTGATAATTGCGATCCTCTTGACGATGTTCTTCTTGCAGGAGACTTTAATCTTCCTGATCTAGAATGGACTCTTTCTGATGACGAAATATGTTTAATGCCCACCAGCGTCTCTTCTCAGGAGGAAGCGTTTGTGGACAACGTGATATCTTGTGACTTACAGCAAGTGAGCTGTATAAAAAATAGTATTTCTCGACAGTTAGATCTGATATTCGTTACTCAACCTTGTAATTGTATTGTTGAACTATGTCCAATTCCCATGACGAAAGTTGATAGCTACCATCCCCCACTTTGTGTTTTGATTTCCCAAGCTTACGCAACTGATTATGATCTTGAATTTGACTTCAAGAAAACGAACTTCCCTATACTCAATGAACTAATTACAAACATTGACTTTGACTTACTTTTGAATGAGAGCATTGATGTGATGGTCTCCAATTTCTACCTAAGTATCTTTGAATGTTTCATTGCATCTATACCTGTAAAAAAATCGAGACACTCGGCCCTAACAACACCCCCCTGGTACACCCATGAGCTTCGCAGTCTACGTAACTTAAGAAATAGAACATGGAAAAAGTACCTAATATCTAATAAATTGGATGATTACAACAATTATTTATCGTTATATGAAGAATTCCAATCATTATGCAGAATCCTCTATGATTGTTATTTGTTAAAAATGCGGTCTTCACTTCTTGTTGACCCGAAACTTTTTTGGAAATTTTTTAATACATAGCAAGAAAAAATCTGACGGATATCCATCTACTATGAAGTACTTGGATGAAACCAACAACAACCCCTTGTTACGAGTATTTGCAATATGTTTTCTTCCTTCTTTAAACTTTCGTTTTGTGATGATGATTTTGAATCTTGTGAGAGTAATTTTACTCATTTCAATAGCTTTTCTCAAAGCTCAATAAGTGATATTGTTATCACAGTTGAGGATGTATTAGACAATCTTTTGGGCTTAGACCACGACACGTCCAGTGGACCTGATGGAATCCCGGCGTATATTTTAAAAAATTGTTGCAAACCTCTGGCAAGACCATGAACGTTTTTATTTCAAAACTCCCTAAAACAAGCTGTTTTCCCTAAAATTTGGAAAAATTCATTCATTATACCTATTCACAAAAAATGAAATCGCGGTGATATTTCTAATTATAGACCAATAGCCAAACTTTCTTGCTTACCGAAATTATTTGAAGCTATTTTTATTTTAGCTGCAAACCTTTCCTTGCGAGCGAGCAACATGGGTTTATGAAAAAGAAATCTATTGTTACTCATCTTGTTGAATTCACGTCGTCTACAAATAAAACTATCGAGGATGGTCATCAAGTTGACTGTATACAGATTTCAGTAAGGCCAAGTTGTCTCCTAGCCTTATTTTATTTAAGCTTTCATCTCTTGGATTCCCTTCTGCTTTCGTTCAATGGATCAGATCTTATTTGAAGGGAAGGACATACCAAGTTCTTTTTAGAGGAATCGTTTCTGATCCAATTAATGCTGACTCTGGTGTTCCACAAGGTAGTCACCTTGGTCCACTTCTTTTCATAATATCAATCAATGATGTTGTTTCAATTGTAAAATTATGTAGGGTTCTTATCTACGCAGATGATATTAAATTATTTAAAATCATCAGAAGCCAATCCGATTGTGTTTCTCTTCAAAATGACATAAATATGTTTTCTGAATGGCGCTCATATAACAATCTTTTTCTAAATGTTTCAAAGTGCCAATCAATGTCCTTCTTTAGAAGAAAAAACCCAATATGTTACAATTACAGCATAAATCAAGCCATTCTAAGTAAGGTAGAAACAACATGCGACCTGGGCGTTCACTTCTCGCAAAATCTAGACTTTTCACTCCACATTGAGAAAATTGTCAGTAAAGCAAACTCAATGCTTGGATTTATTAAGCGTTGGAGTAAGGAATTTTCTTGTAGTCTTGTAACATCTTCGTTGTACAACACCTTTGTTCGTCCCCAATTAGAATATGCTAGTTCTGTATGGTCGCTACTTTACTCAATACACATTGATCGAATCGAATCTGTCCAACGTAAAAATGTACGCTTCGCATTAAGTCATCTTAATTGGAGTGACCCAAATCATCATCCTTCATACAGCAATCGCCTTCTTCTTTTAAACATGAATTCTCTAGAAAAACGCCGGAAAGTCAGCGATGTTATGTTTTTACACCAGCTCTTGGTTGGTTCCATAGATTCACCGGTTCTTCTAGAAAAAATTCGTTTTAAAGCTAGAAGCCACAGTTCGCGGAACTCTGAAATTTTTCATATAGACTTCCACCGTACCAATTATGGTCAAAATGAGCCTTTTACACGTATGAAACATGAGGCTAATGTGATGATGATGTTTTCGATTTAATTTACTAAAAGCTCATTAAGTATTCGAAACTACTCGTAACGTTATTGTTTTTATAGCAAGTAGTATTTGAATTGTAGTTATTTTTTTTTATTTTTATTAGTCTTAGTTCGGTTTTAACTGGAGTAATGGCAGAAAATAATCAAAGCCTACGTAGTCTAGAGTAGATTCTACCAACTATGAAATTTACTTGATTTTCGTCTGAAAGTATCCGATTGATTTTAAAACCAAGACTGGTAACACATTCAACAAACTGAAGCTTGAGTATGGAGAGAAAAACTGGGAACAGGAGTGAGGTGCTAATGTGCTGTTTAGATATAGCAATAAGTTCACATTTAGTGTTATGCCATTGTCATTGGACCAGTTGGTTATTGCCATAGGATCTTCATTTATCCTACAAATAAGATCTGCCTGTGAACCAATCGGCCGGGAAAAGTAAATTTAAACATCATTTGTATATACTCGTAGATGCAGCGATACATTTGAATAGACATAAGGAAGATCATTTGAAAATAGGCAGAATAATAAGGGCCTTAAAATATAACCTTGTGGAACACCTTTATAAAAATTCAAAGGTTGTGATTCTTCCTGACCAATCATGAGTTTTTCATAGCGATTGTATCGATACACTTGACCAGATGCACCTGTTCTATCATGAAAGCTAAGATAGTACTTGCGTTTTTGGCAACCAATTTCATGTTATTTTCTGTCAATAGTCTTTGTGAAATCCCAGCAGACAGACAATAGGGGTATGTGCTTCAGACCATATTTTCAACTTATATTATCAAGGACTTTGATTAACAAAGATTAGGAGTTGTGATTTGCATGAAAACCAGAATGAAATGGCAAATTCAACTTTTAAGATAATTGCATATTTGTATGGCCATAAATATCTCAATTCAACTTCTGACAGGCAAGGGACTATTTATATTTACTGGACGGAAATCAGAGCATGAAATAGGACTTGAAAATTCAGGAAAATCAATATTGACCAGGGTTCCGAATTTTTGAATTAAAAAAACCATAAGTCATAGATCTGTAGATGATTTGTAAATTAAAAAAAATTAATTCATAAGTTAGTTAGTGACTTATGATTAAAAAAAAATTAATTCATAAGCTATTAAATGACTTATGAATTAAAAAAAAATAATTCACAAGCTACTAAGTGACTTATGAAAATTAATTCATAATCTAGTTGGTAAATTGGAAATGCTTAAGCTTTTTTTGACTACCCAATTATTTAATTATTAACGAAAGTAGATTTCAAGCTTTTGTGTGTCATAAAATTATCATGCTAGCTTATAAATTTTCCAATCAATCATTTTTTAATCAGAATTTATCCATTAGCTTATGAAATGAATTATTTTTTTTAATTCATAAGTCACTAAGAAGCTTATGACTAAATTTTTTTTAATTCACAAGTCACCAACTGACTTATGAATTAATTTTGTTTAATTCATAAGTCAGTAACTAGCTGCTGAATTACATTTTTCTTAATTCATAAGTCACCCACTAGCTTGTTAATTAAAGCCAAGCTTAACCTAAAAATTGACTTAAGCTTTTGCAACCCTGATATTGACTATAATGAATACTTTGTAGTAAAATTTTCCAGTATCAAGTGCTAGGCTTTTTTTTGTAGTTTTTCAATTTGTATTTAATTTAATTTGAACCTTGAAAAAGTATCTCGACATCAGGCTTTGAAAGAAGCCATTTTTACTCACTTAAAAAAAATAGAGATTTTGATCGAAGTTGACATTACGATGATAGCAAAGACAAAAAAAGTGGGTCTCGAAATTCTGCTGTCTGTTCCACTACAGCCTAGACGACTCGGCCGATTTTGTTTAAACTTAGTAGATATCATTTTTAAATTTCTGCCCTACATGTTCTTTTCCTTTTTTTTAAGATCAAAAATAACGTCACCTACCATACGTTTTTTTTTTGGAATCCTATAAATTTTCGTTTTCTCAAAAACTGTTCCACAAAATTTTTTAATCAAAAATTCACAAAATTTCATTAAGCTAAAGCTAGGTAATGCTTGAAAAAACATTTCCGAAAAACGCTAATTAATGGTACACTCCTTAAAACCTGTTGTTTTTAACAGTACAACCAATTTTGTTCATTTTTGTATGCTAAACCTTCCGAAAAATTGTATACCTAGTATTCAATCAAATTTTTAAAAAACTTTTTTTTGATTTAAAAAAAAAATCTATTTTTTATTTCGAAAACCCCTTTCTTTTAAACATGACATTAAGAGTTTTTTATTATTATCAACAAGGTGCAGGAAACAAAATGTATATTATAAGAAATGACGGTAGCCACTATATAAATGCTGGAAAAAGGATTTTCGAAAATCATATAGTGCTCGAAAACGGCTGCTAGAATGATGATAGTTAATTTTCTTAATTTCGATTAAAATTCATGATCTATTATTCAACAAATAAAATGCACGACTTGCTCTTATGTAAAAGACTAAGAATTTCAAAAATTAATGTTATTAGAGAAAAACCGTTCATAAGTATAAAATTCGTTTTTTAAATGACTAAAACAACTCCGTTAGTAGTTGGAGCTAAAAACAGGATGTACTATATGATTAGTAAAATATTAGTTAATGCAAGACCAAAAATATTAAATCGTTGTTTCTTAAAAAAATAAGGTCTTGTATAAAAAAAACAGTTTTAGGTACGCCAACATAAAGTTTTTGTACGAATAAAGATTAAATTTAAAAAAAAAATACTGAAACGTTTTTGAGCTATAGAATTTTGCACAAAAAATTGATTTTTTTTTAATTAAAAAAATATTTTTTAAAGTTTAGAAATGCTATATTTTTCAAACTTTCCGTTATCCGTTATACCTATAAACGGTTCTATGGTAGGCACAGTCAGTAATATCTTAAGTCAAAATTTTTTCTTACTAAATTATAGATCGTAAAAATTAATCGAAAAAAAAATGATGAAAATTCTAGGCTCCGTTTTCGAGAACAATACGATTTTTGAAAATCATTTTTAAACATTTTAATGGTGAGAACCGTTATTTTTGCGTAGCATATTTTTTTTTTCAAATCTTTTAGATTATATTGAGAAACTTTTATTTGTCAAGTTTAAAAAAATCGAGCATGGGGTTTTGGAAATATATTGAGTTTTGAACAAAAAAATTTGATTTTTTTTTAAATCAAAAAAAAAAAAAGATTTTGGAAAATTTGAATACACAATAATATTCAAACTCTTAGGGAGCTTTAGCATCAAAAAACTATTAAAAACGGTTGTACCGTTTTTGAGAAAAGAAAAGAACAAAAAGAAGGTTAATAACCATTTATCGTAAATTTTTGTTCAAACATTACCTAGCTTTGACTAAATAAAATTTTTTGAATTTTTTTACTTGCGACTTATGTATAAATACTATAAGGCAAGTTATGCATTCGTAAAAAAAATCGAACTCGAGATTTTTAACGAAGTTGACATGACGATGATAGCGAAGACCGAAAACGTGGGTCTCCCAATTCTGTCTGTCTGTCTATTCGATTGCAGCCTAAACGGCTCGGGCGATTTTCTTTCAACTTGGTAGATTTCATTTTTAATTTTTTCCCGCACACGTTTGTTTTCTTTTTTTTTAGACCGAAAATAACGCTACTTGCCATACGATTTTTTTTTTCGAAATTTGATAACTATTTTTTTTCTCAAAAACTGTTCGACAGATTTAAAAAATAAAGCACAAAAAAATGTTATTTAGTTAAAGCTTGGTAATCAGTGCCGAATTAAGCCAGCGCGGGGCCTGTAGCAAATTCTATCAAGGGGCCCTTAGACTGTTTTAGGTTAGGCACTTATCAAGTTTATGGTATTAAATAAAACAAAACTGTTACAAACAAACTTTTCTTGATTAAATTTGGGAAAATTTATAAATAATGCTGTTGATATCGACTTCTCGGAGTAAATCATGTTCAATATTCATTAAAGTGAGGAGATTAAGACGTTTTTGGCTCATCGTGTTCCTCAATTCATTTTTAACACGTTTTAATGTTGAGAAAGATCGTTCACCACTGCAGTTGGTGATCATGAGAGACAAATAAATGCGCAAAGCAATTTCAACGTTCGGGAAACAAGATTGTAAAGAATTATTTATCAACAGCTTGTAAACCTGCATTTCCAGAGCCTCATGATTCCTGCTGTCAATAATACCAGCCACATCAGAATTGCGCATTGAAGCGAATTGCACTAATTCGTTGCCCAGACTGTCCTCCAAATCATCTGCGTAAGCACTTACTATGGTTGCAGATTTTTAATTTCTTCTGGTGGAAGAGATTTTATGTGAAGGTTTTTAAAATACAAATTCTATATACTACTGAAATAAATCAGCCAAGTAGAAGACTTAGCACTATTAATGGACTTGTTGAATTATTGATTCAAAATAGCTTTTTTGGCCTTTAGTCCAAAAAAACTTCCAACGTTAATGATTACAATTTTAATCTTGGTTGGATATAGTTCACATTGGATTTTTGTCAAATAATCGATGTAAGATGAACTGAATTCAATAAAAATTGCGTATTGACAAGGTCCTCATAGCCAACTGATGAGTCCATGTGCGATCACCCGGACGAAACGCCAGTTTTTGTGGACTAAAGGCCAAAAAAGCTATTTTGAATCAAGAAGAGATTTTAGTTCTCGGAATATTCCGAAAATGCCAGCAATTTTATGATAACTGTTCATATACGTTTACCTAAAGCAGTGAGTACGTTATCAATGGTGACAATAAATACCTGAATTTCATACCGTTGTCCAATTTGCGTTTGGTGCGGTGCGAAACATGATTTTTGGTAAGACCAGCAGATAGAAAAATAAAATTTTAGTTGATCATTTTGATTTAAATATTTTCTTCTTAGTAATTGTGACTAAAAAAAATCTATTTTACCTAAAAATGAAGGTACCCAAATGTTAAGAAATGGTTTTCGAAATTCGTATTTTTTTCGAAAGCGGCGCGGCGCCTAGAATTTTGATACAATTTTTTTTTCTTTCAATAAATTTTTACGATCTTTAATTTAATAAAAAAAAAATTTGAAATTAAGATATTACAGCTTATACCTACCATAGAACCATTTTTTCAAATTTTGAATTACTCATTATCAACATAACGGATTTTAATGAAATTTTTTATAGAGATGCTTCCAAAAAGTTTAAAAAACATTGCATTACAAAACTGAAGAAAAAATATTTTTTGAATTTAAAAAAAATATTTTTTTTTTTAAATCGATATTTCAAAAACGGCTCAGTATTTTTCTTGATCTTTTAAAAATTTTGTATATAAAAGCTTATTTTTTTAAGAAAAAAAACTTTTGAAAAATATTGTATTTCAAAACTTAAAAAAACAATTTTTTTTGACACGAACACAAACAAAGCGGTTGCCTCAATTCCGTCGGACGATCTGCATGGATATACCTCGACTTTCAGACGTTGCCGCTGAAGCGATTTTTTTTCAAAATCGGTTCTGGAAAGTCTTGGGTGATTTCCTAAAGGAGAAATTGAAATTTTTCTTAGCTCTTATACTCACTGCCATACAAAGTTTTCCATCGCCAATTGCCAAATGGACTTATTGACATTTTAAAATGTTACGTGTTCATCGATGTCCGGACATATACGGTATTGGAATGAAATAAAAAAAATTTTCAAAACAAATAATAACCTCAAAAAATTAATAAATTAATTTAATAATGAATCTTTCAATTATCGCGGGTAGATTTTGACAGTCATGTTGATTTGGTGACATCTGTCAAATCTTTTGTTTATTATTCAGTAACTTATTTCAATTCACCATGACAAGTAACACGATTGAAGAGCAAGTCCACGTGGTAAAACTTTATTATTAAAATCAGTGTTCGTTAGGCGCAAACGTTATGCTACTATTAGGGAAGACATGATGGACCTTCACAGTCGAGTCTTCAACGTTTGGTGGCCAAATTTGAGATGACCGGTTCGTCATTCGATCAGCCAACATTCGTACGTCAAAGAAACATAGGTTCGGCCGAGAAAATCCCTGCGGTCCGCAGAACCAAAAGCAGGCGAATCCTCGTCGTGCACAAAAACTCGGCCTATTGCACACTTCAATTTGGCGAGTTTTGCATCGGAACCTGGGTGTACTGACGTACACTATTTAACTGACCAAGGAGCTAAAAGTTCAT
Organism: Chrysotoxum bicinctum; assembly: GCA_911387755.1. Taxonomy (NCBI): domain Eukaryota; kingdom Metazoa; phylum Arthropoda; class Insecta; order Diptera; family Syrphidae; genus Chrysotoxum; species Chrysotoxum bicinctum. Next base: position 190,705,459 of record OU426987.1, read on the forward strand.
AACCATAGACAACGCTGTTTGTGAGCTGACTTCCAAGAGTTTGGAAGAGGACCCCAATTCTGATGAATTGATGTGTTAACAAGCAAAATTGCCGTATATGGCGTGACACTAATCCACACGAGGTGCACCAGGTGACAATGTATTCTCAAAAAATGGATTTTAGGCCGGCCGGCTTGTGGCGTCGTCATTGTTTCGTCCTTTTTCGAAAACGATGTTTATTGAGGCTACATTGCGAGCGTTAATTGCAGAACGATGACAACCAATTTCTTATGGCCTAAATTGAACGCTTTGGATCTAGACTATATGTGGTTCCAGCAGGGCGGAGGCGGCGCGTCGCTAAGTGCCACACAGCGAACGATTTGAGAGTAAGGATATCTCTCGCAGTGGTGACGTGAATTAGTCAGTACGATTTGAGTCCACTAGACTTTTATTTGCAGGTTTTCCTGAATATAATTTACTTTAATGTTTTACTTTATACAATTTTTAAATCCCAAATTCCTTGTGCTTTGTTTTCTTCTGACAGTGTCAAATTCTTATCCTGGAAACTTTTAATTATTACTTTTCAGTTACAGATTTAATATCGTAAGATAATTAGCTGGCTCTAGCAGATTTTTAAATTTTAAAATACTTCTGATTGTGATTGGATTGTTAAGCCAAAGTTTATTCTTTACTAACCGCAGCTCCATCTATTGGAATTTCGTTAAACCAAAATAACTAACCTTGTGAGAGCTTTAGTTAAGCTCAATTGATTTGTGCTCTGTTAAAACTCATACTTTTATCAACGTCGGGGAAAGATAAGAGAGTAAAAAGCGAAAGCTTTCTGTAGGACACATGTACACTGAAACATTTTTAACATACTCGAATTTCTTACAGACACAGACGCAACCAAGAACTAAGGATTTTTTTTATTTATAAGAAATTATAAAGAAAATGTCTATTCTGATATAACTGTTGTTTATCACGACAAGACCACGTACTCATCTGCTCGTTAAAACTAACGTACATATACATTTAAATCCTATTTTGAGAAGCTATGTGTGTATGAGTTAACTGCTGAAACACGTGGTCGTATTATTCGCTCCCAAAGAAAGACACAACAGAAACAAATGAAAAACACAAAATTGAGAAAATATTTTGTAATGGAATTCTGGGAGAAATGTCAAATAGTCATGTTCATGTGTGTGTGTGTGTGTGCACCAAAATAAAAAAAAACTTAATTTCTGATGAAAATGGAGCAGCAGTTAAAGAAGAAGCAGATATTGCAGAGCACTGAAGCCCACCAACAAGGTCAAACTCGCATCATCTGGGTCGAATGTTTTATTCGGGTTTGTTCACAATACGATTACATTTGAAGTGAAGCATGGGCGAATGTCTTGCTTTTTATGTCAAAACTTTTTCATAAAAGGTCACATAAATGTTCGCGCAATCGACCTGAAATATTTACTAAACGACTCATTTAAGACTCAAGGTAGACAGTTTAAGTGTCGAATTTTTTGGAGTTTTATGTGCATTGTCTTCAGAAAACATTTGTGCGTTATTAGGTACTTACGAGACATAACTTTTTCACAAAATTTAGGGATCCAAGGCAAAATAATATAATATTTGACATCAAATTGTGAATAAAATTATTGGCTTTCAGACGAGTGGTGGTTTGTTGTTTATTTGAATAGACCTGTGACTTTCGAAAACTCCAAAAGAAGAAGTCTAACAAGGGCCAAATTGTACGATCTCGAGACATACATAAGGCTGTGTAGCACGTAAGCTATCGCCCTGTTAAAACTTCTGTTGACAAAGTCCTTATCATCCAATTCACACCAAAAGAAATTGATTATCAATATCAACGACCGAAGGCGCTCGTCGTTGACAGTGATAGCCTGGCCAACTGCAAAACTGGACCTATAGTATCCATAACGTAAGTAAAAATGACAATCTTAATTATGAACAGATAGCAATACTATATGCAGTTTTTCCAATGACATCCAGCTTCGCCGTTCCATCTGGACAACCATAGAGAACGACGCACGTGACATCACTAGTTGGTAACTAGAAATCTTAGCTGTAGATAGAGATTTCAACAATTTTTAGCTCAACGGCTACGTCAACAAGCAAAATTGCCATTGCGATTCACCCAAGCATTGGTTCCAACTTCCAACAAGAAGGCGCGCTACATGCTGCCATACAATTTCGATGTTGTGAAAGAAAAATGGGACTACTGGGTCATCTCACGGCGAGCGTTTATCAATTGGCCACCAGTATCACGCTACTTGACAACGACTAGATTATTTTCTACCTCAAGTCCTTAGATTACGCTTACAAGCCAACCACTTTAGACGGGCTCCAGGTCAACGTTCCAGACATTATAGCTGTAATAAGGCCGCGAGATATCAAAAATAGAACCAATACCGCCTGAAGCACTACCAGCGAAGCCGAGGACACAATCGGAACGATGTGCTATTCCATTCTACCCAAGCCGGGAAACTTGTCGAGTTGTAGAAGCTGAGTCAAAGATTCTCGAGAAAACCCCTCCTGAAAGAGAGGGCTACAGAGTGATCCTTTAAACAAGCTTACTACCTGGGCAGATCAATGTGGACTCGGTGTCAACCCCCACAAAACTGAACTTGTCCTTTTTACTAAGAAATATAAAATCCCACACATAGACCCTCCCTATATCAAAGGTATACCGCTTAAATTTTCAGACAAAGCAAAATATTTGGGTCTTCTTTTGGACAAGAAATTAAGCTGGAAGCTCAATATCCAAGAAAGAATCAACAAAGCCAATATAGCTCTATTCTCTTGCAAAAAAGTCGAAGGTAACAAATGGGGTCTACAAACTCATACTACACACTGGCTATACATCTCAGTCATTAGACCGATACTTACATATGGAGTAGAAGTATGGTGGACCGCGCTGGAAACAGCAACAAACCGCGACAGCTCAGCAAAGTCCAACGAACAGCCTGCTTAATCATGGATGGAGATCTCCGCTCAACTCCCTCCGCTACACTTGATGTTCTGTTTCATCTCATAGCACAGCCATTCGGTTTAAAGCCTCCTTGCAGTGGATCAATAATGATATTGGCCACTCCACCATACTGAACTCGTTCAGATCCCTACCTAGTAACGTCGGCGTCGATTACACCACCCCTCATCCAAAATTTAATAAAAACTTTCAGGTGTCCATCCCTTCCAGGTCTACCTGGGAAAATGAATCACTGTTGGTAGACAGATGGATCTAAAACCGATGACGGAGTCGGTGGAGGCGTATACTCCGAGAGATTAAATCTTTGTCTATCTTTTCGTCTTCCCAATCACTGTAGCGTGTTCCAGGCAGAGCTTCTAGCAATAAAAGAAGTCCTCTATTGGCTCATAGAAAACGTTATATCACCTACTGATATACGTATTTTCTCAGACAGTCAAGCTGCCATAAAGTCACTGGACTCTGTATCCATTAACTCACTAACAGCCCAAAATTGTCGATCATCTCTGGTGGAGATGTCAAAACAGTTTAACAATCAACATGTAAAGCCGACGAACTTGCACGAAACGGAACAATCTTACCTTTGTTGGTTAGCAAATCTAACATCGGTATACCCATAGCTACTTGTAAACTTATGCTAAAGCATGATACCATGAAGAAAGCTAACCACAGATGGACCAGCACCCCAACTTGCCGGTCTACTAAACTGATTTGGCCATTGTTTGATGCTAAACGCTCAAAACAACTAATTTCTTTTGGTAGGTTGCATATTAGCTCCGTTATAGGTGTCCTTACTGGACACTGCCTAAAAGGAAGACATGCTTTCCGTCTTGGAGTTCCTGTAAATGATTTTTGCAGAAGCTGCATGGATGAAGAAGAAGAGGAGTCAGTTTCTCACCTTCTATGTTATTGTCCTGCCCTAGCACAATGACGTAGACTCCACTTGGGAGACTTCTACTATATCCGTGCTAGTGATCTAAGAAATTCCAACATTCATTGTCTCAAACGCTTCATTGTTAGCTCCATATAGTTTAACGAGTAAGGGTGATTTTTGGAATCCTGTGGTATCACAACAGACCAAATATTGGTCTAACTGTGTTGGTTCTTCCGGCCAGCAGCCACCTAAACCTAACCTAACCTAGCCCCTCCTGATGAGTCCCACAACTAAAGTTCGCTCCAATTCACATTACCCCTTCCTATTACGTTAACCCCCTCCTTTCCCCTACATGGCGGTATGACGAAGACGCTGCCCATTATCATCCCTCTTCCGGTACGGCGATTAAGTTCGGCATAAGCCTCTTCTCGAGGGTATGGCAAGAACGATAACAGACGTTCCCCTAACCTAGTCTTCATCCCTTGGCAGGATGGCGATAACGTTGTCTGTCATTCTTTCCTTGCCCTCGACCGCATGGCGAGTACGCTTTCTGGCGCTCCTACATCTTATACCTAATCGACAATACGGCACTGACATTTTCAGGCGCTCTTCATCTACTCATTTCTTCTACACTTAATTCTTAACTCCCTTTAGGCTCTATAAAAGTATTAAATGACCCGTGCTAATGATCAGCCCAATTTTAAAACTAGGTCAGTCACAAACGGAGTGTCCGAATACCTAGCACCCTCTGGATTAACCTGCTTTTTTGTATATGCGAATCTCTGTACAGAACGACCTAGTTTCTTCGCTACTCGTGAGACCAATAATGACTGACAATAACAAAAATAGATAGATTATACCTAAAACCGGTTCTTCTTCTTAACCTGGCGGCAACGTAGCCTGTCGTTCATCTACACCCATCTGATGCAAGTCGCAGCGTAGGATGAAAAAGGTAGGAATACCGAATTTCGGTAATGGTAGGGTAGTACAACATGGCCCTTTCGCTTCTAAGGCGAGTAAAACTCTTCCAAATACGTCCCGAAAGCGGACCCAACAAGGCGGTGCTAAAATTGCCTTTTCACAGCTGGAGTGGGCTCTCTTCCGAGCACGTTGTGGAAATTTTAACCATCTAAATATCGCTACAAGGAAATCGAAAAGCTGTGAAGATTCTAAAGGTCTCTAGTGATTCATTGGAGTCTGTACGAAAATTTAAGCTTGCCGGTAGGATTCAATGAGTCAAAGACCAACGGTGACACAACGTCAAAGTGTGACAAGGTTATGGAGGGTACCACTTCGGTAACCAAACGGCCCCGACTTCATACCACTGCCCCAGAATCCATGAGTAAAAACCCGAGACCACCTCCGATCACAAGCGATGGCTATTGGCATCAAGGTCTTATCAAATCATCGTTTGTCACGATTAGAGATCGTATGAGCCAGAAAGCTTGGTGTTAGCAAGCTAGTCGAAATCTGGCCAGGTGTGAAACTCGAAGGTGTTGCTAAAGAAGTTGGCTCTCGCGCATAGATACCGGCTGGACCCAATTTATCTGGTCACCCTACATAAGGAACAACTTTTTAAACCCATTTTCAATGCCTTTTGTTAACAAAAAGGACAACAATAAACAAAGAATACAAAATCTGAAACGGAATAGCGCGATTTTCATTACAAAAAAAAAAGCGGATAGACTTGCCATATGTACACGGATATGTTTGTATGTGTAGTGTATAGTGTCTATATTTATGCGAATATATTGCAAATCAAAAAACTTCAGCCATTTCGATTATTCGCATTCCAGATTACAGCCTTGTAACTGGCTTTTTCTGAAGCCATCCAGATGGGCAATAAAATAATTCAAACTACGAGTAAAACTTATCTTAACATGCTATTGATTGCAAAAGTTTCAAGACATGGTATAGAACATTAATTTCCTGTAATTTTATGATGCCATATTTTATTTTCCATAAATTTATGTTCATAGTGTAAATTTCGCAAAACTTAAAAAAAAAACCTATAACTTTCCATTTTACGAGCAAGGCGCACACTTTAACTATTGAATTCTCAGGAATATTCCCATAGTAATTTTGATTGATGGTCCTTAAAAACCAGTTTAATCTTTGACATATTATATTACGTGTCTTGATTAATTTGAAAGAAGTCAAAATCCCAAGAACACACACAAACAATGATAAGGCATTCTTGCTGTCAATCTAACTTATCCACACACCCCCAAAAAGCTACTCAAGCTCGTAAAAGGATATTAGTACAGCAATTTATATTAGAAAAGTTTGTTCAAGTTTGTATACAAGGCACATACTCACAACAAAAAGAACACTTTTCCGAAAATATTGCATTCGGTCCACAGGAGAATTGCTTGTTGTTGTTGTAAGGTTAAGGACAAATGATGGTCGGTATTTTCGGACCACAATAATAGGAAAGAGGTATTTACACCTCAACAATGAACTACGAGTCAATAAGAGGAGTGTGTGTGGGTGTGGGATCTAATTTTTGAGGGTGCTACGTAAAGCTTCAATATTTTCAGCTTACTTTGTGAACATATTGCATGTCCAACAACTGAGTGTCAGAGTTTGCAATTAGTTGGTTTGTAATGAAACTTATAATACTGAGTAACGAAGCTCTTAATTTTTTGCACATCGCCTGTCAGGGACGAATTGGAACCAACGACAGGAAACAAAAGTACGAAAGTACCTTCCATAAATCAAAGGCCAAAACAACGATTCCGGGTTGGTTGCAAAATCCCGGCAAAATAAGCTTCATGTGCATTAGGGTAATATTGTGGACAATTAAACGGTTTCCGTTGGCTGTTGAACGGATGTCCTCTTTATTGACCCATTCGAATAAATTGTACGTTAACAGTGAAAAGGGCAATAATTGTTCAAGTACCTACATAGCAAAAACTGCTTTATTGTTTCATAAACTCTATTATATCAGTCGCTCCTTGTGTTACGTTCGTGTCTAAGTAGCAATACGGTACGATACAATATTTGAAATCAAAATAAAAAAAAATTTCAGTTGTAAATATTTTGTACGTTCATAAAAGTTATTTGTATTTTTTATTTATCAATTAATTTTTATGGAATCAATCAAACCATACAAAATCTGTCGACGAAAGAAGACAACATTGAGTTTTTGAAGCCTTAGATTCTGCGCAAGTTTATGGTTCCGCATTTAACAATTCTATCCACACTCGAAGGACAAAGACATAAATATAAAAACGAATAAGAAAAACTCAGAGAATTGTCGGCGGAAAACCAGTTAAATGGATTAAAATTTTCTAACAAAAAATGTTTGATGAATATCAGAGAGAGAATTGGAGACAAACCGGAGCCCTGTGGCACACCAGAATTTATTTTATGAATAACAGACTTAAACCATCCATTGCAACTTCTTTTGAATGGTTCCAAAGGTAGTTTCTAATCCATCGAAGAAAAGATTTATCAATAAGAGGTCTTGATGCCAAGCTCTGTCAAATCCTTTTGTAATTAATATCAAGAGCAATAATCTTACTTTCTCCAACAAAATGTAAAGATTTTTGCGATATACCATCAGATCACCAGTGGACCTATTGCTACGAAAGCCTTAGATTCTGTGCAAGTTTATGGTTCCGCATTTAACAATTCTATCCACACTCGAAGGACAAAGACATAAATATAAAAACGAATAAGAAAAACTCAGAGAATTGTCGGCGGAAAACCAGTTAAATGGATTAAAATTTTCTAACAAAAAATGTTTGATGAATATCAGAGAGAGAATTGGAGACAAACCGGAGCCCTGTGGCACACCAGAATTTATTTTATGAATAACAGACTTAAACCATCCATTACAACTTCTTTTGAATGGTTCCAAAGGTAGTTTCTAATCCATCGAAGAAAAGATTTATCAATAAGAGGTCTTGATGCCAAGCTCTGTCAAATCCTTTTGTAATTAATATCAAGAGCAATAATCTTACTTTCTCCAACAAAATGTAAAGATTTTTGCGATATACCATCAGATCACCAGTGGACCTATTGCTACGAAAGCCTTACTGCCGGTCATTGATAAGCTTTCCTTCTTCAATATATTCTTTGAGCTTAAAATTTACCAGCGTTTCAATGACCTTCGGAAAAGGGACGTAAGAGCAATTGGACGGTAGTTAGAGAGGCAAGAATATTCGCGTTTTTTAGTGACAGGCTGGACAAATGCTATTTTTATCTTAGGCTACTTCTGAAGGGATATGGATACCTTTAATTGTCCTAGAGTCTGCAAAATGGGATTAAACGCACCTTATATTCGGATTCAGTGACTCTAAAAACATAAGAATCAACTGGTTCGAGACCCCAAATCACGATTTACTGTCGATACGTCAGCCGAGAAATCCAAAAGGAGTATTTGACCTTGGAATATCTTCCAGAGATCATTTCAAACAACACGTCTAGATGAATTTACATGTAAAATATTCCGCTCTTTCAGAATCCGGGGTCAAAAATATCATATCGTTAGATTTTAGAGATTTGACCTTCCTTTGACCTTGATTTTGACGTGATGGGGTCAAATGGACACCAGCATCGTGATCAGCGACTCGAAAAACATAAAGATCAACTGTTTAAAGGACCAGAATTCCAATTCGCAGCCAAAACATAGGCCAAAATCTAAAAAAACGAGTCTTATTTTGGATGACCGCTACATGACCTACAGAGGTCGGTAAAAAAAAGTCAATACATATTTGGACGTAAAATTTTCCGCTCTTTCAGAATCTGGGGTCAAAAATATCATATCGTTAAATTTTATGGATTTGACCTTCGTTTGACCGTGACCTCTACACGTTGGGGTCAAAAGAATCCCGGATTCGAATTTAGCGATGCCAAAAACATATATATACAGGTTTTCAGATTTTTCAACGAATATTTCGCAATTTGACCTTCAAATGCCCTTAAACCTGACCTGATTGGGTCAATCGGACTCCGGATTTGAAATCAGCGAGCCAAGAAACCTATAAGACACATGGTCTCATCCAAGCGTCAGAGAACGTTTTTTTTTTGTGGGGCTGTGTCATGATTGTCATTTTGACCATAGCTTTCCCTACAATACCGATAAGGAAAAATAGAGCGATTATCAAAACGACAATCAATAATTTTAGTGATCACTTTACCCTTAGGCTAGCCGCGCACTGGCAACTGTGATCGAAATCAAATAGTTAAATCATCAGTTGATAGAGTACCGCGGACTGGCAATGGCAACTCTTTACTCACGCTCACATTCTTTTTCTCTCTTGCGCTTATAGAAAAGAGCTCAACTGTTGCGAATTACTCGTAATTTAAGGCAATCGTTTAGTTTGTGTCAAAACACAAACTTTTTAGTTGCTCGAATCGAGTCACTCTAAGTGCGCGGTGTCCCATATAAGCCTGTAATATGTTTCATTTTAGCAACTAAACAGTTGCGAAACTAAAAATTGAATGTGCGCGCCTAGCCTTACGCGAGACGGGCCCGGAATAACGGAGGCTCGGAAATTCTACCCATTGATGCACATCTTCACATTCACCATTTCATTGCATCTGCATTATCGACACAAAATCATGTTTATAAATTTTATCAATACATTTTTGAAAAAGTTTTGATGGAATTGGTATCCACATTGTCCTTAAAATCACTTCTACGATATAAGATCATTTTTATGCAACAGTAAAAAACTTGCTAACGGTATTCCACAGGGTTCACACCTCTCAGTTGTACTTTTTATAATTGCTTTCGGATATCTAAATATTTTTTTTAAGTAAATAGAATAACATTTTAAGCTCGCCATTTTTTCTAAATGCAAGGATATAACTGGAACCGGTTTCACTTTTTCCAGAATATTGGCAAATAGTTCGGACTGGTGTTTAATGGGAGATGTCGATGCACATTGGTTTTGAAAGCCTCTACATCACAATCTGGCGGAACAATCACAACCGAAGTTAGGCTTAGAGGTAAACTGATGAACATTCATAGCTAGAAGAGTATTACCGCAACTGGCTATGAGTATTTCAATAGAGCATTGTTGATAGAAAAACGATATATCAAAAAAAGTTTTCCCAATTGATGATTGATCTCTTCCATATGTTTCAGGGCTGTGTTCTGAATTACATCCAACTGGTTCAACTAGGGTAGCCAGATATGTTTAGATGAAACTAGTACTGGAGTTTCAAAAACCCGGACTTTCCCGGACAAATGAGGATTGAAAAAAGAGTACAAAACAAGGACAGAATAAACACATTTATATTGTAACAGGAAACAAAAAATTGTATTAACATTTAAATAAAAATAAATATTTAGTTTAAAAATCACATTTTTAAGTTACAAAACATCTTTGAGGTATAAAAAAAGGAACTTCATTTGTTTTTTTTTTTTTTTAATAAATAGCCTTTACAGTGCTTGTTGTACTTTTCATTACATCTAATACTGTTAAGTATATCACTAATGCTTTTTTGTTAAATTAATTCCTTTGTTAAAATAATTCCTTTGACGGAATCAGGTAACAGTTTGTTTCTATCTTTTTTTTTTTTTTTTTTTTTTTTTTTATATTATACGCGCACTCAAGGGGTTATGAATACCCTTATAATGTTAAATACACAGTGCGAGCAATTAGGAAATTAGGATAGGATTAGAAAGGAGATACCGATGCACATTGGTTTTGAATATCTGCACACTGCAATGAGTGGGAAATACTGAGCCAGGTAAAGCATTCCACATTCGTGTAGTGCGACTAAAAAAAGAATCTCTGTATTTGACAGTACGCCCGAAGTTGGGCTCAAGGGTAAACTGATGGGCATTCCTAGAAGTACGGGTATTACGGTTGAATTGTTTAAAGGGAGGAATGCAACTGGCTATTTCACTAGAGCACTGTTTATGAAAATACCGATAAAATAATGATAGGCATGAAACATTACGGCGGTGCTCGAGAGATTCAAATGTTTGAGTTAGACAAGGGTCACCTATCATTATTATAGCTCTCTTTTGAATTTTGTCCAAGAGACTCAAGTAGGTTTTTGGAGCACCTGCCCAGATATGGGAATTGTACTCAAGCTTTGGACGAATATAGGCCTTGTAGATTACAGCCAGATCAGAAGGGGTAAAAAACTTCTTGCATCGGCGGAGAAAACCTAAACACTTAGCAGCGTTTTTGGCGACATCATATATGTGATCATTCCACAAAAGGTGGTCTGTGATACACATACCGAGTACTGAAAGATGTTCAGTTTCCTCGATGCAAGTGCATACTGACGGTCATTGAGAAGCTTTCGTTCTTCAAGATATTTCTTGAGCTGATAATTTATCAGGGTTTCCATGACCTTGGAAAGAAGGGACGTAAGTGCAATTGGACGGTAGTTAGAGGGGGAGGAGGATTCGCCTTTTTTAGGGACTGGCTGGACAAATGCTGTTTTCCATCTACTCGGAAAGAGACCTGAAGAGTAGGACAGATGGAAAAGCTTACGTAGAGGTTTTGCCAGCGTTGAAGAACACCTCTTCAGAACAATAGCGGGGATACTATCCGGGCCAGCGGATTTGTGAATGTCAAGATCTTTTAGTACTCTAACAACTGCACGAGTGCGAAAGAAGATTCGTCCCATATAATCGTTTACGCTCTCAAGTACAGGAGGAGTCATGTCACTCTCTGGTAGTGTCGAATTAACAGCAAATTGTGCTGCAAGCAAATTGGCTTTATCTATCGAACTTACAACAGGAATGTCATTGAAGACGAGCGTTGGAACTGAGGATGACGTAGTATTTCGTATGTTTTTTACAAATGACCAAAAATTTTTACTGCCTTTGGGACATAATAGTATTTTTTGCCGTAATTTTTGATCATATAAAAATTTAGTTCGTCGGATATGAATGTTACAGGTCTTTCTAGCTTGTTTGTACTTATTCCGGTTTTCCTCAGTGGGATTGGCTTTAAAACAACGGAAACTTACTTCTTTTACCTTGATAGCCTCTTTACAGCTCGAATCAAACCAGGAGTTTTCTTTCGGTCTGATAGATTTTGTCCTATTCGGAATAAAATTTCCCATACCGTAGAGAATCAAATTTGAGACCATATCTGCACTGGAATCTACATCACTACCGAGGAAGCATAGCGACCAGTTAAATTTGCCGAAGAATTCATTAAGACCGTTCCAGTTGGCTTTCTCGTACAGCCAAACGGTTCTTACAGGGTTTTTTTCTTTAACTGGGGATTGTTGACACGAGAAATTCGCAGATATGACACAATGGTCTGAAGTGCCTAGAGGCGATAAAACATTTATGGTGTATTTATCAGGGTTTGAGGTAAGGAACAAGTCTAGAGTGTTGGCCGATTGACCTGCAACGTCAGGAATCCGAGTTGGCTCGTCAACAAGCTGGGTTAGATTGTTTAACTCAGCAAAAATCTCAACATACCTTCCTTCGGGTGTTGTCTGACCAGAATAGCGCAGCCACGAAGAATTGTGTACATTGAAATCGCCCGTAACAACGATCTCACTGTGCGGAAAATGGGAAACAATTCTCTGGATAGAGTCGGACAGGGCATCGAATTCATTTGAAGTCGAATTACTATCCAAACTTGGACTGCGATAAATAAAACATGTATAAATGATGCGCCTTTGGACAGTGAATTTGAACCACATATAATTAAAATTAGTATTTACACAGGTACCATACTGTGGTAGAAGCTGATAGGCAACATCATTACGTACGTATACGGCAAGACCATGGTGGGAAAAGAATAATGGCACTAAAATATACCCATGTAGGTTAAACTCCGTATGATCGGTGTTTTCACCAACCTGGGTTTCACTTAGTGCCAAAACAGCTGGCCTGTTTAAAACAGTGTGAACGTACACAGCACAGAAATTTTTTCGGAGCCCCCGAATGTTACAATACTCGACACAAAACTTACCAGCCATTGCAGTACACAAACACAAAAAAAACCAAAACTAGACAATTAACTATGAAGGTAATTAATTTTGGGCATAAAAAAAAACTTCACAATGCAATTTGTCATTAGTGTTATGCCTTAATGGAAAATCACACTGATCCGCTCCTGTACAACCAGAATTAACAACCGCAATCTATCCAATATTGCTATGTATAGTCTATTGCAACACTGTAAGGTGTTTACCATACAATGTATACAATAGCTACACTGAGCAACTGTGAGCGGTGATGGAACGGAGAGGGAGGGAGCACAGTTTAAACTCGCTGTGTTATATTATGCAGTGTGTGATGGAGTTCTTATATATTGCACTATTTTTTTTTGTTATTATTTTTTTTTTTTATTGTTATCACGGAGGCGCGCGGCGCGGTAGATATTATTGATAGTTAAGGTTTAACACTATTTATTTATGTATATGGATTTTGAGTATTATTGTTTTTTTTTTTTTTTTTTTTTTTTGTTTCTATTGTTAAATTGGAAAAAACAACACAACGAGCAAATGGACCACACTCCTACGCGTGCGCTCACGGTGGGATGCAGATCGGCACCACGTGAATTTAATAACGTTTTCTTTACAGCCGGAATCATCAAGCTTCTTCAAAATAGATTTAATTTTAAGTGGAACAAAATCGTTATCGATTCGATCGTAAATATTATTGACAATATTTTGTAAAATTTCAACGGTTTCAATAATAGAAATGTCTTGTTTTTCAAGTTTTTGAATATTGACGTTGAATGTTGACATGAGAGAATGAACCAAAAATAAATACGCCTCGCTTAAGTCGTCTTTAAAAAATGTTTGCAATATTTTAGGCGGATTCTCGTACATAAGTAAAAGACGTTCAACAGCAAGATAGAGAGAAAGCCATCTGGTTTTCGAATGGTATAAGAAAGGCTTATATTCATTTTCAAGAAATTCAGAAAAATCTCGAAGTCTTTCCGTTCTGACTGTGTAGATAGAGAAATAGTTGTATATTTTTACAATTATGATACTCGTATCGGCGTCAACTGGTAAAGTATCACATCCATGGTAGATCGCATTGACTAATGTGGTGGACATCCTATACCTATCATGTTTTGGTTGACTAAAGATTTTAACTTCGAATAGACATTGTTCGAACCTTTCCTTTGTCTTCCACCAAAATTGGTATTGCAATAATTGTCAGCGCAAAATCCACTTACTTTTGATAATAAGTTATTTTGTGTAAGAGCTGGGCAGTTGTTCTATAATTTATTTTCTCATAGGTATATTGGATCTGTTCGTTCACGAGGCCCATTAACCTCGGTTCATTTTTGAATAACCATTTAATTATAAGTAGCATAAAAGTAAATAGATACACAATGGGTAAAAGGAGTACAATCCCGGACAATTATCAAAAACTATCCCGGACCTCCCCCACACAGTGAAAAAAGAGTACATGTCCGGGAAAATACGGACGGATGGCAACCCTAGGTTCAACTAATTAATGAAGGCAGCCAAGATTTTAGAAATATACTCAAGTTTTGGGCAAATGTATGCCTTATAGATCGTAGCCAGATCAGAAGGTAAAAAAATGTTTTGCACTTTTAAGGAAACCTTAACATTTCACTGCATTTTTGGCTATGTCAAATATACTCGTATGTTCATTCCATAAGAGATGGTCATTAACACACATACCGAGCATTGGCATTTGTCAGTTTCTTTAATGCAAGTGCCACTCATGGATAATGGCATAGTTGTTATATTTCGCTTGGTCGATAGCTTTTGTGTTTTCGAAGCGTAAAATTTCACGAGGTTGTTAATACCCCGAGATGGGAATCTTATGAGCTTAGCATTCGCTGCCAACTCAGTTCCACAGCCCAAGAACAGGGTTGTAAGTCTGGAAACGAATATGAAAAGCTGAGGGTGCCATCGTCAGCGAAACATTGAAGTTTATTAGAAGTTTCACTCAAAAGATCATTCATGAAGACCAACATTTATTTTATCAATATCAGACTTAATTAATAAGTCAGAAAGGTAATTTTTAATCCAAACAAAAACAGACTGCTCGATACCAAATGCACATACTTTAGATAAAAGAAGTTCGTGCCAAACTCATACAATGTAAGGATAAGTTCCATTTTTCGGTGAGATATGCTATCAGATCACCAGTGGACCTGTCATTAAAGAGCTTTCGTTTTTCGAGATATTTTATAAGCCGACTGTCGATCAGGGTTTCCATGACCTTGAAAAGAAGGGAACCGGCTGAACAAATTCCGTTTTCATTAATCATCCACTCGGAAAGATACCCAAAGAATATGGGGGCAGGGACATAAGTCCCCGGGACGCAAGTCCCGAGTTTTTTGTTTAGGACTTATGTCCCACTTTAAAGGGACATCGAATCGAATTCGGGACTTATGTCCCTGTGAAGTGGGACATATTTTTCGGGACTTATGTCCCGGGGACAGAACGGTAGGACATATTTTTCGGGACTTATGTCCCTGCGCCAAGAATATGAAAGATAGAAAAGCTTACGTAATGGTCTTGCCAGCGTAGAAGAACGTCTCTTCTCTATAGGGGATATAAAATCTGGACCTGCGGATTTATGTATTTTCAGATCTTTGAGGACTTGTGCTACTGTACATGTGGAAAGATGGTTTATTCCATAAAAATGTACGCTTTTAAGTACAGGAGGAGTCATAACACTGTCTGGCAAGGTAGAATTTGCAGCAAACTGCGTTGCAAGCAAATTCGCCTTTTCTGTCGAGCTGACAAGATGAGTTTTATTGTGAAAAGGGGTAAGGAGCCCGTTTTGAATTGGTTCTATTACTTTGTTATTTTCTTTTCTTTGATTTTGGCTATTGTTTGAATGGGCCATATTTTTTTTCTCTATTCGATATTGAACGACTCTGATTTATTAGTTATGCACTGTCCTGTAGAGCTGTGTCAATCAGGATCGATTCGTTTTTTTTGATCCGATCATCGAAAAGTATTGATGATCGAAATCAATCATTTTAATCGATCTCAATCTCAATCATTTAGATGATTCTCGATTCTGGATTCTCGATTTTCTATTACAATCTCAATGGTTTCAATGAGTCTCGATTTTCGATATCAGTTGACTCGATTTACCATGATTTACTCGATTCCATTTGTTCCGATTCAATCTATGTTGATTATGAACGCCAAACGGACGGTGGAGTGGAATTTCTGGGTTGAACTCGGCATTGAAGAACATGATTGATCGGGTTGGTTGTTGATTTTGTAGGCCGCAAAAACAATTGTTGGGTTGAACTGATGTTATTTGATGTATCAGGATCCGGTATGTTTAATGTGGATTTTCGGACGTTTCTTAATCCATCGACATCGTAGCCATCCTTTAATGGAATTCGACAGTTTATGACTTGACGAATAGTGGACGAATTCAGTTATGACACCAAATATTAGCCGAAAGTCCTAAAATTGCCTTTTTCCGGAGCAAAAAATTAAATGCCTTTTTTTGATATTTATAGACGTTTTTCAATCCATCGACATCGTAGCCATCCTTTGATAGAATTTGACAGTTTATGACTTGACGAATAGAGGACAAATTCAGTTATGACGTACAAAGAGTATTTCATACTAAATCATAGCCGAAACCCCTATAATTGCTCTTTTCCGGAGCAACAAATAAAATCTCTTTTTTTTGTATTTTTAGATGTTTCTTAATCCATCGACATCGTAGACATCCTTTGATAGAATTTGACAGTTTATGATTTGACAAATAGAGGACGCATTCGATTATGACGTACAAAGTGTATTTCGTACAAAATATCCGCCCAAAGCCATAAAATTGCTCTTTTTCGGAGCAACAAATAAAATCCCTTTTTCTTGGATTTTTTGACACTTAAGAGTCCATTTTCAAAGTAGCCATAATTCGATGTTATTTGGCAATTAATGGCTCAGAGTATTTTGTGAGAACTATCAAAGCCACAAGTCAATCTTATCATCTAAATCGAAAAAATCGATTAGGAACGGTATTAAATCATTTCAATGAAATGAAAATGATCGAATGATCGATCGATCGAAATGATCGGATCATTTTCGTAATCGATTGGTGAACGATTCGATCATTTGAAATGCACGATTTACACAGCTCTACTGTCCTGTGTGGAATTGTTTTTATTATCAATTTGGGCTATTTTATATTCACCCTTATTCCGATAGGCGTTTTTCTAAAACGCCAACTGTCGTTTTAGGAGTCGTGTCGTTTTTTTTTTGGTATTCCGTAACTAAAACGCCAGCGTTTCTCTCGCTCTTACGTTCCACAATACATTCCAAACATCTGACATATCAAATTGTTTGCAAATTGAATAATTTGGTTTTGAAAATTATATTTGTGTATTTTTCATGGAGCAGCAGTGACGACGAAGAAGAAAAAGAAAAGAAAGATTTGATACTGCAGACGATATATAGTCCATCTAAAGCAAATCCTTTTGATTTGGCTGGCACAAAGTATGTTATTAAATAAAAAAATATATATGCAGTAGGTAATTCTACCACTGGTTTTGATTTTTTATTTTATCGCATTTGTTAACAGATTCAAACTTGCTCATACCCTTAGTTTTTTTGCAAAAACGAGCTACCAAAAGGGGTTGGGAACGACTTCAATTTGGGACTAGCCCAGCCAAGCCTGAACAACATTCTTAAGGAAATACCTGCTCGCGTTTTATCTTTGCCAAGCTGTAATTTCTACGAATTCTTTTATTTTCCATTTTAATC
Source organism: Chrysotoxum bicinctum (assembly GCA_911387755.1). Taxonomy (NCBI): domain Eukaryota; kingdom Metazoa; phylum Arthropoda; class Insecta; order Diptera; family Syrphidae; genus Chrysotoxum; species Chrysotoxum bicinctum. Next base: position 190,722,975 of record OU426987.1, read on the forward strand.
GGATAGATACATACATAGATAGATCGCTTGATACAAATATTTGTATATATACATATGCATATGATGGAGAAGAAAGAAATACTTGACTTTTGGGTATGTGATTGTCACTGATAACAGTTCAAATAAAAATACATTTTTGCAGGAGATGATGGGTACCCACTCGAGCCTTTTCTTGTAACTCCTTATAGATTTGTTATTTTCACGCTTAACAAAGAATTTTAAATTATAAAAACTAAAATAAATATAAAAAAACTTATATTTTGTATCCTGTCGTCAACAAATTTCTAGACGACACATTTCTGCGTTTTTACAGACGTTTTTTGTATGAAAACGACTTACGGAATACCAAAAACAATATAGAGAACACGTTCCACAAGAGAGAATCGACAAATTGACGTTTATTTGGCGTCGAACGCCTTACGTAATACCAAATTCACACTGACGTTTTTATTTTGGCGTTCAACGACTTACGGAATAAGGCTGATTATTTTTAAGAGTTGGGAGGCGATATTTTTTCGTTGTTCTTAGGAACGCACAGACTTGATCAGAGAGCAAAAAAAGGAGCTCAATACACGGCCATACGATATGGGTTACAGATCGACTCTTATCAATGAAAAGGGAATTATAATAATTAAAAGTCTTCTTAGACAGTCTTCTTCTTAAGTGTGCTCAACTGAAGTTATTGATAGAATAGAGAAATCGAAACATCAGACTCAAAGACAATTATTATTTGCAATGATTGTCATTCGATAATTGGAGAAATGAAATATGTGACAAACAATAAAGCCAATCTTCCAGATGACATTTACAATAAACTGATACGGAGCAAAAATCATAAAACAGGACATTTTGGTATTAAAGGCAACGAAGCAACGGAGTTAGCTGCAAAATCTGCCATAGAAGAATCTTTAACTACCTTCTTGATTCCAAAAAACAAAGACACAAGAAAAATAAATAAATAACCATTGGGATTCTGTGCACAAAGAAGATTGAAAACAATTCGTACACCACAACATTCAAGTTAGTAGGAATGCTCAAAATACAAAATACGAGTACTCTGTATCCATCTCCGCTTAGGATACACTAATGCCACCCACGGTCATATCTTATCAAAGAACCATCAACTCCATCTGCAATCTCTGCTTCCAGAATGAAACCCTCACCATAAAACATTTTATCAAAGGTTGCTCGACAACCATAAGTACCTCAAGAAAACTTTGTCCAGACACAACAATAACAAACCTTCTTCAAAATCCATTTGAACAAAACATAGATTTAATTTTAGCGAAGTTACCATGGACAACCACCTTAAACATCTTATTTTATTTTATATACTCGTACATGGCTTAATTATATTTCATCCTCATAGCGATTAATCTCAGGTAAAAATTAATAAATAAATTAATATATAAGTAAAAATTAAATACATAATATCTAAGAATTTCACGGAATCTGAAAAAGACTCAGTACCATCACTAACTTGGGGAGATTTTTACTTAAAAACGAAATTTATCACTAAAACCGTTCTTTTGAATTTTCACAATATTCAGAGAATTCAAAATTAAGATTTTAATAAAAGGACATTGGATTTCTGAGTCATACACAAACTTGTGTCCAAATAAAAACTACCATTGTATCCAACAACATCTCTTAATAAAACGAATCCATTTTATTTGAATCAATTTATCACGTTCGCAAAAGACATGATGCAGTCTTCTGTATTCTAAAAATAAATCTTACCTTCTTTTTCAGATAAAAATAAACGTAGACAGACAAACTGAAGTTCTTGATACGTGCTTAAATAAACAGCTTTAGTACCCTTAGAGATTTGTTTGTTTTAAACGATTGTTATACAGGGTGTCCCCTAATTTATTCATCATAGTATGTTTTGGAATATGGTTATTGGGTTAATTCTTAGAATAAAATCCTTTTACTGTATGGGTCTATCTCCAATGTTAATACCATTTTTTCGGGGAAATTGAAAGAAATGCCTACTTTGACCCATGTTAACGAAAATTGCTCTTTAAATGCGAATGACAGAAACTTCGTTTAGGATTTACTTACTCAGTTCTTAGAAACAGTATGGTTTGGGGTAAGAGGGCCTATTAGAAAAATTTACCAAAACAAAAATTGTACTAAAGATAAGAAGTAGTACCCCTTGGCATAATGGTTATTGCATTGAACTGTCATGCAGAAGGTCTTGGGTTCAATTCTCAGCCGTTGTTAAAAAGTTTCCAGAGGTGTACTGCCTCTTGCGAGGAATTGACAAATCCTCTAAGAGTATCTCTTCTCATGAAAAAGTGCAACCCATTAGCCTTTCAGAATCTGCAGAAAATTGTCTGTCCACTCCATTCCTGGTAACACGCTCACAGGAGTGGTTGAGAGTTGTAAGTCACTAGGTTCTGGTTCTCTTCGAGCTGTTGCACCACCAAATTTATTTTCAATATTAGAAATACAAATTAATTCATTGGTTAAATTTTGTACGCCAAGGTTTAAGTTGCTTAGAATGCCTGTAGGTACTTCAAAACCAAGAATACGCACATTATTTACGTTTATGGGCTGTGAATTGAAAATCAACTAGTGCGTGACAATTATGCAATTAAATTTATCCTTACTGACGACTTTTTAGAGAAAGAGTATTTTGAACAACGTATCTCAGAGTTCGAGAGAAATGGGATTAGGTTCAAGTACACGACCTTACACGGAATCTCGACAGGTAAGGAGACTTTCGGTTGATGATGGTCTGGTCGAATGGTTAAGAATTGGCTAGATGAAGAATATGGAAATCGTTGATCTTGTACTAAATTATGTTGTATGGGGAAGAATGAAAGAACTGGTTTATTCAGCGGAAATAGCAACTTTAAGAGAATTAGAAGACCGCATTTCCGAAGAGTCATCAAAAATGAGGCAGCTACTAACATCCATAAAAATTCGGAAGGAAATCGAAAATTGGGCTCTAGTTACATACAACAACATCTCCAGTCAGTTCAACAATAAATTTGGTTTCACAGTCCTTGAACAGAGTTCATTATGTAGTTTAAGTTAAACGATACTATTCTGCCGTTTAAATCTCAGTTCGACAACCCCTTCAAACATTTGAAAATATAAGTTTTTTTCATTTTTAATTTTTGTTTCCTGTCACAGGCCACAACTGAAACAAAGCAAACTTTCTTTGATTGTTTTTTTCCTTGATTCAGATAGAAAGAGAAAACAGTTTACTTAAACTACGGTTAATAAACTGAAGTTCAGATAAGACTGTGAAACCGGACGACTTGAACTTCAAATTTAAACTTCAGTTCAGATTCAGCAGAACTTAAGTTTAAACTCTCACTGAGAAACTGGGGCTGTGGTAGTTCATTTTAAGTAGTTAATAAGGTTTGTAAATCTTTTAAAAATAATGTCCTAACCGAAGTTTCTGTCATTCGTATTAGCAGAGAAATGTTCGTTAACATGGGTCAAAGTAGGCATTTTCTTAGTTCCCCGAAAAATGATGGCAAAATTGGATTTTGTTCTTAGAATATACCCAAGAACCATATCCCAAAATAAAAATATCTGTTCTTTACGAATTTACGACACCCTGTTTGCTTTGTGCTATACCGACTCAAAATCTTTTTTCTAAAATAAATATATTTCTATTTAAAAGAATGATAATGCTTGATAAAGCAGATGAAGATAAATGCGAGCATTTGTCCGAATCATATGGAAAGCAGGACCCTCAAGTTGTACCTCTACGTTCAAATATATGTAGATAAAAATGATGTGTGACGGCGGCAACCGGAGAAGACCGGTTTTAGCAAGTTAAATGAGGGGAAATTTGTGAAAGTGTCTCCACGTCAAACGACCCACGTTTTCAGTTAGTTTAAGCTTTAGAGGTGGAGCTCCAGGTTATATTTGATTCACTAGGAAACAAATATAGTATATTAAATAAATTTACTTCGAAAACTCTCGAGAAGAAGAACTATGTTTTACAAGTCTGTCCATGAGGTATTCAATGTTTTGGAAGACAGCTTGTAAAGTAGTCTTCAAAAGATGGATATGATATTAGAAAATGTTCTTAATTTGGGTCCGATTAAAGTAATCAAAGGATAGAAATATATTTCCAAATGATGTGCGAAATGACCTTTGCACTTATGTATGCTTAAAAGTGAAAGAAATTTAAATAAAACTTTAAATCAATTGGAGCTTAAAACAGAATGTCATGTGGTTTCACAAGAAAATATAAATTTATTTAAGAAAACTCCTTGAGTAGTTTGAGCTAGAAACAGGATGCCATGTGATTCAAGCAAATATTAGCTTATGCATTTTTAAGAGAACATTTGGTACGCCAATTTAAAGATCTATACTGCACGAATAAAAATTAAATTTTCAAAAAAAATATTGAGCCGTTTTTGAGCTATCGAATTTTCAAAACAAAAAAAAGATTTTTTTTCAATGATTTTTTTTTTTAAATTTTGAAATGCATTGTTTTTTTAACTTTTTTAAACTTCTTTCATTAAAATCCGTTATGCATATAATAAGAAACTCAAAATTCGAAATAATGGTTCTATGGTAGGTGCAGTCCTTAATATCTTAATTTCATTTTTACTTGCGACTTATAGGTACTATAAGGCAAGTTATGCATTCGTAAAAAAAATCGAACTCGATATTTTGAGTGGGTCTCGCAATTTTGTCTGTTTGTCTATCTGTCTGTCTTGTCGACTACAGCCTAAACGGCTCGGCCGATTTTTTTTTCTCAAAAACTGTCGGACAGAATTTAAAAAGAAAATTGAAAATTTTCATTTAGTTAAAACTAGGAAATGGTTGAAAAAAAAAAATTCCAAAAAATTGATATTTTTGGTGGCCGCCCTGGATTCATTTTTATTGTTCTTAATTTTCTCGAAAACTGTACAGCCGATTTGAATCATTTTTTTTATGCTGAAGCTCCTCCAAAGTTTGAAATTATTTTATATTCAAATTTTCAATTTTTTTATTTTTTTGGATTTTTAAAAAAAATTTCAAAATTTTTTTTTTTGGAAACTCAATATTTCAAAACCCCATGCTCGATTTTTTTCAAACTTGACAAATAAAAGTTTCTTAACATAATCTACAAGACTTAAGAAAAAATTTTGTTTTATCTAAAACTAACGGTACCTTCCATATACGAGTAAATGTTAAAAAATTGTTTTCAAAAATCGTATTTTTCTCGAAAACGGTTCAGAGAATTTTGCTAATTTTTTTTTACGATCTATAATTTAATTGAACAAAATTTGAAATCTAGATATTACTGACTGTATCTACCATAGAACGATTTTTTCGAATTTTGAATTTCTCATCATCGGCATAACGGATTTGAATGAAATTTTATGAAGCAGAAGATCGCTGCATCGAAATTTATGTTTTCATTTAGGATAGCAGATCTCGATAAGTATCAAAGATATTGGAATATTTTAAACGCCAAAATGTTGGGCGCAAATTTTCCTAGGGGCGATGTCCGTTACTTTTTTTAAATTGTATCTCGTTATATTTTATTTTAGTGAGTTTTAAAACTTTTAAGACAAAAAAATTTTTAGGAGAGGATATAGACCGCAATAATTTTTTTAGAAATAAAATAAATATGACCCAATGTAGAATATATCTAGGGGCGATGTTTCTCCTTTTTTTTTATTTTTTTTTTATTAAGCTTATTTAACTTAACCATGATTTAACCATGAAATTAACAAAAAAAAAACAAAAAGTTTGGACCCTTATAACTTTAGATTGACTAATCGTAGGTAAAAAATCGGTACATGAAAAAATTAGAATTTCCAAACTCTAGGGGCGATGTTTTTTCTTTTTTTTATTTTTTTTGTCTATTAAAGTTTTTTAAACATGAAAGTTAAAAAAAAAAAAAAAGTTTAGACCCTTATAACTTTGGATCAACTAACCGTAGGTATAAGAACGGTACATGAAAAAATTAGAATTTTCAAACTCTAGGTGAGATGTGTTTTCTTTTTTTTTTATTTTTTTGTTTATTAAATTTTTTTAAACATGAAAATTATAAAAAAAAAAAAGTTTAGACCCTTATAACTTTGGATCAACTAATCGTAGGTATAAGAACGGTACATGAAAAAATTGGAATTTCCAAACTCTAAAGGCGATGTTTTTTCTTTTTGTTTTATTTCATGTTCTTGAGTCATTTGTTGTCTAGCAAACTTGGTGCCAGTGCCATACTTGTAAACGGTGGGCAGAATTTGGATGTCTGAACTACTTGAAAAAAACTGAGGAAGAGTTACAAAATGTATATTTTCTCTTCAGTTGTATAATTTTGTTTTAGCTAAACTAATACCTCAACACCATCCTTTTTTTTTAGTTATTCTATAAAGTATATTCATTCTAGAATTTTCTTTTTCTTTGTCTTTGCTGAAATTTTGTTTTTGTTTGTATAACAATTAATCTTTTCTTTATATAATTCCAATTTTGTATAATTATTATCAGAATTATTAAAACTTGAATCGAAAAAATAAAAATTCATATGAAGTAAATATTATAATTTTGATAATATACAATTATTAATATAATGCAATAAAAAATATAAAAATATTACAAATAACCAACATCTTAACTAACTAACAGAAAACGTAGATACCTATTTTGCTTTTTGTTGTAATTTGTTGCTAGACAACAAATGACTCAAGAACATGAAATAAAACAAAAAGAAAAAACATCGCCTTTAGAGTTTGGAAATTCCAATTTTTTCATGTACCGTTCTTATACCTACGATTAGTTGATCCAAAGTTATAAGGGTCTAAACTTTTTTTTTTTTTTTTAACTTTCATGTTTAAAAAACTTTAATAGACAAAAAAATAAAAAAAAGAAAAAACATCGCTCCTAGAGTTTGGAAATTCTAATTTTTTCATGTACCGATTTTTTACCTACGATTAGTCAATCTAAAGTTATAAGGGTCCAAACTTTTTGTTTTTTTTTGTTAATTTCATGGTTAAATCATGGTTAAGTTAAATAAGCTTAATAAAAAAAAATAAAAAAAAGGAGAAACATCGCCCCTAGAGAAACGTATATTCTACATTGGGTCATATTTATTTTATTTCTAAAAAAATTATTGCGGTCTATATCCTCTCCTAAAAATTTGTTTGTCTTAAAAGTTTTAAAACTCACTAAAATAAAATATAACGAGATACAATTTGAAAAAAGTAACGGACATCGCCCCTAGGAAAATTTGCGCCCAACATTTTGGCGTTTAAAATATTCCAATATCTTTGATACTTATCGAGATCTGCTATCCTAAATGAAAACATAAATTTCGATGCAGCAGCTTCTTCAGCTTCATCCTGGATCCATTTTTATTGTTTTTGATTTTCTCGAAAACGGTACGATTTGAATCATTTTTTTATGCTGAAGCTCCTCCAAAGTTTGAATATTATTACATATTCAAATTTTCAATTTTTAATTTTTTTTGGATTTTTAAAAAAAATTTCAAAATTTTTTTTTTTTGGAAACTCAATATTTCGAAAACCCTATGCTCGATTTTTTTTAAACTTGAAAACTAAAAGTATCTTAACATAATCTACAAGACTTAAGAAGAAAAAATTGTTTTATCTAAAACTAACGGTACCTTCCATACAAATGTTAAAAAATGGTTTTCAAAAATCGTATTTTCTTCGAAAACGGTTCCGACAATTTTGCTAAAATTTTTTTTCTTTTGATTAATTCTTACGATCTATAATTCAATAAAAAAATTGAAAACAAGATATGTATTAGTGACTGTACCTACCATAGAACGATTTTTTCGAATTTTGAATTTCTCATCATTGGCATAACGGATTTTAATGAAATTTTTTATAAAGGAGCTCCTAAAAAGTTTAAGAAACATTGCATTTCAAAACCTAAAAAAAAATATTTTGTCAATTTTTGGAAAAAAGTCTTTTTTTTGGAAAATTCGATATCTGAAGAAGGGCTTGGTATTTTTCTTGGAAATTTACCTCGCATTCGTACAGAAATAAAAACTTAAAGTTGACATACCATAATTTTTCCTTAAAAATTTTCTACATAAAAGCTTATTTTTCTTTAATAACATTCGTTTTTAAAATTCCTACTCTATTACATAGGAGCAAGTGCGTGCGACTCAGTCGTGCATTTTATTTTTATATAAAATCATAAATCGTAAAAATTAATTGAAAGAAAAAAAATTATAATTTTCGAAAACCATTTTTTAACATTTGTATGGTGAGTACCGTTATTTTTAGGTAAAATAATATTTTTTTCTCACATCTTGTAAATTGTATTAAGAAACTTTTATTTTTCAAGTTTAAGAAATATTGAGAATAGAGTTTTGAAATATTGATTTTTAAAAAAAAATTGGATCTTTTTTTTAAGAATCCCACAAAAAAATTTTTGAAAATTTTATTACACAATAATATTCAAACTTTTGGCGAGCTTTAGTACACAAAAATTATCATCATTTCATCATCGGGTGTACCCTTTTTGAGAAAATGAAAAACAAAGAAAAATGGTTCCAATGGGGGTGCCATTATTCAAATAAAATGTTTTAATAATTTCAAAACATTAAACATTTTTTGTGCAACAGCTCGAAGAGAACCAGGATTCTAGTGACTTACAACTCTCAACCATTCCTGTGTGCATGTTGCCAGAAATGGAAGAGACCTACAATTTTCTGTCGATTCCAAACAGCTTATAAGCAGAAATTCGTGACAAGAAAAACTCTGAGAGGATTTGTCAATTAATCCCAAGAGGCAGTGGCTAAGAATCGAACCCAAGACCTTCTGTAGAACAGTCTAACGCACTAACCATTATGCCAAAGGGGTACTATATCACATTGTAACATCATTACTGATAGATGCTGCATAATAAATCGTTATTCACTGTCAAATTCCATCCCCTGACAAATTTCATTCACACAAAAATGGCATCCAAATTAAATCAACCTGAAACATAAAACGCACCCTGTATTAAATTTAATCATCTCAGTAGCACCATAACTTTCCCCAACCCAAATCGTAATTTTTTCAATAATTCAAATTGTTTCAATTGAGTTCTTTAAATTTATTACTTACACAAGGTGTTGTCATTCACACAATTTCGAAGGCTCTAGACTCTTGGCTCTAGGCCAGATGACACTTTTCCACTAGCAATTTCAATTTTAATATATAATTCTATCATTGAAGTTCAAATGTAAATGTATAACCTACTGGAATGTAGCTTTTTTCGCTTCTAGAAAAAATCCCAAGTGGCAAACTAATCACTTTGATATTCTGTGATTTTGACACTCCTGGGTTTTACCTTCTATTTCATTATTGATGAAGACACATTTTGCACATGGCGCTCCCTTTCCCAGGAAAAGTATACTCACCATGTTAATGGTATTTTTAAAAGTCACTCACCTGCAAAGAAATAAAAAAAAATAATATTATTGCAGATAAATCTGATTTAATTAAATATTTTTATTTGCATTATAAATAATATCGCACATGCGTCAGTTTATTTCCACTTGATGTACAAGGACATTCAAGGATATTTTCAAATGCATTCAACCCTTAGAAAAATATGTGAGTCACAAGCTTGTGTATAACACATCAGCTTTCTTTAAAATGTTACCCGTTTTGAGTGTCTCTTGAACAATCTGCCACTTTCGACCCAAGAGGTTAAGAGGGAAAAGCGAGGATAATATTAGTATGTACATTTTCAAAAACCCAAGTTGTGCACCAAATCTCTTGAAAAACAAAAAAAGTGTATGGAAATACAAACTAACAATTAATCGCTTGAAAACAAAAATATAGGCCCTTCACATGCAATTATGCCTCAACAACTATTACAATTAACTTTTTGAGTGCTACCACGTCATTAGTGCTTAAGTGCAGCGGAAGAGCGCACTTGATGAATTGTTTTGCAAACGACAAACACGATTTCAAAACATGAACCCACTGTTTACATGCAATCCGAAATGCACAAGAGCTTTGATTTAGATTTGCAAATTGCAGGAAATCAACATTCATGCGATAAACATCTGTTGATTTATAGCTACAAATTTTTGGACTAACTTAAAATAATACCATGGCAAACTGTTAAGCCTGTTGAATACATTTTTAAGGCTATAAATATACATTTTTAATTTATTATGACAGCTGATTGTTTGGTTAGTAAGATTTAATTCAAATCAATTTTGCTGGGCTATCGCAATTTTTCACACTTGATATTTTTATTAATTTTTTTTTCGAAAACAACTCCAATGATTGGTATTGAATTTCTTTTTTGAATAGTTTAAAGGTTTTTTAATGAAATAGGTTATCTGGTGTTTGGCTAAAATTGAATTCAATTAACAGAAATTTTTGTGTATTTTTTTCCGCATCCAGGGGATCATTAATAAACAAATAAATTAGAGAGACCAACTAAACAGCTCGTAGAAAACGAAAGCATAGTGCCTTACAACTAACTATGTGTGTGTTACCGTTTAAAAAAATAATCTCTTAGCAGTTTCTCCGAACCTATTCCCAAGTGTAAACTGATGAGCATTCCATGAATCTCGAGTTTTAAATTTTAATTTTTTTAGAAGAAGAATGCAACTGAATTTTTTACTTTATAGCAATGTTCTGGTATCTCAAGCAGTTTTCGAGAATTGTTAATGTTTCTGTTATAGTTATATCACATATCATTTTCAATTATGTTGACTTCTGCAAAAATAGGCAATATTTTTGCATAGACATATTCCTTGTTAAACATTTGCATCTTAGAATAAATAACAGGGTTTTACTGATGAGTCGAGTGTAGAAGTGGAACGTGTTTTTATAGATCAACAATGCCATGATTGAGCGAAACTGACGAAAAAGAAGAAAATATATTTTTAAAAATGCAAATTACAAATCAGGTGACAGCGATGAACACATAAAGAACCGTAATAGACTGTTGTCATTTTAATCATATCATCATTATGTCGAATCGAAAAATAAAAAAAAAAAAACAGGGTGTTGTTTAACCATTCAGAGAATCAAACAGCACTGATTCTGGCTGGATACCAGGGTGACTACACAAGGAAAAGAAATTGTGGACTGGCTGCAAGATAACCCCGATCACTCAATAGTGGTTATATCACACAAGAGGCCTACATTTCCAAGAGCTCCGTCTCCTGGATTTCTTGTTAATAACGTCCAACTTTACGAACATCCTTCCCGGGCTCTAAGACTTGTCTTATGTGGCACACGATAGTGACTGGAACCATCTGGCGGAAGAGGTTAGAATCATATTGAATTACAGGACAACAACTGAAGGACGTATTCCCGAATTCCAAATCCGATACGACAAATTGAACTTCAGAAGTGAAAGAACGTCTCACAGAAGTCTCTAGCGTCAACAAACTCAACAACAATGATCAACTTGAAACAGTGGTCAACAATGCTTTGGACAATATAAAAACTCAGACAGGTACGCAAACTTGCCCCAGCATATACAAACAATATATTCTCACCGGCAAAAACTCCGCAAAAGCCTCCAAAGAATCTTCTACACGACCTTCAACAGGGAAAGTGGCAGATCCCAGCGATTTCATTCAGAACTTCAGTGCATTAATAGAATGTTCAACCAGAGAATGAAACATCATCAAGAAAAGGATTTCTCGAAGGGACTCGAAGATATCAAACCTGGCCCTGACATGTTTGAAAAGATCAATCTGATTGTTGGAAGAGCGAGCTCAATTTTTAGACACCATCCTCCAGGGACAAAAAGTTTAAACAACTTCAGCTGAGACAACTAAAGGTTTTGCCAATCACTTTGAGGATAGTTTCAAAGACCGCCTTCCCGTAAGCCTTCCAGACTTTGTCGAAGAAATAGAAATTCGCATTTAGGAGATATCCGTTGTTCTGCTATATGAGTAGGATACTGGAGGCGTTAACATTGAAGAAACTCGATGTTTTCTGTAGAAAAATATATGAGAGATATCATACCGTAGTTCAATGGTATGACATCTCTACGGCTATCGAAATAAGCATTCTAACTGCATCCACTGCTGAGACTTCAAAGTGATATTAGCAACAACGAAACGGCATCGAAAAGGCTTTCGACAACGTTTGGATAGAAGGACTACTATTCAAACTCTAGGAATTTGAACTTTCTAAAAAGACTTGATAAGAATTCTCGTAAGGCCCAGGCTTTTGTATGTAAAGGTAGCAAAACACATATCATCAACAAAGGAAATCAACGCTGGAGTCCCTCAAGGACCAAAACTTGGACTGCTGCTGTTCCATATTTTTAGTGCTGATCAATCAGCCAACATCCCAGGACAAACAGACTACTCTATCCACAGCTTTTCCAACAGAGAATGCTGCAAGTAGAGTGTATCGCGATGGTCATTTTTCAACATTATTTCTCGTCGAAATTGAGCCACATATTCTGGCGTCACTGCTGACGTTGATGATGCCTGACGATTTTTAATAATCGTTGTAACTTTTTGTCTAAACTTCCCACCACGACCGGAAAAGTTGCGTGCTCGCCGCATCACTAATCTGGCCTCCGGCAAAAGCCGCTGCTATATAAGGCCTTAAAAAAATAAGTAAAAGTTTTCAGAACTTATGATGGCTCTGGAAAGATCTATATAAAATAAATTTGGTGGTGCAACAGCTCGGAGTGAACCAGGACCTAGTGACTTACAACTCTCAACCATTCCTGGGTGCGTGTTACCAGGAACGGAGGGGCACTACAATTTTCTGCCGATTCCGAACTGCTAATGAGCAGCACTTTCCATGACAAGAGATACTCTTGGAGAATTTGTCAATTCCTCGCAAGAGGCAGTACACCCCTGAAAAAAACTTTCTTGCAGCGGCTGAGAATCGAACTCGAGACCTTCCGCATGACAGTCCAACGCACTAACCATTATGCCAAGGGGTACTGGAAAGATCTGCCATTTGAAAAAATGTAAATTTATATTTTTGAAACTATTCAGTTCTTTAACGGAAAAATTGTAAAGGCCAAAGTTGTAAGAAATAACATTTTCTTTCTGCACGGCCAATTGAACTTCAAACTCTCTGACAAATCGTGTGCGTAATAAGTCATAAAATTTACACGCATTTATAAAAAAAAATTCCAAGTGAAGATCAATTGGGGTATAAAAATTCAAAATTCGCCTACAACTACACCAATAGTGTTGATATTGATGTTTTTTTTAGCAAACTGTTTATGTCTAGATAACTGATTACGGAAATTTTGAAGAAATCGACTTAACGAGTCAACTTGTAAGACTTAAGAGTTCACGAGAACAAGGCATTCAGAACACGAACTGATAAATATATATATATTTTTTTTTTTTTCTCAGGCATCTCCCGAAAATTCTTGAGAATGACTTTAACTTTCTTGCTTCTTCGAGTGCCTCTGTATGGGATGGGACGGATTTCTCAGAATGGTTCGAAACAACGGCAGGTGTTCCTCAAGGCTGCATTTTAAGTCCATTACATTTTGCGTTATTTGTTGATGATATTTGTGATGCACTTCCAGGAGGAATACCTTCTGCCAATATACAAGTGAAAGTCCTGCTCTACGCTGACGACTTAGTATAACTGGCTGACAACCCTTTCACCCTGCAGATGCAAATCAACAGGCTGACTACTTTTTGCGAGAAATAGGTGATGATTTTTAAAGCGCGCCAAAGGAGAAGGCAGCCCAAAGAATATTGATCCCCTCAATAATGTGGATATTGAAGTTTTGCAAGAATTTAAGTACTTGGGTGTTTTAATTACGCATAATCTCAATTTTCCAAAACACACTAAGCAAAAAAGCAATGAAGCAAAACTGGCTTTGAGCATAATGTGGCCTAAGTTCTTTACAAACCAGGACATCGATCTCGCGTCAAAATACCGTATTTTCCAAGCAACAGTCAACACATGTGTGTGCTATGGCGCCCAGGTTTTTGGTTATTGTATATTCTTCGAGGTGTTTGAAACGTTGCAAAGATATTTCTGTAAACGCTTATTCAAACTACCTAATTCAACGCAAAACTATTCCATCTATATAATGAAATGTCATATCAGGCAGACGGCAAAAAAGCCATGTTCTTATTCTTAAGTAAAGAAATATTGCAAAACATTTTTTTTGAATAATAAGGAATCTATCTATCTATCTATCTACATAATATCAAATAAGTCGGCATTAATTCAAGTGTATACTGTTGTGCTTTAAGTATTCACACCATAAACAAAATTTAAGTAAACAGCCAGCCAAAACTGTTTGAACTTCCAGTAGTTTAATATTTTGCATATCGAAAGGCGTTTTAATGAACTCCCAAGCTATTAGAGATGTATACCACAGCAACTTGAAGTATTATTTTACTAAACAAATTAATTGCAAGGATTAATTCATTGGGCGTTATCCAGAAATTTGAATTTTGACCATGATCTTCCTTCCGGTTGATTGTGTTTAAAAAATAAATAAGACAGCAACGTGTTCACAATTGGCAAGCCCTGGACTTTAATTGAAGCATTGAGATTTAAACGATTGAATCGATAGATTGAGTATACATAGGTACACGTGGATATTTTTACACATGGATAAGTTCTTAGATTAGCACTTAAGCCAACAAAGTCATTGACATAATGTCATTGTGTAACACAGTAAGAACGTTCAGATAAAGTGGAGAGGACTTATTAGGAGATGTAGGTGCATATTGGTCTTAAAATCTAGTACATACATCACAATTAAGCCGAAAAATTGAGAAGGGAAGAGTATTCCACATTCTAATAGTGCGGCTAAAGAAAGAACCTCTATTTGACAGAACGACCGAAATAAGTCTCAATGGTAAACTGATGAACAATAATTATACCTAGACGAGTATTACGGAAGAATTGTTCGAGGAATAAATGCTTTATTTCCCTTGCACATTGTTGGTAGAAAAAGCCATTACACAATGAAAGACAGGAAACCTCACGAGGATGTTCAAAAAAAAAGAAGTGTTTTCGTAATGGATGTGTCTCCTATTAGTTCAAGGAATCTATTCTGAATTCTATCCAACAGTTTCAAATAATAAAAGGGGGCATCCGCCCAGATATGAGAGTTATACTGAAATTTAAGGCGACCGTATGTTTTATAGAATTCCATAGCTCTGGCGCATAAATCGGGCTGAATTTGTTCAATAGCATTGATTATGTTGGCCCTCAGGGCAGGGGCGGTTTGTGATTTATTGGCAAAAACCTGTTACTTTAGAAAACCCTGCAAAAAAGAAGCATGAAAGGGGTTAAATCGCACGATTTCGTGGCCAATTCCCATCCCCACTGCGTAAGATAACCATGTCCATTGTGGCACGGACTGTGTGGCACGTAGTGACGTCCTGTGAGACTTCATGTCGTCGGTGTCCATGTCATCCCATTTGAAGTAAATTAAATTAGTTATCATGGACTGATAGCTCTCGCTGTTGACGTTGATGGATTGGATGATGTCGGGTGTCCAAATTCCAGAACAAAAAGTGACTTTCTCTTGATGTATTGTAATTTGGGTGGATCTCGTGTGGATTGTGATCATTGACGAACCCATTCATCGATAAATGGGTTTCGTCGCAGAATATGAACACTCGTCTTTGTCTATTGTCATAACTAATAAGCTATGAGCTCCCGGGGTAGATAAATTGTGCGGGTGTAGTCCAAAGTGATGTTGCAAAATTCGCTAAGTTATAGTCTGCCAAAGGCCGACTTCCTGTGCGCTGTGAGTAATTGACTAATTGGGCTTCTTCAGCACATTTTCAAGGATAGACGAGATATTTCCAACAGATCTTCTGTTTCGTAGACTAACTGGGGTTGGCGGTTTTATCCACGAAATTGTGAATAAGTCCTATTAGAAATACGATTATGTCGACCGGAAATGGTAGAATCGGGCGAAATAATGCTCTGACCCAATTTCAGCAATTGGCAAAACAGACCTAAATATTGTAACCCCTTTATAAAAATAAGAAAAAATTGTGATCCCATTTCTTGGAAATTGAAATTCATCCGTCCAAAGAAATCTGCTAGTAAACTCCTCGTGATCCTAGCTCGATAACATTTACCAGTTATAAAGCTCAAGTCCATTTTCCTTATCATCGGTATGTTGGTATGGATGGAGATTTTCTCCATATAGTACAATGATTTGGCAAGCCGAGGGCCAAATAAATAAAGAAAATGAGGTTTTTGACAGGTAGTCAAATATTTATTTATTTATTTAGCTTAATACAAGCGTGCACTAAAATCTAAACTTAAAATCTATGGTGGTTTTTTTTTTTTTATTTTTTTTTTTATTTTAATTTTAATATTAGCCTGGGCCCGTAGGCCCACCCACCAGTTTTTTTTTTAAAACTTTAAAAAACTTAAAAAAAAAGAAAAAAATTGAGGATGAAGTGGGCTTTGAATTGAGAGCGGTTAAGAACTAGAAGAGAGTGACAGAAGACAGTGGAGGGATTGTGTAGTTAAGGTTGGGAATATAGCGAGATTTTGAGAGAGTGTTTGGAGGTGTGAAAGTCGAAAGAATTTTGCATAATGTTGGAGGAACGAAGCATGCGTGTCAATGGTTCATTACTACCATAATTAATTCGGTGAAAATTGACATCAAAGAGAGACACCAATCTAAGATTTCTAGGGTTAGTATGCAATGAGATTTTTTGGAGAAGTGTAGGACAATCAATATTACCGGCTAAAATTTGATGAATGAATACAATGTCGGCTACTTTGCGACGTTTATCAAGAGGTTGCAGATTAATAAGTTGAAGACGATCAGCATAGGGTGGGAGGTGAAACGAATCAAGCCAGGGAAGCCCGCGAAGTGCAAATCGAAGGAATCTTCGTTGAACGGCTTCGATACGAAGGGAATGGGTATTATAACAGGGTGACCAAACCTGGCTGGCATATTCAAGAAGGGGCCTAACAAATGTGAGGTAAAGGGATTTCGTAACGTAGGGGTCTGAAAATTCTTTTGACCAGCGCTTAACGAAGCCAAGTGCAGAGTTAGCTCTATTAATAGATGTGGTAATGTGAGATCTAAAATTAAGTTCTTTATCACAAAGAATACCTAAATCACATAGTGAGTCAACTACTGTGACTGTCTCATTGTTAATAAAGTATGTTCGAAGAGGGAGAGGTGAGCGTTTACGGGAGTATGTTATAGCTTGATACTTACTAACATTAAGTTCAAGAAAGTTCTTCTGGCACCAGATAGAAAATCTATTTAAATCTTGCTGAAGAAGAATGGAATCGGAAGGTGAGGAAATTTTTCTGTAAATTTTTTTATCATCAGCATAAACAGAAATCATAGAATCATTGATGACGCAGTCTACATCGTTAATGGTCCGAGATGGCTTCCTTGCGGAACGCCAGAGGTTGCAAGGATGGGATTTGATTCGATACCTCTAAAAACGATTGTATACTGCCTATCGCTCAGATATGATTGGATCCATGCAATGAAGGACGGAGGGAAGCCAAGTGCTTTGAGTTTGAAGAGAATAAGGGAATGAGAAATTTTATCAAAGGCTTTGCTGAGATCAGTAGCGATGACGTCAACTTCATTCCCAGCCTCCATGGTGCATATAGTACCAGAGACAAAATCAACTAGGTTTGTAGTATTTGATCTACCGGTAAGAAAACCATGTTGATTGTGGGAAAAAATTTGTTAACAGTGGAAAAGCAAAGTGTCATAGACTATGCTTTCAAAAAGCTTAGAAATACACACAGCTTAGCTATGGGGCGGTAGTTACATATTTGTTTTTTAGGGCCTTTTTTATGGATCGGGATAATATAGGAATTTTTCCGACGAGAAGGAAATATTCCTTGTGAGATTGGGAGCTGAAAAAGAGTGGTCAATGGCTCAATTAAAGTTGACGAGCAATTTTTTAATATTATTGAAGGCAAGCCATCAGGACCACCAGTAAATTTAACCTTGAGTTTATTAATCTTATCTTCAACGATAGAAGGGAGAATGACGATTGAAGACAGTGAAGTTTGGGAGCAGGTGTCTAAGAAGGAAAAGTAATCCGAGTCTGGTAGGGAAGTGTTATCAGAAAATGATTGACTGAAAAATTGGGCATAAAGGTTAGCGATAATTGAAGGATCGTCTGAACTGGTATTCAAATAAGTAAGCGTAGAAGGGTAGTTATCCGACTTTCTTTTAGCATTAATAAAATTAAAAAAAAACTTTTTGGGTCAGATAAAATGTTAGATTGAACTTGACTAAGTTAATTATGGTAGAACTGTCGGGTGTTTTACGTGGATACCTGGCTATTACGCCTTTACCCCACGAGTAGCCTACCACCATCGGAGTCAGATTGAAGTCCTGACCATTAAAACCAAGATAGCCGAAGCCATCTTAGTAGCAAAGCTGAACATGTTGTAGGCATGAACACCTCTTGCTTGGAGTCGAGGTCTATCTACACCTCTTGAATCCAGGCACGCCTGGAAACCATACGTCTCCGCTATGGAATAAACCACAGCCACCACGATACTCCCACTAGGGGGGCCTACCTCATAGATAGCCTGAAGAGAGCAAACACGCACGCGACAGCTGCACCTCACCATCCGAAGACAGAATAGGAGAGCCCGAAGACGATACGCTATTGTTCACAAACTTCATGGATTGCTCGCTTTGTATGCGACGACTGCACTTCTCTATCGGAGATAGAATAAGAGAGTCCGAAGACATACTGCTCACTTTCCTTGGGCAACTATCTCCCGTGGCACCAGAATATAGCATCTGGTAAGCTTCGCAACCTCGTGGGTCACACTTGTAGATATGTAGGTACTTCCTACAAAAGCCCCAAGACCTACCAGTCTTATTAGATATACGTTTTTCCAGACCTGATCGAAGTAGAAATCACGTCCAGATATGCGTACTCCTCAGGTAAGTTGTAACACACTCCTTAGCGGATTCCTACTTTTAATGGATACCGTCCCGTTTTTGTTCCCATCTAGTTGGTTCAGTTACTCTCGTAACCTATCCACGGACACCGCGAGGAGGTCGATAGGAACCTGGAAAGACAAGCTAAAGGTAAGGTACTATTCCGACTCGCTGGTAATTCAGCTGAGCAGGCCCCAAAGAACATCAACTAAAGTTAACCACCACAGCACCCAGGCGCAAAGGCCTGTCTGTGCAATTGGGAGGAAAACAATAGAGAGTTCAGTGAAGCCCTGGACATGCCATACTACTCAAACCCGCCGTACAATCCCGCCCGCAGTTAATTATGGTAGAGAGACTTACAGAGTTCGGAGAAATTATGGTTTGCACTTTGAAAGGTAGAGAAATCATAGCCAGTACGAGATTGCAAGTACTTACGCCAAAGTTTGTTTCTTTTATTTCGAAGAGATTTCAATTCATTATTATACCATGGCGGGCTAGAAGAAATGTTTTTTTTTTGGGAAGAAATAGGAACTGTTTAGCTAAGGCAACAAAATATTAGAGAGTAAAAATGGTGAAGGGCAGAATTGATGTCGTGACTTTCAAAGATAATATCAAAATCGACGGCACGTAGCAAGTTATTAAGTTTGGGGAAATTTGCCTTACGAAAATTAAAAGCCATTACTTTTTCCGGAGCAGTGGCGATATGGGACGAGTCATAAGAAAAAGAAAGGAAAATATGAGGATGGTATGGGTCTAGAGTAGAAAGAAGATGATTACTCGGTGAAACTACACAATTGTCCACATCAGAGGAGAAGATAAGATCTAGTTGACGGTCTAAATTATTTTGGACACCACTAATTTGGTAAAGATCTGAGTCAGAGAGACAATCAGTGAATAAGATTTCCTTAGCAGTGATGGCATTAGAACTCATATAGTGTGATTCATCATCAGAGAGAGTCCATTGGAGATTCGGAAAGTTGAAATCACCTAAAATTAAAACCAAGTCAGATGGTTCAGCTGCTTCAAAGATAGAATCTATAGCTTCAACTGCGAGCTGATAACATTGAATAGGTTGGCAAGGTTTAATATAACAGCAAGCTATATAAAGGGTTGCTTTGGCGATTGTTGATTTCACACAGAGATGTTAAAAAAAAAAACGCCCGACTGCATACCTAACACGATTTTGCTCTGGTGTTTACGAGACTTTGACTTAAAAATCGGAAAAAAATGGTCTTAAGCATAAGATCCAATTTTTAAATTTTTTAGTAGGCCGAGAACAGAATTCCATGTAAATACTCGTATAAATGTATGCAAGAATAAAATTTATACATCACTGTAGCAGTTTTCTTAAAAAAAAAAAAAATAAGTTTTTATATATAAAACTTAAAAAAAAAATTAGTACCTACATGAATTCTAACTTGTTATTATCCTGCAAATAAAGATTAAATTTCAAAAACAATAATTGACCAGTTTTAAAAATAATACTAATAAAAATAGCAAATTTTCTAAAAAAACAAAAATTTAACTGTTTTTCAAAAAGCAAAAAAAAAATTACTTTTGATAAGCAATGTTTTAAAAATTTGAAGATGCTTCTCTGTCAAAATTACATTCAAATCCGTTACTTCGATACTTAGAAAGTCAGAAACCGAAAAACTGTATGGTAGGTACTGTCAGTAATGTCTCAATTTCAATTTATTTAAAAAAAAAGCGAAAAAAATGGTATCAAAATTTTAGGTTCCATTTTCGACAAAAGCACAGTTTTCGAAAACAATTTATGATTATTTGTATGGTGCGTGACGTTATTTTTAGATAAAATAATTTATTTTTCCATAAATTATGAAGATAGTATTAAAAACTGTTAATTGTCAAGTTAGAGAAAAATCGAGCCTGAGGTTTTCGAAATATTCAATCTTGAAAACAAAAATTATTTTTTTTAGATCCACAAAAATGTGTATCGACATTTGAATACACAATACAATTCGAACTTTTCAGGACCTTTTTAAAAAGAAATTAATCAAAATCAATTCTATTATTTTTCTGATATTTTTTTTTCCAATCATTTGCTATCGTTTACAAAATGATTTTAAAAATTCGTTTTTCTTTATTGTGTGAACATAAAAAAAAAACACTTTCTAAAATTTCAAAAAAATTGGTATGGCAAGTACTGTTATTTTTTTTTGCTTAAAGAAGAAAACATCAATCGAGATAAAAATGAAAAGTTTAAAATAAAAAAACACGCGCCGTTTGTTCGCTGACTGGTCCTCGGAGCGTTTGATAGAGACGAAAAATCATATTTAATAAATATGCGCATTTTTGGATGAATCGCTTTGGCAAAAAGCTGAATTTCTGCATGTGGAACAACACAATTCACACGAGGGTTACATCCGCATCCTCAAAAAGTTACCACTTTTTGTCGAATTTTGGTCAGCGGCGACATTTTTCGATTTTGACCACATGTGGTTCCAGCATAACAGACCCAATAGGAACATTGATCCTACACCATTGTTTGATCTATTGTCCTCAATCTCTACAACGGCTTCGCAAATAGTAATAGGTGGTGATCTAAATAGCAACCTTATAGTACGAGTATATGGAGAAATAATGGATGGCTTATGTACGTTTGGACATTTTCCTGTTAACACATTTCACAAATGAGACAAGCACTTTGTTAATGTTTTTTTCGTCAGTAATAAAAATGACGTTCTATTTTATAATCAATTATCAGCACCCTAATGATCTAATATTTCTACTTTCAAATTTTCGATTACTTGTACGCCTATAAGCTTTGAATATAGAGATCTTAACGCGATTGACTACACCAGCTTGGAAGAAAGTGCTCGTAGCGTCGAATGGAATCGGTTAATACATACCATATGTCTTCGTCTAGTCTTCAGGTTGATTTTCTTACTAAAAACATTCAAGTTCTCTTTAATTCGTATGTCCCAATCAGAACCAAAACTGTAAGACAAGGGCAATGTAAATGGTTTACAAATGAGATTTGTAACCTCATTCAACAGCGAAATCAAGCATATAGGTCATGGAAAAGATATCGTCTAGACACACACTTGCAACTGTTTCGGACATTGAGAAATAGGGTTGTTCAAAAAATTAGACATAAGTTAGACTTGTCACTACAAAGACAAGCAATTTGGAAGAACTTAAGTGAAATAGGACTTGGAAAGCAAAAATGTTTACCGGACGAAAATCTTGATCTTGACAACCTCAATCAAAAATTTATATCTTCATCAACAACCTCTGCTTCCAATGCAAGTGTGCAATTTGTTACACGTGAACCGTTTGAGTCTCTATTTCATTTCATGTGTATTGATGACGTCGAACTTGTTTTATCTGGTTAAATCGAATGCCGTAGGGTTTGATGAAGTTCATCCAAAGTTCATTAAAATAATTTTACCGTTTATTCTTCCCTACTTAGTTCACATATTTAACTACTCGTATATTATAATGACAAACGACTATCCTTCACAATGGAAAATTGCTAAGATCTTACCCTTAAGAAAACCGAATAGTAATGACTACAGACCTGTGTCCATTCTACCATTC
Source organism: Chrysotoxum bicinctum (assembly GCA_911387755.1). Classification (NCBI taxonomy): domain Eukaryota; kingdom Metazoa; phylum Arthropoda; class Insecta; order Diptera; family Syrphidae; genus Chrysotoxum; species Chrysotoxum bicinctum. Next base: position 190,745,355 of record OU426987.1, read on the forward strand.
ATGTCTAAAGTATTCGAAAAAGTTTTACAAAAACAAATGAATTCATTCTTACAAGCAAATTGCTTACTTTCATCACTTCAATCAGGGTTTCGAAAACATCATAGTTGCATCACGACAACTATCAAAGTTGCAGATGATATCAGAATGTCTTTAGATGATGATAAGGTAACATTTTTGGTTCTATTAGACTTTTCGAAAGCCTTTGACATGGTGAATCATACTATTATGTGTAGTAAACTTGCCTCTCATTTAGATTCTCGAGTTCAGCAGTCGCTTTAGTATCTTCATATCTTACCGGTAGGATGCAAGCTGTATCAGTAAGAATCGGACTTCGGAATTAATGTTTAATAATAGAAATGTACCACCAGGCTCAATTTTAGGTCCAATCTTATTTTCATTATATGTCAATGAACTGCCATCGACTGTCCGATCCTCGATTCATATGTATGCTGATGACGTACACCTTTATAGGAGCTGTAACTTAGGTTTGGTCTTGAACCCCTCAAAAACCAAATGTCTGGTAATAAGTAAGCGAGTACTTGGCCTTTCATACTTTCCGGAGGTATGCATTCAGGGGTCTAAAATAGATTATGTAGATAAGGCGAAAAATCTGGGAATTGTTTTCAATAGAAATTTAACGTGGAACGATCATATAAATGCTATTATTGGAAAGGTCTATGGGACATTGCGGAAACTTTGGATGTCACACAATTATACTCCACAAAAAACACGTTTGCTTTTGGTCATTCCCATTTTAACTTACGGAGCTGAAGTCTATAGAAATTATGATTCAGCAAGTAAGAAAAAACTGAATGTAGTCTTCAATAATACTGCGCGATATGTTTACAATATAAGACGATATAAACACATTTCTATCCATGCTAAGGAACTGTTTGGTATGACATTTGAAGATCTTCTCGGTTATAAAGCTCTGATCTTACTTTCAAAGATTATTGATACACGAGAACCAATGTACTTGTTTGATAAGTTAAACTTCGGATCCTTAAGTAGATCTCATCAACTCATTTTCCCGCGATTTACATGCACAACCTCAGAGCGACAGTTCTTTATTAGCTCCATTCGCCTCTGGAATGGATTGCCGGGACATGTACGGGAGTTGGGTGGCACTGGGCGTTTCGGAGCGGAACTAAAATCCTATTACGCGCGTTAGGTAAACCTTGTTTTGAAGGGGGTTTTTGTATGGTTACATACATGCAGTGTGCCTGCGAAGCTTCATATATTTATGAATTTTTGAATATTACAACAACAACTTGAATGAACTACCACCAAGGGGGTTCTTATTTGGCTGGCGTTATAGCTATTTCACGATTGCCAAGCCGATCATCAGACTCCTTTATTTACAACAACAAACTTGAATGACTAATAAAAACGCTAGTCCTCAAGTGATAATTGATAAACGATAAAACCTCAATTGGGATGGACCTGATTATGTGGTCTCGGTAGCGTGATGCGAAGGGCATTGGCTTCTGACGACGCTAGGTCTGGGTTCAAATCTCAGTCAAGGCAAAAAGTTTTTCGATTAAACTTGCAAGTATAAAGGCAAGCACCACTAATAAAGGAGTCTGGTGATCGGCTTGGCAACCGTGAAATAGCTATAACTCCAGCCAAATAAGAACCCCCTTGGTGGTAGTTCATTCAAGTTGTTGTTGTAATATTCAAAAATTCATAAACCCTGTTTTTGTTCTTGTAAATTTTTAATTATTATTTTGTTTTACTTAATACGAAGATGTATATGTTTGCTATTAATTTGTTTTTTTATTGATTTATTTAAATTTCTTTTGTTATATTTTCTGTTAATTTATTTAATTTATTCTCTTAAAACTGTCTCAGCCTTATTTATTATTTTTCACTAATACTGGGTTCAACCTCGAAATAGTTAAACCGAGCCGAAGCACTTACTTCGAGTTTACGCCACGTCAAACAAATCCTTATTTAATATATATTTTCTTAGCCGTATTAGCTACGCCTTATGTCAAATATACTGGGAAAAAAAGTGACAAATCTAAAACTCTGGTTATTATACACCTAAATCAAACCCCAGCTGATTTCCATTATTATTCATTTTATTATCATTGTATGCATATTGAAAATTGGATACATTTAAAATTTGATTGTATAAAGTTCAAATCCAATAAATGAATGTACCAACCAGCAACCAAACCACATTGCGTTCCCAATACCGTACAACTGTTAGAGCGTTTGGAAAATATAAATATTTTATTATTGCAAAATATCTATCCTTTTTATCAAAATTAACAAAATTGCTTACACTCCTTTTTGTAAATTGCACAAGATGTCATCTCAAAATGACATTTAGATACTAAAATGGCCTTAAACCTCATTATAAATAAGGTTTTCAGGTTTACAGCCGTTGTAAAGTCGAAGTAACTTTACTCCGTCGCTAAAACGAGTTAGTAAATAAGGCTGTCTAAGTATAATTTCTGTTGTTCAATTTTAAAATTGCAAATCAAAGCTTCACTTTATAAAAAGCTAGATATTAAAGTCTTAATGTGTAATGTATTAAAAAAAAAAAAAAAAAAAAAAAAAAAAAAAAAAAAAAAAAAAAAAAAAAAAAAAAAAAAAAAAAAAAAAATAGATTAAAAAAAAATAAATAGATTAAAAAAAAAAACATTTACTTATCTCTTCCACTACCTTAAAGAACAAGAACCTATGGCGCTATTCAGTCGTGGATTTTATATTGTATCGAACTTGAATACCAATTTTATTTTGACAAATATATTTAGCTTCTCAAGATACTGCTTATATTGTTCAGCTTACCACTCTTATATAGGTACCTACCACGTCTTAAAAAATAGTTCGTTTGACATATTCGTGGCTAAATTCTCCAACTAGTCATGGCACGTAGTTATCGACCGCTTATTTTAGTCTTAAAAAAGACTTTATATAAAAAGAAATATATCTGCGAGATGCGCCTGAACTATCGTAGTTATGTATGTATGTATATTCTACATGTAGATTCATATGCACAAGACACATAAAAAACCTTTGATAGGAAATCCATTTCCAACATCTCCCATCTTCATAGGGCTTTCAGAATGGCATGACTTTTATTTCGTCTATCCCTTGGCAAACGGGAAATTTATGTGTAATGTATCCCCCCGTTGATTACACCCTTATTTCTGATTCACGATTTTTTCTCAGACATGTGCTCGCAGTAAAAACAAAACAACACAAAACAAAAGAATATCTATGCATTGTTACAATAATATCTACATTATTTTTGTTTGAATGTATCCCCACTCTTGTAAGAAAACAACGGAATGCCTTAGTAACCAATAAAAATGGGAACTGCTCGACTCTATCGAATCGTTAATAGCTAAACACAAAATGAGCAAAGCAAACAATCAAATGCCAAAGTCTCCAACAACAGTTTTGAAGGGATAGATAAGTCGACAAAGTGGGTTGTTCAACATATAGAAGAATAAATGAGAGCTGCCATTTAAGGTAAACGTTAAGGATGAACTTATTCAAGTGTAAGAAAATTTCAAAATTTTGAAGCATTTTACGAATAACGATTTTAGGTATTAAAATAAAATAATAAAAAAAAAAAGTTAAACCATGTGAAAACCATTGTATGTAAATATGCCTTATTTTAGATAAAAGAATAATTTTATAGAAAAATGTCTATTGGAGCATAATATATAGATGCCCTCTAGGATCTGGCCTGATATCCCCTTTGAATGAGGATATTTTGCATACATTTGAGACAGAAAGCCTTTCAGACATTAAATAACTGGAATTGTTGTCGGTCGTAACTCTGTTTGGGATCATGTTGTCTTAAAGTGTTTCAAGTTTCTCGGAGTTTTAAAAGGAAAAGCTGCCAAGAAATATATTTTTGAATGCATTTGTATGCATTTAGACGATGTTAAATTCTCAGGAGATATGCTTCTAAAAGGAAAATTTGAAATAAAATAAAAAAGAGGCCAACTTCTAGTAAAAAGCCTTATCCTAATGAGTGTAAACTTAAAACAATTCCTGAGGGTGAGAATGAAAGGGGCCTTTACTTTTCTGCTGAGTCCAAACGGCTTTGACGAGAAGCACTTTTCATGGCAAGACCTTCTCTTGGGGGATTTATCACTTGCAGCGTGACTTCGACATGATTCAGCGGGCTTGCGATTACTGGAAGAAATAAGGAACTATATTCTGTTTAGGACTTCGTTGCGTGGAGCCTCCAGAGATACGACAAAGAACTGGTGCAAGAGAGTGCCTGTAGGGCCACATGGACATTCACTGGCAAATTAAAGTGTAGCAAAGTACCTTGGCACCTGGTTGGATCAGTATTTGTATTTCGACAGACATATAAATGCTGCTTTGATTAGGATGCTAGTAGAGCTTTTTTCTTGACAAAACCGTTGTTTCTTAGCAGCCAGCTTGATAGCAGGGTGCAGGTGATTTTCTACATGTCCTTCACCCGGTCGATGATTGCCCATGGGAGACCATTGTGGTTCAACATTGGTTCAACATTGTTCTTATATAGTTGAGGGCTGATCCGGGACAGAATGGCAGTTCCGCTAATCTACCACATTGGCCATAGAACTGCCAATAGGCGGCACAAGATGGGGCAGAGCACCTTCAGATAGGTGTTGAAAAGACAGAGTAAAGCAAGAGAATAAGTTCTGGTAGCTAAGCTCTGATATTGAAAGTTAGCATATGCATGTTAACCGTCTTGGTCGACTTACATGAACTTAAGTGTAGCTTTAGGTAGGGCTGTTAGGATGAAACTAAAAAAAAAACGCTTCTTGTTGCTGTCAAAAGTGCTATCTACTAAGTTTAAGAAAAATTCACTGATCCTTTTAGGCTTTAGTCAACAACAGAGTCATGAGACCTTGTTTTTTCGTCTATCCTATACTAATTGTCAATTCTGAACAAAACCTTGAAATCGATTTTTTTACGAGTACATAATTTGCCATATACAAGACTCGAACGTTAAAACGTCAATCACATTTGACATTTATGAACTAGACTGCTGCAGAATACAAACAGTCAAGCAATGAAGCGCAATACTCTGCAAGAACGTGAAATAATTTTTGACAAAAATTCGGTTGGTGGTGTAATCGCAGCATGAATTTCGATTTTCTAATCGCGTCGCGCCAACTGAGAAACATTCCAGCGCTTAGCTACTCGACTCGAACAGACTGTAACCACAGGAGACAATGTAGGGCGTGGGTGCTACCGATTTTGTCGCGAAAATATCGCGGCTGTGGATGCCGATTACGATGATGTGGATGAGAACTAAGAAACATCAACCAGGCGACGGGCCACGCAATTGGACATTACCAGACGGACCCTACAGCGAATTTTTGGTGAAAGACTTGCACATGTTCCCGTACAAAGTGCACATAGTGTATCAGTTAATGGCTGCTAACCGTCCGTCATGTAAGAATTACTGTCGCGCCATCCTCAATGCCAACAAGGCAGTGGGCGATTTTGTGTCGAAAATCATTATGAGCGAATAAGCGCATTTCCACTTAAGCGGTTACGTCAATAAACAAATCTTCATTTCTGGAGCACTGAAAATCTGCGTGCGATGCACGAAAACGCGGGAGGAGTAATTGGGCCCAATCGGTAATACGGTCATTGTTGTTGGCGAACGCTACAGAGCCTTGATAAACGACTTCTTACTGCCGGAATAGGATAAGTGAGACTTCATGAACATATGGTGCAATCAAACAGTACGAGCCACAATATATGTATAATTTGTAAATTACAAATTGTAAATTACAAGTGCTTTTTTAACAAATTTGTAGACAAATTGATTGATTCTGTTTCACAAGATAATTGTTTTACAAAATTGTAGTTGTAGATTACAAAGGGAAATTTGTAGAAATTTCATTATTTTCGTTTCACCAAAACTATTATTTTTTTTTAGTTTACAAATACAAATTTGTAAAATACAATTTTTGTTTGTAAGTTTGTGTTCACCAAATGAAATAACTTTAAAATTTTGTTCAGTTTATGAAAATTTCTTACAATAGAAAGATGATGTGTAGATTTGATTACAATTTATAATAAGAATCTCGTGTGAGACTGAAAAAACTTTTCATTGACACCGATGCAGCAATTTTATTTTGCTTTTTTGTATATAGGACTACGAGTCTTTTTGCCTCTTTTCTTACAAATTTGTTGGAATTATGTTTGTAGTTTTTGAAACAGAAAATTAATTTACAAATTGTAGTTTACAATTACAAATTTGTGATTGTAATTTGGTGAAATAGACTACTGGGGCCTATTGCACCAGTTTACAATTTATAACCACAAATTTGTTATTGTAATCTACAAATACACATCCTGTATACGATTTTTTGTTGCACCATGTTTAAATGAGTGTGTTAACAAATTTGTAGAAATATTTACGCACGGTCTTTCACCTGTAGAATTTTTTCACAAATTGAAACAAATTTGTGATCGCTTTATTATGGTGCAACAGAAACCCACAAAAAAAGAACGATTTTCACAAATTTTAGCTTGTAATTAACAATTACAACTTTTTTTTTGTGCAACGAAAAATTCTATTTGTCAACAAATTTGTGACTTGTAATTCACAAGTACAAATTTGTGTTTAACAAAAAAATTACAAATGAAAAAATCTCGATTTTTTACAAATTTGTTAAAAAAATGTTTGTAATCACAATTTTGTAAGATGGTGCAATAGGCCCCTGTGGTCTATTTCACCAAATTACAATTAAAATCACAAATTTGTAATTGTTACCTACAATTACAAATTTGTAAACTGATTTTCTGTTTCACAAACTACAAACATAATTCCAACAAATTTGTTGGAAAGAGAAAAGATTAAGGGAAATTGTGTTTGTTATTAACAAATAGAAGAAAAAGCCGTTTCACCGTTTAATTTGCAAAGTTGTAAATAACAACTGTTTCTGTACAAGTTTGTTAGCATTCGACACATCATAGAAAAATTTAATTCGTGATAAGAAAGATATTTTATTCGAAAAATTTTCCGATATCATAACACATAATCTTAAAGTTAGCGAGTGGCAAAAAATTTTCAACAATATAAAATCTAATAGTATTTTAATAGATAAAGATTGGAAATACCTAAGAGATGTCGTGTGGCAAAATTTAAGACGAAATACTGTGGTAAGTAAAAATTATTTGTTAGGTAGATTATATTTACGGGCAATATCAAAGAACCGTTCTCGAATGCTTTCGTGTTTTTCTGGCCAACGTACAGTATTTTTAAAGAAAGTCATAACAATGGCAGAACAAACACGATGGACAGTTCTGCATACCGTAGATTTAGATATACCGTGCATGTCTGCAATCCCGTGGTACTGTCCACCATTTCCAAGCCAATGTAAGGCTGTCAGAAATTGTTGTGTCGGTGTCAGTGAAAAGTTTTTTTCAGACTCATTTGCAATACGAGGTCCTATGTGACTTATTATTTCCTCTGCTTTAGAACGTTTTAACTGAAACTTTTCGTTGAAAACAAAAGCATTTGAAATTTCATAGTTAATTCGTGGTCAATATAATTTTCTTCGTCTATTAAACACAAAATCTACACTTATATCACTATCGGTGCTACTATGCCTTCGACGTAAGGTTTTTTGGGTTTGAAATGCGATTTTTTCCGAAAATTACAAATTGTTATCAAATCGGCAGACGATCTTTCTTCTGCAAAAAATTTTCAGTAACTGAACAAATTTGTAAAATTTCGTGATTCCGTGAAACAGAAACTTACAAAAAATATAAATTTTAACAAATTTGTACTTGTAAGCAACAAAAAAAATTTAGTTTTGGTGAAACTGAAATAATGAAATTTCTAAAAATTACCCTTTGTAAACAACAAACACATTTTTGTAATACAACCATTTTGTGAAACATAAAAAAACGATTTTTGCACAAATTTGTTAAAAAAGTGCTTGTAATCTACAATTTGTAAGTTGGTGAAATAGGCCACTGGTCGCGTAATCTCCCGTTTTGGTGTTTTGGCATGGCCAGCAAGATCGCCCGATTCAACCATCCCAGACTTTTTTTTATGCCAAAAAAGATCAACCCCTAAGGACAATATTTGACAGCAATGTGAACAGTTATCGCTGTAAATTTTATAGAGATTTCCATCAATCAAAATCATTTCCTTTTTTCAATTAATAAAAAGGTAATTCAAAAAATTAATTGGATGACCAATTTTACGCCGGTCTGTGGCGCCTTTTTGAAAAAGTGCTGGCAAAATTCTATTTTCGTGTGCTTAAAATCCAAAACTAAGAGTGAACAGCAACTAATTGGACTTCTAAAAAGTCTGACGTCACAAAGCAAGTGGGGCTGTGATGGATCATCTGGGGATAGTGCCTATAAACAAAAAAATAGGAACACATGATGGCGAAACAATAACGGATGCAAACAATTGTTCCCCTGAGACTTACACAAAAAAAAACTTCAACAATAAAGACCAGTCTACAAATGACGATCATAATTACGAATATGGAATATCTCCATTACATGACAGAATCAGATGCATGGAATTCATTTTTAAACTTGCATATACACTCAAACAAGATGGAGAAAATATTGATGAAAGTATTGAAACTCATGAGGCAGAAAGAATAAGGAAGCAAGATACCCAAAGGAAATTTCGCGAGGAAATGGAAACGATGGAAATACATCGAGAAGATTTTTTGCAGAACCAGATGTAACAGCTCGTATAACTGGAGTCAATATGGAGGTGATAAGAAGGCTTCAAGTAATACTTAACGTTCTAAGCTGCAGAGAAAATGTTGACAGTTCAAAGTTTGAAGCTTGGAGCAATGGAAACAACAAAAGAAACTTACACCTACTCTTCATAAAATTTTGGCTCATGACAAAATTATAATCGAGTATCAGTCGTTACCAATGAAAGAACTGTCAGAAGAAGCTCAGGAGTCCAAAAATAAATACTAAAAAAAATGTACATAGGTACCAAAATACGTGCAAGGTTTCAAGGATGCAGCAAAATGAAGACCTATTTAATATGCTTGCAGCCTCATCGGACCTTCTAACTTCTTCGCTAAGGCATGTTAGAACTGAAATGAAAAAGACCTCAGAGCACAATACTCTCCAGAAATTATTAGTTTATTAGCAATTACCTCGGACTTTGACGAAAGTTTCCAAAAAAACTATCTTTTTGTTTTTATTTATTTTTACTTATTAATTTATTTATTTTTCACTGTTAAACTTGAAATATATTATTGAAATAATTTGTTATGTTGACACCCTGTTTTTACTTCAGTTATTTACTATTGACATTTTTTGAGGTAAAATATTGAGTCCATTTCCTAAAGTTGTATTTCAGCAGAAAATTGTGAAACACCCTGTGAATTATTTTCATAAAACTCACAAAATTTATAAACCTGGAAATTTCCTTCAAGCTGAAAAACATTTGTCACGATATACCTATTTGTTTAAAAGCTATGATTTTTGCAACCAAAAAATGCAATATGCGCCAATGTGCGTCGTCGTCTTGTAGTACCTTAAGAGTTATTGCAATTGAAATATCTAAACTTTGACAGTAGACTGGGCCTTATTTTTGAAGCTATTGCTGTCAATTTGGCTTTAGCATGCTTGCATTGCCAAATCAACATGCACAGTTGTAGCATTCCACAACATCTGCAAATAAATAAATTGTTTTATGCAAGTATGTCAATGTTCGAGCAAGGCTTTGCCCATTTTACGGTCGCCAAAACAGTTTTTTCCGAGACATTGGATAAAATTGATTCGATCGATTCTGTGAACAATCCGCCAACACCCGTACGTCATAGAAACACAAGATCTGCCGAAAATATCACCACTCTCCAAAAGATGGTGCAGAATTGGGAGTGTGTAAGATAATCTGAGACAGATAATTCCGAGCTGCGCACTCGAGCTCGGCCCTTTGCAGACCACAACTTGGCGAAATTTTTCGTCATGACTTGGGCGTGTATCCAAACAAACTTTATCAGACCCGGGAGCTCATAATTAACGACCATAGACAATGTTGTGTGTTCACTAACTGGGCTCTCGAGCAGTTGGTAGTTGACCTCAATTTTGGTCGAAAAACAATATTCAGCGACCAAGCCTATTTCTGGATGAATAGGCTTATCAACAAGCAAAATTTTCGAATTCGAGACGATAACAATCCACACCAAATCCAGCAAATTTCGATGCATCCAGTGAAAGTCACTGTTTGGTGTGGATCTTTGGCTGTCAGTCCATACTTATTTTCAATGCCGTTGGCCAGCCCAGGCCATTACCTTCTTCAAATTTTAAATGATATCGCACTTACGAGTTAAATTTATTCAAATTTAAAGATAGAAATCGCTTAATGGAAAACCCTTCATTTTCAAATACTTAAATGGTTCAAAATCTGATTATTTAGTTAACAATCAAATATATTTCTAACGTTTAAACCTCAGTACCTCAATCCAAACTTTGATTCATTGTTGAAATAAATTACAAAATTCTCCAACGAAGGCATTCCTTGAGGTACTCATCGTCACAAATATAAACACACGCAATGAACCATTCTCTCTCAACTTTACTGAGATTCCTTTAAAATTTAAAAAACCATTAAAAATTTATCCAGATTGTATCTTGTGCTTAAATTTTCACTTGAATGTTGTCTCTATAGAACCACCTCAACTCAATAAGAACAATTATTCGTATGTATGTATGTTGTATGTGTATCGTAAAATTAAACGTTGCCGTCGTCGTCGGTTGTTTTGAATTCAAAATATCCCAAGTGTTAAACACTCATGGAAATGGAAATTTCTTAGTAATATAATATTCTAAAACGAAAACATTAAACGACAACAATTTTAAGTATATGAGCGATGGAATATCTCAACAAAGTTGATCCCTCGGGAAAACATTCCAGAGAAAAGTACGGTAAATAAGTAAGGCCAAGAGAAAATATGATCATATCCGCAATTTGTAACAATGATTGGGTGTTGGAAAATATGAATAGAAGCATTTGTCCTCCGAGAAAAATTAATGTTTCGTGCTGGCCATAAAAAAGGACAAATATATTAGCATTTTCGAAATTGTCTACGATGTAATAACAAATGCGTTCGTTACAAAAAACAATGCAAGAAAACTTCATGTCAAATTAATGACATGGAACTGAAACGAATGAATTCATAATCATGGAGTGGCTAATTTGATTGTTGATTCACAGCGAGAGGCTTAAAGACGAATTTCTGTCCTCGCAGCCAATTTAACCTCTGGAAAAGTTAACCAGGGATTTTGAAAACCGCACACTCTGATAAGGCCAGGTTTCGAAAATATCGCCACCCAAGGACATTGTTAGGTAGTAAGAGGTCGAAAATCAGTGCAATGAGTTAAATCTCTTTGGACGGCCATATTTCCATAACCAGACCACGCAGATCGTTTTGGCCTGCATGTGTGCATAGGTATTGAACAGACCTTTCGTTTGATGTATATCTCGATGGGATTGGTGAACTTCGAAAAAATAATAATTTTTATAGACAAGTGTTTAGTCCATGATTTTTCTCAAAAAATTCAAAAAAATTGTTTTCGAGATTGGCACATCAATGGAAAGGTCTGTTAATTCTCTATTGAGTACCGAAAACTGCAACTTCTTGTGAGCTTGGTATTCTCATCCGCATCCGATCACTTTTTTTAGAATTGGGTCAATTTTCCGTAAAATCTCTGTTAGCTGTAATATTGTTTGTAGGTGAAATAAATAAATTAAGTGAAATATTTTATTATGCTTCAGAGGCCATTTTCCGGAGATGTGAGGGAGAAAAGGCTTATTTTTTGAGTTTTTTACAAACTTGTGTTATTTGTCTTTTTGAAGATCATGTTTCTCTGAAGTCCAAACCTATCCGGCCTGAACAGCGTGCTTAGCTTACTTATGATAATTGTTTACATATTAAAAGACTTGGCTTACGAAGGCTGGAAGAGATATAGGTATTTCGAATGACTAACAACCTAACTTTCTATATCGCAAGTAAGTAAAAGAAACCAAGACAGTGCGAGAGAATTTGTTTTTTTTTTTTTTTTTATTTTTTATCAAGAGAATCCCTCAAAACGTTTTTCGTTTGATGTATTTTTATAATTGAATAACATCCTCGTTGATCCCCAATTTTCGCGAAATTTTAATTTTTGAAGCATGAGGACCGCTCACTCCATGTATAAATGATTGAGAAACTTCTCATTCGGAATGCGAATAACAAAAACATTTCAGAAACGTTTCGGAAATGTCTTCTTACACAAACCTTTTTGTCTTACGTCAAATATTATATTTATAAAATAATCTGAAGTAGATTCGGAGAAAATACATAAACAAAAAAATATGCAAATTAAAATAAACTACAGACGCCTACAGTCGATTAGACGTTCGATGCAAAGTGACACTAGCCTAATCCTCTAAGATGGAAGACCATCTTTTCAGACACCCGCCAGCACGAGGTTTATTTTTCTCCTCAATGACATTGATTTATAGCCATTTTGCATTTGATTCCTGTTCCCGTAGAGATAAATATTTTGTTATAAGGACAAGAAAAACAAACTTAAAACTAAACCTAAGCCATAAGGAGGAAGCATAAAAGTAACGTTTTCAAGCTAAGTAAGAACAAAGAAGTTCTTAGTCAAAACAAAAAGAAAGTTAAATGTCAAATTGAACATGAAGATGAATGGACAATGCCAGGCGTTGGGATCAAGGACTTTATTCACTTCATTTACTTCTAAGCATCACTAAACAAACAGAAAACAAGACCAAATGACCCAGAGGAACTTTGCAAACTGTTATTCAATTAATATTCATCTAAGGCGAAAACATAACTCAGATAAGTTAAGGAGCAATAAATCAAACAAAGGAAAAATAATGTTCGAGGAGGTAAGAGAAAATATAATAGTGAACCTGTTTTACATGGTAAGCAAAAAAAAATTATGGGGTTCCAAATACCAACGGTATCTAAATGGATTTTAGTTTAGGATAAGCAAACATATCATTAAGGATCTCCTCTTACCTTTATTTAGTGCCAAGGTTTATTGATATTTTCAGCTGCACTAAGGTGAAATATTGATTTTGGGAACGGGTCGATACTCTAGGATAGAATCCGCTAGGGCGATTCTTGATTGTTGATCATCAAAGTTAATGCTTTTGTTTTACCTATGGTGATTATCAAATTGACTATCAATATTTTGCTATGGTCTGTGGGTGACAGCTAGTTAGGTGCCTTCATATATTTTGTTCATTTTTTTTCTTCTGAGAAACATAAGTTGTGTCAGCTTCAGCTCCAATAAAGCTCAAACCGAAAGTTAAGTGAAAAAGTTAAAATTAAAAGTAAGTGAACACTAATTAAGTTCTACTTCAATGCAAATTTTATATGCGGCAAGCTGAATGAGAAATGGATAACAGTTTTTCTTGAATGTTTGGAAATCGAAATGGCAAGAAAAAATCATGCCGGGTAGATTATTCCATAATCGTGTTGTATGAATCTCTGTATTTGACGTACTTCCAAAATTATGCTCTAGACTGAACTGAAGAGCATTCCTAGCGAAATGGCTGTCACGGTTTAACTGATTGATGGTAGGAATGCAACTTTTTACTTCGAGTTGCCATTGCTTGTAAAAGAAGTGATAAAACAAGGAAATACATGAAACATTCCAACGGTGCACAGTGGCCCGTTATGACTTTTTTTGGGTGCAAAAATCCTATATCGCCATTATTCGTTTTTTATCTTGAAGGTAATTTCCAAGTCTATGAAAGTGATGAGTTTGAAAAAAAAAAAACATATACAGGGTGTTCACGAATTTGGTGTTAAAGTATGTGAATGAATGAGGATAAACTTAGGTAGGTGGGTCAGGTGGAATAAAATGGTGTTGTTTGACCTATATCCTTTGCAGCTTTAGGCACGCTTGCGATCGCACAGGCATTAGCTCGTCGGTGGGGTGGGATCTTGCTGCATATGACCTAAGCACACATGTTATCGTGCCTGTATGTTTTTGTTTATTTTTTTATTTGAAAAGAAAGTGGAAGAGAAAAAATTAGGCTGAAAGATAATGAAGAGACAAGAAGAGAAATTGAAGGAAAAGTAGAAAAGAAGAGAAATGAACAGCTGTTGACTTATGTTTCTGGTGTTGTGAAACATTTGGACGTAACCCTCCCCTCATGTACCCGAATTGGACACTCCTTGGTTATCTTCTTCCAAAGGTTCATTTAGATAACCCCTTAAGGAAATCCTCTCCCAATTCCCTCAATTCATTCCCGAATGGCTTAAGATATTTATTCCAGTAGGTGTATCATTTTAAAGATTTTTGTTTTCTTTTTTTAGATTTTTAAATTTATTTAAGGAAGATTTCATTTGTAGAATTTTTAATTTGTATATGACGTAAACCAGAGAATAAAAAGTAAATACCAATTGAGGATAGGTAATTGCATAGCACAAATTAATTTAAAATATATATGTATATGTATGTTGATGTGTTTATGTTGTTTTTATATAATTTTCTTTTATATAATTCGTAAAATAAGTAATTTTAATAGTTTTTTAAGTAGGTTTTACTAATTTTTAAGTTTTGTTCATAAGTAGGTTTAAATAGGCTTTAAGTTTTATTCTTCTATAGGTTTTAATAAAAGGGAAAAAATATGTTTATTTGCCAAAGAAGTATACAATGTACAATATAGTACTTACATGTAATGTCCCGTCACGGCGAAAGTTGTGGCCACAAGTTTCCCTCGTTGTCTTCGGGTGTCGAATAATTATTTAGTCAACTTTTGACTAGTATTTACACTATTGTTTAATATTTGTTTTTTTAATTTATACTTTTGAGTTCTATGGCAAATTAGATTTTTTTAACCTTTTAAGAAAATTTAAATACACAATTATTATGCTTTTGTTTAATTATACTAAATAAGTCACTATCTGGGTGCAGGTTTGTTGTTTTATTTTTGCTTTTTGTTCTCTGTTTCTTTGATTTATTTGTTGTTTTCCTTAGCTTTGGAGATGAAGGGCTTAGATGGAGATTTTGGCTCGATGTTTCCCTTTCAAATCTTTTATCAGGTGTTCTTAGGAATTGTGGTAGAGTTTTAACTCTAGATTTGCGGACGCACTGTCGTGGCTTGAACGCACGTGGATCCACTTTTGACAAGTAACGTCCGCAATTATCTGTGGACGTATTTTGTCAATTATACACTTTTGTAAAATAAATACATTTTGATAAAATGAACATACCTTTTATTTTATTTTATACGCAAACACGTGATTTTTGATCGGGCGTTTCGTTGTGGGGATTTGGCCGATTCTTGATGCTTAATCTCAACTATTAGAAAATTTTCGTAGCTCGATATGTTTTCCAGAGCACGTTGTATAAATTGTGGGCTAAAAACTAACTTGGTTTTAGGATAATTTATCCAATTATAAAAAAAATGATTCAAGTTCTTACCGAAAACCTTTTTTTTCTTATATTCAAATATAAAAAAAAACAAAGTTACTATACTGAAGAAGCACTTATTAGACGAGACTTCTTGCCACTTTGGAAGTTGAGATAAGAAAGGCAGACTTAGGAAATGAAAGAGCTAAGCTAGGCTGATTTCCGTCGAAGAAAATGTGCAAATGGGCTTTCGATACTCGACTTAACTTTTCAAGATGTTCAGAATTCGAAGATAGGTTTTCACACAGCCTGTTTACACTATGCATTTCGATTATCATGCGTTTGCATTAAATACTTTAAATTTATGGATCTAATATTTTTAAGGTGTACGCTACAAAATCAAGTATTTTTAAATAATCCATATTTCTAAAGACTTGAA
The DNA here is from genome assembly GCA_911387755.1 of Chrysotoxum bicinctum. Classification (NCBI taxonomy): domain Eukaryota; kingdom Metazoa; phylum Arthropoda; class Insecta; order Diptera; family Syrphidae; genus Chrysotoxum; species Chrysotoxum bicinctum. The sequence goes on from OU426987.1 coordinate 190,761,145, forward strand.
GACCGTACAGCTGTTATCCTTCTTCAATAGGTTTTTTTTTTTTTTTTTTTTTTTTTTTTTTTTTTTTTTTTTTTTTAACGTGTGGCTCGACCCATGACCTTGAGACGATGCTCTACCCACTGAGTTATGATCGCAAGTCCTTAGCATGATAAATTCCGACTATTTTTCCATCTAAGTTCTCTACCTCATACATTGAATTTCCTATTTGTCGTAAAATTCTACACTTCACAAATTTGTCACACAATTTAGCATTAAGATTTTTCGAAGCGTCGCTTAAAATAAAATTTCGTCGATAGCATTCTGTTCCTGGCAACAACAATCTTTTCGAGCTTCTCAGATTGTAGGACTTTTCGTTTTTGGAATGTGCTAGTTTCAGATTTTCTTGTACCTTTTTCCGTATTAACTCTAGTCTATTGTGCTGAGGCAAGCACTGAATTTCACTTTCGTTTAGAGCATTGAGTTTTCGAAGCACATTATACATGCTCGCATGAGTAACCATATGTCTATCAAACAAAATAAAGAATGGAGTCATTCCAGTAGACTGATGAACCGAAGTCCACAAAGCTTGCTGTATCTCCGACAAGTGCTTGTCCCAATCACGGTGATCTTTTTTTATGTAGCTACGCACTGCTGATAAAATTGATTGGTTAACCCTTTCAGCTGCATTCGATTGCGGAGAATAAACTGCATTCCTTATTTGCTTACACCCATATTTAGCAAGAAAATCTTGGAAATCTTTTGCAATGAATTGTTTCCCGTTATCGCTATGGACGATTTCCGGTACTCCATATTGACTGAAAACTGTTTTTTCTAAAAATTCAATGACGGATTTAACATTTGCTTTTTGCATTGACTTTAAAAATACACATTTTGAAAAACCATCAAGGACTACAAAAATAAATGCTTTACCACGTTTGCTTCTAGGGTATGGACCCATAAAGTCTATGAAAATTTTTTGGAATGGTCTATCTAATTGTTTCTGAGGAACCATAGGAGGCCTCAAAGTTTTGTTTACTGATTTGGTTTGTTTACAAATTGAGCAATTTTTAACGAAGTTTCGAATCTGAGAGGTCATATTCGGCCAATAGTAAAAGCGTTTTACTCTGTCTAATGTTTTTATCATTCCGCCATGGGAACAATTTGGTGGATTATGTGAATTTTCGATGATGGATTGTGTCAACCCTATGGGTATCCACAGTTTCCATTCACATTCACTCTTCAAAAAATCTTCTTCTTGTGGAAATTCGCGTTTATACACATATTTTTCATCTACAATTTTAATGTCAGGAAAGTTCGATTGGTTTTTTTGAATGGTTGAAATTAGTTCTCGGTAATCTGATGAGTCGAACTCTAAAGAATCTAGGTCTACTGCCTTGTATGTGTCTGAATTCAACGAGAGCTCTTCCATGAATGCACGCGACAATGCATCGGCTACTACATTTTGAGATCCTTTTTTATGCTTAATATCAAAGGTGAATGCCTGAAGCTTTAGTGACCACCGCGCTAACCTACCGCTAAGATCCTTTAGGCTCATAAGCCATTTAAGGCTTGCGTGGTCAGTCACCAAAGTAAAAGGCAAACCCTCTACATATGGTCTAAATTTCTTCACCGCTTGCACTGCCGCGTAACATTCCTGCTCCGTGACACTATAGTTCCGTTGACATTTATTTAACTTTTCAGAAAAGAAGGCTATAGGCTTCTCGTTCTCATCTTCATCATACTGGTATAAAACACCGCCAATACCGCAGCTAGATGCATCGCATTGTATGACGAATGGCTTCGTAAAATCAGGATGACTCAGCAAAGGTGCAGATATTAAAGCTGTCTTTAGAGCTTCAAAAGATGATAGTGCATCAGGGCTTATGACAAAAACTTTTCCTTTTTTAAGTGTGTCCGTTAAAGGACTTGCTATAGCAGCGAAATTCCTAATGAACCTCCGGTACCATCCGCACATTCCTAAGAATCTTCGCACCTGTTTTTGCGAAGTTGGAACGGGAAATTCTTTTATGCAGGAAACCTTACCGGGGTCTGGTTTGATATTGCCTTGACCAACAATATATCCTAAATATTTGAGTTCCTTGAAGCAAAAGTGAGATTTTTCGACGTTAATTGTAAGATTTGCGGCTTTCAATCGTTCGGCTACCTTTTCAAGAATCTGAAGATGTGTGTCAAAATCCTTTGAAATTATAAGGAGGTCGTCAACATAAGGGAAAACATATTCCCTAAGTTCACTGGGGATCACCTTATCAATTACTTTACACATGGTCTGTGCTGCATTTCGCAGCAAACCGAAAGGCATAACTGTAAATTGATACAGTGGTCTTCCTTGAACAGTGAATGCTGTTTTCTCCTTTGCTGACTCCTCTAAAGGAATTTGCCAAAAGGCATCTTTTAAGTCAATACTGCTTATGAAATGAGTATCTTTCAAACGACTTATTATTCCTTCAATATTTTGCATCGGATATGCACTTCCTTTTGTATGAGCGTTCAGCTTCCTGGAGTCCAAACAGAGACGAACCTTGCCAGGTTTCTGGACTAAAACTATGGGTGAACTCCAGGCGCTGTTGCTCTCTTCTATTACTCCAAGAGCAAGCATCCTATCAAGTTCTTTGAAAATTATGTTTTGAATTGGTAGCGAAACAGGATAATGCCTTTGTTTTATTGGCTCAGGCTCATTTGTTTCAATAACATGCATACCAACTGTTGTTCTTCCCAGACCTAATTCGGAAAAAGATGGAAAATGCTTAATCACTTTTTGAAGCGATAAGAATTGTTCGTCCGTTAAGGTATGCGGTTCAGGTTTTGATTTATCGTAAAGATCATCTCTATCATTCAACTCATTAACACTTCTGAATGGTTTATTTAGAACTGGAAATCTAGCACTAAGCATTCTTTCAACTCGCTTACATTCAGCTCTAAAATGTTCTAAAGAGGAAATTCTCATTGGATAAATAAAGTTTAATAATTTTGAGTGAATGTTAGTTCTAAGGATGTCAATTAAGTCATCATCTCTCATAGGATTCTTAAGTTGACTCTTGAGCTGTAAAACAGATACAAAATAATCCTCAAAGTTTTCTTGTGGCATTTGTTTCTTGTCCATAATCTGTTTAATGATTTGAAAATCATTCTCATGACTCCTGAAACGTTTTAACAATGCATCACGTAACGAAAACCAATCGCTTCGTGGATTATTTCTCAAAAATTGCCAAAACCAATCTTGAGCTATACCATCTAAAAGAATATGGAACTGTCGAATAACATCTTCCCATGAAAACTTGTAATTATTTTTCAAAGTTTCTACTCGGAACACAAAATCTTCAATTGGCATTCCTTTGGAAGTACCATTGAACTTAACTCCCCAACGATCTATCCTTAACGTTCTGTTATCGTTTATTGGAAAATTTCTATTTGGTTCCCTATTGACATCTGAATCTAAATACGAATATGGTCCATACACATGATCATCTAAATTTTGACTAAATTGCTGATTATTAAAATTATTTTGATTAAACGGATGATTAAAATTATTATTTTCTAATCCTAAATCATTTTCATTACTTTCTGTAGGTCGCCTTTTATTATTGTTTGTCTCATTATTGTTATTAGGTAAAATCTTTTGTAAACTACTTTGAATAAGCTCCGGAAGCTTTAACTCTAAGGTTCTAGTGATAAGGTCTTCAACATGCTCATCCAGTCTTTGCATACGAACTGAGTTGTTGCTTACTAATTGAACTCGAGGTGGATGTGGTAGGTCATGGTCTGTGCCGTTAGTAATGTTGCGATCAGCTGGGCGATTATTCCGAATGTTAACGTAAGTATTTACGTCACTTCTTATATTTTCTAAGCCGGGAACATTAAGCAATGGAAAAGCTATATTATTCGCATCATGTTGCGAATTATCATTTCTCTGAAGAGAATGAATTGTCTTGTTGTTGTTAGCTGTCACAATCGTTGTTGTCGTTGTTGTTGAAGTAGTATTATCAGTAAGATAATTATTTATTGGAGAGATTATTCCTCTACGAGAATTATTCAAAAGAGGGTTTTGAACGTCGTTCAAATTAAGAGACATATCCCTGGCGGTTGTTGGTAAAGGGGAGTGCTGAACAGGATTTGGAGTCGCTCCAAAGCTTCTGTTGGCACTTGACTCAACGAGACTATCATTATTAGAGCGTGTTTTAACGCCTCTCTTTGTACTGGGATATCGCGGATTTTTCGGAATAGCTCCGTTGAGGGATTTGTTATTAGAACTCATTTTCTATTAAAATGTTTTGAGTAATTTTATCAGAAATGTTATTAATTTTTTTTTTTTTTTTTTTTTTGTATGTTTATATTTGCACTTTTGCCATTCAGTAATGATTGAGTTTATTGCGAGGGATTAGAGTCAACTGTGTGTTCAAATCAAAGGAGAAAAGAATATAAAAGAGAAAAAGTATTATTGCATGAATTTCTCTGGACTTTGACTAATTAAATAGATACTTGTTTTAGTCCCTTAAGTACTCAGAGAAATAATTTTATCAATTAAGATTTGTTTATTTTTTTGAAACCATAATCTATTGCTAACACGATCGAATTTTGGTGAATACATATCGTGGACTCGTAGATGACGTTTAAAAAAAATAAAAGGAGTTTCTCTATCAAGTGCAACGATCTTTATAATCGGACTCCTTAATAAAGAAATCTACCCACTCAGTGGCAACACTAAATAAATTTTAAGATTGAATCTATAGTGGACTCACTGGATATCCAAATTGATAAATAAAGCAAAATTTTATATTTTAAATCAGAATTTAAAACAAAAAAATGTATGCTTTATATTAAGGCATTATTGCAAAAGCAGTAACGAAGCCTTATCCGTTGGGCGCCATATGTGTGAATGAATGAGGATAAACTTAGGTAGGTGGGTCAGGTGGAATAAAATGGTGTTGTTTGACCTATATCCTTTGCAGCTTTAGGCACGCTTGCGATCGCACAGGCATTAGCTCGTCGGTGGGGTGGGATCTTGCTGCATATGACCTAAGCACACATGTTATCGTGCCTGTATGTTTTTGTTTATTTTTTTATTTGAAAAGAAAGTGGAAGAGAAAAAATTAGGCTGAAAGATAATGAAGAGACAAGAAGAGAAATTGAAGGAAAAGTAGAAAAGAAGAGAAATGAACAGCTGTTGACTTATGTTTCTGGTGTTGTGAAACATTTGGACGTAACCCTCCCCTCATGTACCCGAATTGGACACTCCTTGGTTATCTTCTTCCAAAGGTTCATTTAGATAACCCCTTAAGGAAATCCTCTCCCAATTCCCTCAATTCATTCCCGAATGGCTTAAGATATTTATTCCAGTAGGTGTATCATTTTAAAGATTTTTGTTTTCTTTTTTTAGATTTTTAAATTTATTTAAGGAAGATTTCATTTGTAGAATTTTTAATTTGTATATGACGTAAACCAGAGAATAAAAAGTAAATACCAATTGAGGATAGGTAATTGCATAGCACAAATTAATTTAAAATATATATGTATATGTATGTTGATGTGTTTATGTTGTTTTTATATAATTTTCTTTTATATAATTCGTAAAATAAGTAATTTTAATAGTTTTTTAAGTAGGTTTTACTAATTTTTAAGTTTTGTTCATAAGTAGGTTTAAATAGGCTTTAAGTTTTATTCTTCTATAGGTTTTAATAAAAGGGAAAAAATATGTTTATTTGCCAAAGAAGTATACAATGTACAATATAGTACTTACATGTAATGTCCCGTCACGGCGAAAGTTGTGGCCACAAGTTTCCCTCGTTGTCTTCGGGTGTCGAATAATTATTTAGTCAACTTTTGACTAGTATTTACACTATTGTTTAATATTTGTTTTTTTAATTTATACTTTTGAGTTCTATGGCAAATTAGATTTTTTTAACCTTTTAAGAAAATTTAAATACACAATTATTATGCTTTTGTTTAATTATACTAAATAAGTCACTATCTGGGTGCAGGTTTGTTGTTTTATTTTTGCTTTTTGTTCTCTGTTTCTTTGATTTATTTGTTGTTTTCCTTAGCTTTGGAGATGAAGGGCTTAGATGGAGATTTTGGCTCGATGTTTCCCTTTCAAATCTTTTATCAGGTGTTCTTAGGAATTGTGGTAGAGTTTTAACTCTAGATTTGCGGACGCACTGTCGTGGCTTGAACGCACGTGGATCCACTTTTGACAAGTAACGTCCGCAATTATCTGTGGACGTATTTTGTCAATTATACACTTTTGTAAAATAAATACATTTTGATAAAATGAACATACCTTTTATTTTATTTTATACGCAAACACGTGATTTTTGATCGGGCGTTTCGTTGTGGGGATTTGGCCGATTCTTGATGCTTAATCTCAACTATTAGAAAATTTTCGTAGCTCGATATGTTTTCCAGAGCACGTTGTATAAATTGTGGGCTAAAAACTAACTTGGTTTTAGGATAATTTATCCAATTATAAAAAAAATGATTCAAGTTCTTACCGAAAACCTTTTTTTTCTTATATTCAAATATAAAAAAAAACAAAGTTACTATACTGAAGAAGCACTTATTAGACGAGACTTCTTGCCACTTTGGAAGTTGAGATAAGAAAGGCAGACTTAGGAAATGAAAGAGCTAAGCTAGGCTGATTTCCGTCGAAGAAAATGTGCAAATGGGCTTTCGATACTCGACTTAACTTTTCAAGATGTTCAGAATTCGAAGATAGGTTTTCACACAGCCTGTTTACACTATGCATTTCGATTATCATGCGTTTGCATTAAATACTTTAAATTTATGGATCTAATATTTTTAAGGTGTACGCTACAAGTAAGAAGTTTTAAATAAGGTGATTAACAAAATGGCAATATAATTTACAACCGACAAAAATCAATTTCTAAAGTAATCTGAGTGAAGTGACACAGTGGGGAAAAAAGGACCAATTCGAGTGAAACAGTGGTGAAAAAAGTAATTTTTTTTTTATTTTTGATTCACAAGAGTTTATTAATTAAGTATTTCAGTAATAGATTACAAGTCAAACAGTGGACAAAAGTGCTAAAAATATAAAAACATTATAAAGGGTTTTTCAACAGGGACGCTGCAAAAGAAGAGCGACAGGGACAGCAAACGACGCCATATTTCTTGCCGCTTTTTCGACATTTCTCTTCAGTAAGGGTTGCCATTTCATGATGGAAAGATATACGAGCCAACAACGAGTCGAAATTATTAAAATTTACTACCGAAATTCGGAGTCAGTGGCCTCAACGTTAAGAGCGCTACGTCCAATTTATGGTCGTCATAATCGTACTAGTAGAACAACAATTGAGCGTCTAGTGGAAAAATTTGAATCCACAGACACAGTACAAAATGTTCCGGTGCCAGTGAGACAAAGAAGTGCCCGTAGTGTCGAGAATATTGCTGCCGCTGAGGCTTCAGTTGCAGAAAGCCTCTCACACGTCGTTCTCAAGCGTTGGGCATCTCTGTGACGTCCTTACAAGATTAAATTGACGCAAGAACTGAAGCCGCTTGACCACCAGAAGCGTCGTATGTTCGTGAATTGGGCTGAGCAACAACTTGAAAATGATTCGGATTTTCATCGAAAAATCATCTTCAGCGATGAGGCTCATTTCTGGCTGAATGGCTTCGTCAGTAAACAAAATATGCGGTATTGGTCAGGCAGCAATCCACACGTACTCCATGAGTCATCCTTGCATCCCGAAAAAATACGGTTTGGTGTGGTTTAAGGGCCGGCGGCGTGATTGGGCCGTACTTCTTCCGTGATGATCAAGAACGGCACGTTACTGTGAATGGGGATCGCTACCGTTCAATGATAACCGAATACTTTTGGCCCCAATTGGATGATATGGACTTGGAGGACATGTGGTTCCAACAGGACTGCGCCACAAGCCACACAGCAAATGTCACAATCAATTTATTGGAAACCAAGTTTGGAGAACGTGTTATCTCACGAAATGGTCCAGTCGCTTGGCCGCCTCGGTCGTGCGATTTGACGCCGTTAGAGTATTTCCTGTGGGGCTACGTCAAGTCTATGCCAACAAGCCAGCGACGATTGATGAACTTCGTATGAATATTGAACTTGAAATTGCAGCAGTATCGGCCGATTTATGCTTGAAAACCGTCGAAAATTGGGTTCAGCGTCTGGACTTCTGCAAGCGTGCCCGTGGTGGCCATGCAAAAGAAATCGAGTTCCATACATAATGGCATCGAACGTACTTTCACAGTAATAAAGAATTTCATTGATATCCAAAACCGTTTTTGTTTTATTTAAAAAAAACTTTTGTAGCGCTCTTATTGAAAAACCCGATATTTCTTGAAAACTATCATCTAAGTCCGGGGTAATGCGTAATAAACTCATAACTTCTGCAGAGTATCGTTCTTTCTAATCTTTTTGGTTTCTTACATGCCTTAAAGAAGAAATAAGTGGATCCGATGAGGTTGCAAGCATGTTTAATAGGTCTTCATTCTCATATTTCATATTTTCCGAAATTTTATTTTTACACTTAAAAAAAAGGATGACAAAAAATTACTGACTTCATCAAATCAAAAACTGAGTTTTTGGGTTTGTGTCAAGAAATAAATATATATAACCTTTTTTTCTGTCCAATTTTAAGTCTAAAAATTGTGCAAAAAGTGGTGTTTCAAAAAACATTAAATTAAACAATTAAAAAGAAAAAAAAAACTTTTTTTTCTGTCGATTTTTTATTTAAGTAATAAAGATAAGTGTACGAAAACAAAAAAGACAGAAAAGTTCTTGGAAGCCTGTTTTCTACTTTTTAAACTCAAAGCTAAAAAAAATAATTTATTTTTCAATTTATGGACTTGGTTTGCTCTATAAGCCAAACCAATAATCCAAATGAAATATTTTTTTCGATTACTGGAGGTCCAAATATTTGTTCCAATTGTTCCCACCCGAAATATGAATATCGTAAGTACTTTTGCATAAACGGGCCACTCTGCGGTATTCAAGAGATGAGAATGATTTCATGATAGTAAACTATCAGTTTTAACTCTCTGTTTTGGATTCTATCCAAAAAGAGAAGAATTTTGGGTTCCACATGCAAAAGATGTATGTTATCCTCGAGTTTTGTACGCATAAATGCATTATATGTTCTAGCCAGATCAAACGGGGTGAAAATTGCCTTACATCCATATAGAAATACTAAGCATTTAGCAACGTTTTTGGCGGTTTTGAGAATGTGGTCAGTCCAAGGAACATCGTCGTTAACACAAATACCGAGTCCTGAGGGACTCAAGGACAATTACTTAAAGGGTACATTTTGCTTTAAGGAAAATGGACCACATTGAGTTTTTGAATCATCAAACTCCACACCATTTCTTATACCCCATTTAACAATGCTGTTATGATCTTATAGGTTAATGAAATAATTATACGATACCGTTGCAGTTACACTTCCGAAGGATATGGACGTGATTTTGAGAACGAGAATGAAATGCTGAGGGTAAAGTCGTCGGAAAAACAATGAATTTGGATAGGAAGTTTCAGAATAGAAAACATTTATTAACCTTCCTATACTCGCGTATTGGTCTCTCAGGCCGACAAATCATTAATTCTTTGTTTTCTTGAAAAATATAATCCTTGCCCCCCTGAAGTTTTCAGTAGCTTCCTAAATATGTGTTCTCCATCGTTTATCTGGGCGCAAGCGCATATGACGTGTTCCTTTTTTGTGAGTTTTCGGTCCCTGAGACCGACGCGAGTATAAGTCCAGATTGCTTCGATTTACGAAAATATGAAGATTGAATCTTTTTTTTATACTTTTTTATAATAACTATTATATTTCTTTTCATATAATTATTAAGTTTTTTTTTTTTCTTAAAGAAAATATTTTTTTTTATTATTTTAGTTAAGGTCCAAGAAAAAATTGAACTTTTTGAGAGGTTAGTTTGAAAGGGTATTGCTTCCAAATAAAGTAATAATTCCTATATTTTTTTATTTGTTTTATTCAATTATATTATTTTCTTAAAAATAAATGGCAGAACTACTTAAAGAGAATAGATATTCAAGAAAATACAGACGAAATAAAGTCTCGGTCTGAGAGCCCGTGCGCGAGTATACGTGTGTTGTCAAAACGCGCGAGTATAGGAAGGTTAAAAAAGAGTGTCGGAGACAAAGCGAGGAACACCAGCATTTATTTTGTGAAGATCAAACTTGAAACCGTATAATACAACATGTATTGAACGATCCAGAACGCAAATTTTAATCCAAAGAATAAGGGTTTCGGTGATACCAAGCACGCATTTTCGATAAGAGAGCCTTGTACTAAACTCTATCAAAGGCCTTAGAAATATCAAGCGCAATATACATCTTACATACTTTAAAACAATATAAGAATATGTTTCACTCTTCGGCGAGATATGCCATCTGATCACCAGTGGAACGATTGTTGTGAAACCGTATTATCGGTCATTCAGAATCTTTCGATCTTCGAGATATTTCCTGAGCTGATGATTGATCAGCAATTCTATGGCCGTGGTAAGAAGGGACTTACCTGCAATTGATTCGTTGGCGCAGTGGGAAGACAGGTCACTTTTTTTACGAACAGGCTGGACTACTATTCTATTTTCGATCTTTTAGGGAAAATTCACTTTTATAATATAAAGGAATTTTCAATTGGCGCCTGTTTGTGGCTTGTGGCGACCATGTCGTTTTGGTGACATCTGTCAAATCTATTGCATATTATTCAGTTACTGATGCCCAATCAACATGGCAAATAGACGATTGAATAGTACGTCCAAATGATAAGTGTCGGTTTGTTAGTGGAAACGTTGCGCTCGTTGCGCCCATTTAACTGTAGACGTTGTGGCTTTCCAAAGTGGACTCTTTAACGTTTGATGGCCAACATTTCAGTTGACTATCGACGAATTCCGTGAAAGTGTCAGCAGAACCTGACGCAGTCGATTCGTCGCGTGCACAAGAACTAGGTCTTTCGCTTACTTCAACTTTAGAATTTTGCTTCGGGACTTGGGACTAAACCCGACCAAGATCGAGCTGATGCAGGATCTCAAAATTCATGACCATAGGCAACGTCATTTGTTCGCTGACTGGGCTTTGAAGTGTTTTTGAAAAAAAGGACTTCAATTTTTTACGAAAAATCATCTTTAGCGACGAGGCGTATTTTTGGATGAATATTGTGTTAACAAGCAAACTTGCTGTATAAGCTTGCAAATGCAATTTGATGCGAAGCGTTCGGGGTGAGTTCTAAATTGCTTTCTTATTAAATTTCACATAATCCGAAAAATACTTATTGATTATGTCAGTAGTAATCAGTGGCACCATAGATTACATTTAAAAGAAAAAATATCCTGAATTTGAAAATAAGTTCGCAACCTTTTTTTATTGTTAATTTGGCCAAAAATATAAATTTCCCTATTTGTTGAATGTTGCAAGACAAAATATTATTTGTTACATCCCTAAAGGTTAACTATCTCTAAGATCTCAAAATCTTACCATTGGGATATTAAATAAAATGAAGGTACGAGTATACGTAAACTGAATGGATATGAATAGTATGTTCATTCTAACACCATAACACTACCCAAGGGGAAAGGGTTAAGTATATAACAGGGATTTGTTAGGCCCTATCACATCATTTGTGAGATAAGATAACGACTTACTCAAAGACTGACAAAAATGGATTTCCGAAAGGATTTAGAGTTTATATATTATAATACGCACAAAGGAGAACATTTTCTCTCTGAATGTGTCTATTTTTTGTTAACAATTTTGTGTGTATTAAGCTGGTATAAGCACACAGAGACATCATTTGTCAAAAGGATGTTTGAATTTTTTTTTTTTAGTTTCACAATGGCAAAGAATAGATAGTACTTAGTTAAACGTGAAGTTAATGCTTAATGCGGGTACAGTTTAAATGTATCTATGTACATATGTGTGAAATGGTGGAAAATTAAACTATAGAGAAATTTTCAAACAATTCGAGATAGGATAAAAGTCAGGACTGTAATTAAAAAAATACGGGACATGGGATCATAGAGTTATCTAGAACAACAAAAACTGCAAGTAGACAAAATTTTAAAACAAATTTCTATATCTCGATTTTTAAAGGTACTCTTATCATTTTTGACTTGTCATATATGTATAGGTGGGTACTGCAGAGTGCATTTTGTGTTTCAGGTCGATTTTCTTAGTTGCCATTTTTGTTTGAATCAAATGTTTCAGTAGGCATTTATGGAGAGTTGTGGATAACAATTAACTATGGAGCATGTATGTAATTTCATTAATCTACTGGTACAGTAAAACGCGCTTAAAACGGAAACGGAAAAATGACACAGTCTTTCTTTCACTTAAGCGGGTTTTTCACTTAAACGAACCCCGCTTAAATGAAAAATAATTTCATTTAAGCGGAGTTCCGATAAGTGAAAAAAAAATTTCACCTAAGCGGATTTAATGCTAGAAACAAAATTGTTTTTATCTTTTGGACTTACCTTGAAAGAAGTTAAATAAAACAACGATTAAATAACACAAAAATAATTTATTGAAAAACGAAAACTAGAAATTTTTTGTTCTGTTCGATTCAATTTTTATTTTTCACTTAAGAGATTTTTTTTTAATGAAAAATATTAAAAATTAACTGAAAATATGTTTCAGTTATCCGAATTTTTCGCTAAGCGAGTTTCACTTAAGCGGAGTGTTTTAAGGCAAATTGGTCGGAAAATACTTGGGGATGAAAAAAGTGTTTCAGGTAAGCGTGTTTTTCTCTTAAGCGAGTTTTACCGTAATCATGTGCCGAGCCAGTCAACCATTCAGTCTATAAATTTTAGTTTTGAATCTTTGGGTACACTGGGAGATAAAGTTAAGACTTGGTGACAAGCAGGCCAATGTAATGTAAGCCAGAAATTAATCATGCAGTGAGGTAAAGTTTGTCTCTCTGTCTAACTACATCCTAAGCAGCTCGACCGACTAAGTACATAGCATTTTAAAATTTTTCTCCCATTACAATTTTTTGTTTTTTTGTTTTAAGAGACCAAAAATAACCGCACCTGCAAGGCTAATTTTTTTCGAAATTTTAGAAAATATTTTTTTTCTCTCAAAACTTTTCACTGTTCCCATCATACAAATGTTGAAAAATGGATGCCGAAGATCGTATTTTTCTTGAAAACGGTCACTAGAATTTAAAAATAAAATGCACGACTGGGTCGCACGAACTTGCTTTTATGTAACAAACTAGGAATTTTAAAATCGAATGTTATTAGAGAAAACTGTTCATAAGGATCAAATTATTTTTTAAATTTTTTTAGTAGCAAGAGACAAAAACATAATGCTATCCAAATATGAATTTATGCAAGAACAAAAATTATAAGTCGTTGTAGTGGTTTCTTAAAAAAAAAAGCTTTTATGTACAAACTTTTGAAAAGCTTTTTTAAGAAAAAATTTTGGTACGCCAATTTAAAGTTTTTATTATTGTTCGAATAAAAATAAAATTTACAAAAAAAAAATATTGAGCCGTTTCTGAGATATCGAATTTTCAAAAAAAGAAAAAATAGATTTTTTTTTTTCAAAAATTCAAAAAATATTTATTTTAAAGTTTTGAAATGTAATGTGTTTTAGACTTTTTAGAAGCTTCTCTATAAAAAATTTCATTAAGATCCGTTATGTGGATAATGAGAAGTTCAAAATTCGAAAAAATGGTTCTATGGTAGGTACAAGCTGTAATATCTTAATTTCAAATTTTTTTTATTAAATTAAAGATCGTAAAAATTAATTGAAACAAAAAAAATTTTATCAAAATTCTAGGCGCCGTTTTCGAGAAAAATACGATTTTTGAAAACCATTTTTTTTTTTAATTTTTTAGCATTTGTTTGGTTAGTACCTTTATTTTTAGGTAAAATAATTTTTTTTTCTCACATCTTGTAGATTTTATTGAGAAACTTCTATTTATCAAGTCTAAAAAAAATCTAGCAAGGGGTTTTCGAAATATTGCGTTTTGAAAAAAAAATGTTGAAGTTTTTTTTAAAAATCCAAAAAAAAATTTTTTTTTTAAATTTGAGTACACAATTCTATTCAGGTTTTTGGGGAGCATTAGCAAAAAAAAATTATCAAAATCGGCTGTACTGTTTTTGAGAAAATCAAAAACAAAAAAAAATGGTGCCATGAGGGATACCCTCAATAACCATTTTTCTGAAAATTTTTTTTCAACAAATGACTAGCTTTAATTAAACGAAATTTGTTTGTGTTTTTTTTTTTAAATCTGTCGAACAGTTTTTGAGAAGAAAAATGTTTATAAAATTTCGAAAAAAATTCGTATGGCAGGTACCGTTATTTTTGGTCTTAAAAAATCAAATCAAAAAACATCCGGGAGAAAAAATGAAAACCCATATCTACCAAGTTTGAAGAAAATCGGCCGAGCCGTTTAGCTGCAATCGAACGGACAGACAGACAGAATTGCGAGACCCACTTTTTCAGTCTTCTCTATCATCGTAATGTCAACTTTGATCAAAATCTCGAGTTCGATTTTTTTTTTCCGAATGCATAACTTGCCTTATAGTACCTCTAAGTCGCAAGTAAAAAAATTCTTTCTGTTCCGCTAGATTTTTATAATGTGAACATAAGTCAATTAAAAAAAATTTTCATTTTAAGAGTCGTGCATTTTACTTCTTCCTCTAAAAGAAAATAAGTATTTGAGTGGTAGATCTCAAAAAACAAAAACTCTATTGAGAAAATTCAATTTTCGGGCTACCCTTATGCAATGTCTTATGAAATCAATACAGAAACATTTACAAACATTTTCAAAACTGATGTTACCATAATTTGTTTTTAATTCTTGACCTCATTTTGGATTTATAAATCTAATTATTTATTAATAAATTTTTTTTTAAAAAGGTGACAAAAAATTTAAAAATATTTCAGTAGCATAGGTATTGGTTTTAATTAAAATAAACGGCACCGCTAAGTCGTAAAAACTGGTTCTTTTATTTAAGAGAAATATTATTTTAAAAATAAATTTTTTATGTAAGATATCAATGTTATTAGAGAAGCATGAAATTCATTTTTTAAATGGCTAAACAAAAAATATGTTCAACTGCATAAAATTACTGATTTCTAGAAAAGTATAAATTTATATAAGAAATTTCTTTAAAATTTTTCAAGAAAAAAAATTTGTGATGCCAATTTTAAGTATTACCTTTGTATATATAACCTATAGTGATGGAGCGTGAATTTGTTATACCAATGCTATCCTGGTGGTATCGTTGAAATTAGCGCAAGATTTTACAGTGGAGAGTAGAATAGGATAAAAACTAAGTAGGAAAAAAGAGAATATTTTATTATTAAATTTGGCAAAGACAAATCTAACAAGTAATGGGTGATTTTTTTAGCTATTTTCTTTTTGGCAACATTCGTTTTGACAATTCACGCACGTTTCGTGTTTTGTGTCACTGTCAAACATCTTCAGTTTGGTCTACAATTTAACCATGAATCGTCTTACAAACGAACAACGCTTGCAAATTATTGAATTTTATTATCAAAATGCGTGCTCTGTTAAGAAAGTTCATCGTGCGCTTCTTCCATTTTATGGTCAGTTTAATCGACCTACTGAGGCGGCTATTCGGGCTATTGTGTTTAAATTTCGCACCAAATTTACATTGTTGGACATTAAACCACCAACACGCTTACGTAAAGTGTGAACTGAGGAAAATATGACAGCTGTATCGGTGTTGGTGATGACCGTGAATAAATTATCGATTCGGCGCCGCGCCGTTCGCAGCAATTGGGTCCCTGTTACTCCACTACGTGGAACATTTTGTGGAAGGATTTAGGTGTGAAGCCTTTCAAAATACAGTTGGTGCAAGAATTAAAGCCGAACGACCTACCACAACACCGAATTTTTGGTGAATGGGCTCTTCAAAAGTTGGCCGAAGATCCACTTTTTTATCGAAGAATTGTCTTCAGCGACGAAGCTCATTTCTGGTTGAATGGACAAGCAAAACTGCCGTATTTGGAGTGAAGAGCAGCCAGAAGTATTGCAAGAGTTACCAATGCATCCAGAAAAAGTCACTGTTTGGTGCAGATTATGGGCTGGCGGAATCATTGGGCCGTATTTCCTTACAAAATGATGCGAATCGCAACGTTACTGTGAATGTTGAACGCTACCGTGCGATGATAAAAAACTTGTTTTTGCGCAAAATGGAAAAGGTTGACTTGCATGACATGTGGTTTCAACAAGGCGGTCCCATATGCCACACAGCACGCGTAACAATGGACCAATTGAGAGGCGAGTTCGGTGAACAGTTTATTTCACGTTTGGGGCCGGTCAATTGGCCGCCTAGATCGTGCGATTTAACGTCTCTAGACAATTTTGTTTGGGGCAATGTTAAGGCTCATGTCTAAAGCAATAAGCCCGATTCGATTTACGCACTGGAAGCCAACATTGAAACATTTATTTATACCAGCCGAAATGTTAGAAAGATTATGCCAAAATTGGACTAAGCGGATGGACCATTAGAGGCGCAGCCGCGGTCTACATTTGCATGAAATAATCCTTAAATCAAATCTTCAAAAAAGATTTCATGCATTTTTCTGAATTTTATGTTTTTTTTTTTTTAATTTCCGATAGCTTTAAAAAATCACCTGTTACTATCGCTATGCTTAAGATGTCAGCCCATTCGTTCGTCTTCATGAGAGTACTATAAGTTTTATATGCAAAGGTATTACGTAACAATTTCAAAAAATAATCGTTCACACGTTTTGAAGACATTGATTAAAATAATTTTTTTTTAAACCAAAGAAAAGTTTTTCGAACATTTTTATATTAATTAATATTTTAAATTTAAAGCAGCTCCTGTTGAAAAATTTTGTTAATCAGCATGTCGAAAATCAAAAAAGCAGTTGTATGACGGGACCATTAGTAACATTTTTGACCTAAATAGCACACCTGATATTTTTTAGTCAAAATCGTTAGAGCTGTTTTCGAGATAAATAAGATTTTGCATAACAGCTGTATGAGGACACCGTTAATTTTGAAGCTAAAAACAAATTTCAATTTCTCCTCTAGGGAATCTCCGAAGACTTGTTAAGTACCGAGTTTTAAAAAAATTCCTTCAGTAGAGCGAGGTACGAGCAAACAGACATACTTATAGATTTTTTTCTCCAAATGACGATCTGTTTTATAGTACCTATAGGTATATGATGAAACGTGATAAATATTTATTGAAAACTAGTTGACTTTATTAAATAAAAGAAAAAAGAGTTTAATACTAATAATTCAGTGTGGTTTATTTAAGTTGTAAAAAGGAAGTAAAAGATAAGTAAGAAAAAAGAATCATAATGACATGATAAAATGAATAACACAATTTAGGTATGTTAGCTTTACAAATTCAGTATAACTTTGTGAATAGTGATGGGTAGTAGTTATTAATTGGTTTGGCATTTATTACCATCATCCTCTCTTAAATGCAAACCCATTTTCTTTGTACAGTATTCATGCTTTGGCCTAAAAGTTGCTTTGGTTAAGATATCTGCTGTCATCTCATCTGTTCCCACAAATTTGACTTCTATCTTCTTGGAAGCTATTTTGTCACGTATAAAGTGAAATCTCACATCGATATGCTTGCTACGAGCGTGAAAAGAATCTGTTGAAGCAAGCTTGATTGCGCTTTGATTGTCACAGTAAAGAGTAATTGGGAGTTTCTCTAAGTCTGGCCATAACTCGTCTTCTAATTGTTTCAGCCAAACTGCTTCCTGTGTAGCACTGGCCAGCGACATATATTCTGCTTCCATAGTTGACAGAGCAACCGTCTGCTGCCTTCTAGAACCCCATGATATTGCAGCCCCTTGGAACATGAATACATAGCCTGTACATGATCTCCTATCTTCAGTATTTGAAGCCCAATCGGCATCGCAGAATCCTGTTATATTTCCATTTTGATTTTCCTTAAAAACAAGTTTATAATCTTTAGTCCCCTTAAGGTACCTCATAACTCGCTTAACAGCAGCCCAATGTTGAGATTCAGGTCTAGAATTAAATCTGCTAAGGATGTTTACCGAATAACTTATATCAGGTCTGGTTCCCTGCGATAGATAAAGCAGACTTCCTATCGCTTCTTGGTAGGGTACACCTACTAGCACATCTTCGTCATTTTTTGAACTTAAAAGTTTGTTGTTTGGATCACTCGGTGAATTGGATATGTTGCAATCAATCATTCTAAACTTCTGTAAAATACGTTCTATGTAAGCTGTTTGATCTAAATATAACTCACCGATTTTTCTATCACGCGTTATTTTAAAACCAATACACTGCTTGGCTTCTCCAATTTCTTTCATTTTAAATTTTGAACACAAACTCTTCTTTACAGCTTCGACCGTTTCTTCATTATTATAAAATAGGAGGAGATCATCCACATAAATTGCAATGAAAATCATATCAGTAGCTTTGATTTTATAATAAACACTTGCATCGGCATCAAGACTCTTCAATCCAATGTCCTCTAAGGCCTTACAAAATGTTTTGTTCCATTGTCGTGAGGCCTGCTTGAGTCCGTATATCGCCTTATTCAATTTACAAACTTGGTTTCCCTTTTCGTAGAAAGGTGGTTGATACATACATATATATATCCACATCGATGTCACCTTGTAGGAAAGCACTTACTGCATCCATTTGCTCAATCAGTAAATCATATTTAACAGCCAAACCAAAAAGATACCGCATTGAAGTCTGTCTGACTACTGGAGCAAATACTTCATCATATTCTATTCCTTTTCTTTGCTCATAACCCTTTATAACAAGCCGAGCTTTATGTCGCAAAACATTACCTGTATCATCTAATTTAGACTTATAGACCCAGCGGCAACCAATTGCTTTTGTATTCTCAGGTAAGTCCGTCAATGACCATGTCTTATTTTCAATAAGAGACTTATACTCTGCATTCATTGCTTCCTTCCAAGCGTTGGCATCTTCGCTAGCTAAAGCTTCTTCAATATTAGCAGGATCATTTTTTGTTAACGCATTCTGGCATAAATAAGAAACAGCATTCGTTTTATTTGTAGTGTTTTTGTGTCTTAGTTGTATAGGGCTCTGTCTTGAGCTTTTAACTGTTTGATCTGGAACATAATCATCATCATCCTCACGATCATGGCCATTAGATATGTAACTATCATCTGCATCATAAAATGTTTCTTCTGTTTTATATTTTGGCTTTAACGAATCAGACACATTATTGGAATTTTCCAACTCAGATAACGGCATGCTAACAAAATCTCTTTTTATTGAATCCTCTAAAAACACTACATCACGGCTCTTAATTACCTGATTTTTATATTTATCATACAACCGATATCCTTTACTATCCGAAGAATATCCAACAAAAATCAGCTTTTTCGATTTAGAATCCCATTTTTTCCTTTTCTCTTTAGGTACGTGCACCATCACTTCGCATCCAAAAATTTTAATATGGCTCAAATTTGGCTTTTTTCCTGACCAAATTTCTTCCGGTGTCTTGTATTCTAATGATTTTGTTGGCGAGCGGTTGACGATATAGGCTGCTGTAGAGACTGCTTCTGCCCAAAAAACCTTTGGCAGGCCTGCATTTATCAGCATACATCGGGCACGTTCCACCAGAGTCCGGTTCATGCGTTCAGACAACCCATTCTGTTCAGGAGTATAGGGATTTGTTGTTTGATGCTGTATCCCTGCCTGCTTTAAGTAAAGTTCAAAATTACTATTGGTATATTCGGTACCATTATCTGTTCGAAGTATTTTTATTTTCGTTTCCATCTGCTTTTCAACAAAGCTTTTAAACTCCTTGAACATATCGAAAACATTGGCCTTACTATTCAAAAAATACACAAATACCTTTCTTGAGTAATCATCTATAAATGATAAGAAATAACGGGTGATTTTTTAAGAGCTTGAGAACTTCTTTTAAAAAAAAAACGCATAAAATTTGCAAAATCTCATCGATTCTTTATTTGAAACGTTAGATTGGTCCATGACATTTACTTTTTGAAGATAATTTCATTTAAATGTTGACCGCGGCTGCGCCTTAGGTGGTCCATTCGGAAAGTCCAATTTTGGGTAACTTTTTCGAGCATTTCGGCCGGAATAGCCCGAATTTCTTCGGAAATGTTGTCTTCCAAAGCTGAAATAGTTGCTGGCTTATTTGTGTAGACTTTAGACTTGACGTAGCCCCACAAAAAATAGTCTAAAGGCGTCAAATCGCATGATCTTGGTGGCCAACTTACCGGTCCATTCCTTGAGATGAATTGTTCTCCGAAGTTTTCCCTCAAAATGGCCATAGAATCGCGAGCTGTGTGGCATGTAGCGCCATCTTGTTGAAACCACATGTCAACCAAGTTCAGTTCTTCCATTTTTGGCAACAAAAAGTTTGTTAGCATTGAACGATAGCGATCGCCATTCACCGTAACGTTGCGTCCAACAGCATCTTTGAAAAAATACGGTCCAATGATTCCACCAGCGTACAAACCACACCAAACAGTGCATTTTTCGGGATGCATGGGCAGTTCTTGAACGGCTTCTGGTTGCTCTTCACTCCAAATGCGGCAATTTTACTTATTTATGTAGCCATTCAACCAGAAATGAGCCTCATCGCTGAACAAAATTTGTCGATAAAAAAGCGGATTTTCTGCCAACTTTTCTAGGGCCCATTCACTGAAAATTCGACGTTGTGGCAGACCGTTCGGCTTCAGTTCTTGCACGAGCTGTATTTTATACGGTTTTACACCAAGATCTTTGCGTAAAATCTTCCATGTGGTCGAATAACACAAACCCAATTGCTGCGAACGGCGACGAATCGACATTTCACGGTCTTCAGCAACACTCTCAGAAACAGACGCAATATTCTCTTCTGTACGCACTGTACGCATTCGTGTGGTTGGTTTAATGTCCAATAAAGTAAACTGAGTGCGAAACTTGGTCACAATCGCATTAATTGTTTGCTCACTTGGTCGATTATGTAGACCATAAATCGCGAAACACATTTCGAACCGAACACTGATTTTGGTAATAAAATTCAATGATTTGCAAGCGTTGCTCGTTAGTAAGTCTATTCATGATGAAATGTCAAAGCATACTGAGCATCTTTCTCTTTGACACCATGTCTGAAATCCCGCGTGATCTGTCAAATACTAATGCATGAAAATCCTAACCTCAAAAAAATCACCCGTTACTTAGCCCCTCCGAATGATTTGTTCTCCATCGGTCCACATAAGTCTGAGTGGATAACCTCCAAAAACTGAGATGCTCTTGTACCGGTGTGCTTGAATGATTGCCTTGTTTGTTTACCTTCTAGGCAAATAGTGCAAACAACATCCTCTCTTTTTGGTGACAGCTTAGCTCCATCCGCACTTTCATTCAATCTCTGCAAGTCAGAAAAATTGAGATGCCCCATTCTCTGATGCCATAGATAATAATCATTATTTTTGATAACTGATAAGAAAGCGCAATTGTTGTTTCTTGTTGTGTTCAATAAGTAAACATTATTACTGAGTGCTGCTGTCAAGATTTCTTTTTTGTTTTGATAAACTGTGCAACCATGTGATTCAAATTTTATTTCACAACCTTTTCTGGCCATTTGACTTACCGATAGCAAGTTCGTTGTTAATTCGGGGATGTATAAAACGTTCCTGACTTGAACCTTGTTCACGAAACCATCTCTTGATTTGATTTCTATGTCTACTTTTCCGCAGCCTTTGACTTCCAACGTCTTATTATCTGCTACCTTGATGCTACGAACTGGTGGACACTCTATATCGTAGAGCCAGCTTTGATGCTTCGTCATATGCATCGATGCTCCAGAGTCCACGTACCAGCTGTTGTCGTCTAGATTTGTTGCTGCTGAAAAAGCCGCAAGAAACGTGTTATTGTCAAAATTATTTGTGGAGTCGTTTTTTCTTTTGCTGTAGCAATTTTTGCTAATATGCCCGTATTTATTACATTTAAAGCATCGTGGGCCTTTACTGTGACCTCTGTAATTGTGATTTTTATTGTTATTAAATTTATTATTTGTATGATTATAAGTGTTTTTATTGTGTTTTATATAAAATGCCGACGAATCTGATACTTTGACCTCCTGAAGTATTTTCGTTTTTACAGCATCCGCAGTAATCGTCACACCAGAACTTTCCATGGCCATCATCATAGGTTTGTATGAATCGGGCAGACCAGCGAGAAGCAAAGTTCCAAGCCACTCGTCGCCTACTACAAAGTTTATGTTTCGAAGTTTGTGTGCCGTGGACATGATTTTTGTAACATACTCTTCCACATTACTGCAACTATCTAAGCTCGTTGTTATCAAATCTCGCAATAAACCAACCTTTCTTGTAAGCCCGGAGTCATCAAAAGCATGTTGAAGATTGTCCCACACTTCCTTCGCAGTGTTGGCTTCCTGAATGTGGACAAAAATAGTTGGATCTACCAGCAGTATCAACTTAGACTTGGCTTTCACATCTTTTTTCTCGTCAACTACCTTATCACCTTTCGTTTCAATCGTATCCCATAATCCTTCATGTTCTAAGTATGCTTTAATGGCAAATTTCCAAGTTGAATAATTTTCTCTCCCAAGAAGTTTATCGATATTTGCAGAATGGCTGGCTATCATCTTAAAGCTTATGAAGAAAAACTTATGTATACTTAGACAAACGTGCTAAAGAATATAAAATAATATTTAAGGTTATCTTTTTCAATCGACTTAAATCAAGGTTAATCCACGATATTAAGAAAAATTAAATTGATTATTGGCATCTGGGCCCATAACCTGATGAAACGTGATAAATATTTATTGAAAACTAGTTGACTTTATTAAATAAAAGAAAAAAGAGTTTAATACTAATAATTCAGTGTGGTTTATTTAAGTTGTAAAAAGGAAGTAAAAGATAAGTAAGAAAAAAGAATCATAATGACATGATAAAATGAATAACACAATTTAGGTATGTTAGCTTTACAAATTCAGTATAACTTTGTGAATAGTGATGGGTAGTAGTTATTAATTGGTTTGGCATTTATTACCATCAGTATACCGCAAGTAAAAAAAGGATTCTTGTCCGTCAATTTAATGTAAGTTTTCATTATAACGGAAATGAAATTTATTTTTTTTTTAATCCAAAAAATCCAACATCATTCAAATGACTGTTACAGTCTTGCTGGCTGGGCCGCATCCGAAACTCTGGCACATTACACAGGCTTCTCCTTGACCAATGGCATTGATTATGTTGCCTTTCAGGGCAGTGGTGGTTTGTGATTTATTAACAAAGATTTGTGACATACTCTTACGAAGTCACATCGCACAATTCCAATGGCCAATTCATACGCATCTTTGTGAAATAACCAGGTTCGGAAATTGCTCATGCAAAATTAAATGTCCATTGCAGCATAGATTATGTGGCACGTACCGCGCGCCATCCTGTTGAAATCACATGTCGTCGATGTCCATATCATCCAACTCGGGCCAAACGAAATTATTTATCATCAACTAATAGCGTTTGCCATTGACGGTGATGGCCTGGTCAACATAGTTTTCAAAGAAGTATTGAACGATGATGCCACCATGCCAAACTCTACACCAAACAATCTCTTTTTGGATGTATTCCAATTTGGTGGATTTCGTCTGGATTGCGATTAACACAAATTTGATAATTTAGCTTGTTGACGAAGCCATTCATCCAAAATTGATTATCGTCGCGAATATGATTTTTCGGGTGAAGCCACACTCTCATTAAACAATTTAATACTGTGCAGATGTTGAGCGCTATAACTCTCCACGTTGGTTTCTCAGGCAGACTTCAACAATATGACGGCAATCACCAACTAAAGTTAAGAAATCTCTATTACAATACAAATTCATAAAAATCAGTTATGTCGTTTTTGAGAAAATCGAAAACCAAAGTATGAGATTATGGGAGACACCTTTTTAATATTTTGTTTCAACCTAAAGCTGGCTTGGATTGAAAGAATTTTTTGATTTTTCTTTAACTCTAAAAAAAACTGTTATTTTTAGAAATTTATTTTGATTCTTTACTGAATGAATTAAAATGGTTATAATTATGAAAAGAATAAAAAAGAATACAAATTTAAAATCATTAAAATAAGTTTTAATGTAAACAAATTTGTGTTTGCCAATTTTAAGATTTTATTTTACTGTGCAAAAAAATATAAAATTTCAAAAAATAATCAATGACCAGTTTTTGAGATTATCGACTTTTGAAAAAAAAAAAAAATATTTTTCTTTTATGTTTTATTAAATATTTGTGTGTGTTTAACTTTTTACATGCTACTTCATTAAAATATGTCATGTCAAAAATGATAATGCTAAAAATTGAAAAAATGATTCTTTAGTAGGTTGTCAGTATTTTCTGAATATCAATTTTTTTTCATTGAATACATAGATCGTAAAAATTAAGTGACAGACAATTTTCTATCAAAATTTTATGTGCCGTTTTAGAAAACAATATGAGCCGTGTTTTTTTGGAAAAGTTATCCGTAGTACAGTAGGATTTTATATGAATAACAAATACAACATCCGCAGCAGGATCACTACCGATAAAAGGAGAACAAAAAAATATTTTTTCTTATAAATAAAAAAAAAATAATTTCAAAACGAAATACCGATCAAATTTTGTAGGAGCTTTAGAAATTAAATTTATTACAAAGATGAAACTCATTTCAAGAGTATTTGATAAATTCGAATACGTTCTATGTGAGATACAATTAATAATCAAAACAAATTTAAAAAAAAAATGCATGACTGGGTCGCACGAACCTGCTCTTATGTAAAAGAATAAGAATTTCAATGTTGTTAGGGAAAAACTGTTCATAAACATAAAATTAATTTTTAAATGACTAAGACAACTCCTTTGGTAGTTGGGGCTAAAAACGGGATGCCATGTTATGTAAGCAAGAACAAAAATTAGAAGTCGTTGAAGTGGTTTCTTAAAAAATAAGCTTTATATAAATTTCTTTAAAGAAAAAAATTGAATTTCCAAAAAAAAAAAATACTGAGCCGTTTTTAAGATATTTTTCAAAAAAAAAAAATAGAAAAAAAAATATTTTTTTAATGTCTTGAAATGCAATATTTTTTAAACTTTTTAGAAGCTTATTTAGGAAAAATTTCATTAAAATCCGTTCAGCCGAAAATGAGAAATTCAAAATTTCGAAAAAATGGTAGGTACAGTCAGTAATATCCTATTTTAATTTTTTTTTTATTAAATTATACATTTTAAGAATTAATCGATATAAAAAAATTTTATCAAAATTCGCGAAAACCATTTTTTAACATTTGTATGGTCCGTATCTTTATTTTCAGGTAAAACAATTTTTTTTTTTAAATCTGGTAGATGATATTAAGAGACTTTTATTTATCAAGTTTGAAAACAATTGAAATATTGAGTTTCCAAAGAAAAATTTGTAATTTTTTTTTTAAAATCCAAAAAACAAATTGAAAACTAGAATACGCAATAATATTCAAAGTTTGTATAAAAAATGATTAAAATCGGTTACACCGTTTACGAGTACTTAAATCAAAAACAAAAAAAATGGTTCCAATTCCAAGGGCGCTACCAAAAAATCACCAGTTTTTGGATTTTTTTTTTCAACCATTACTAAGCTTTAACTAAATCAAATTTTTTTTAATTTTTTTTTAATTCTGTGGGACAGTTTTTGAGAAAAAAAAATATTTATGAGATTCCGAAAAAAAATCGTATGGCAGGTACCATTATTATTAGTCTTAAGAAAAAAAACACAAAAAGCAAAAACTTGTGGTGGGAAAATAAAAATACTATCTACCTACGGTAGACGGTCTACGGCTATTTAGGCCATAGTCTTGTTCCCTATCAAGTCTGATCAAAATATTTAGTTATTTTTTTTTTACGAATGCATAACTCTAAAGCCCTAAAGTACCAAGTCAAAATGTACTCTAATTTCGATTTTAATTTGCTCAAAATCGTTCCAAATAAAGAAATTAATTAATTATTTATTTATTTATGTAAGAGTAGTGCTCCCAGGATGTTAAACAAAATGTTCTTACCTTACAGCACATTTAGAGGTTAACTAAGACTATTAAAATATGATTGAATAAATATAATGCCGACTTAAAATTGAAGGTACATTTTTGAAACTTGCATATCAAGTATGATAAAATACGATACACCAAAGTCATTCGTAGACTACTAGACTACTTCTCATTTTTTTAACGCATTTTGCATTTCAAAACCTACAAGTTGACTTAATTCATATTTCCTGTGCTCTAAGTAACGTGGTAAATTTAAATTAGTACGTTAGTGTATCTCGGTTCTTAAATTTTTCCGAATTATTCTGTTATATTTAAAACTCTCAAACATCGCTTAATCTTTACTGTTTATATGTTCATTAAACCTGGGCTTAATGGCCCAGAATCATTAGTTAAACTTTCTATAATTATGATCTTTAACACTATAAAACAATAGTCTCTCTTCAATAAAATGTTTTTGACTAATTATGCTGAACTTTTAGGTACACCGAAGGAGTGTTCATAAAAGTAAAGTATGAACTCGTTCTTTTCTAATTGGAAATAATAAAAATCTACAAAAACCTCCTGCACAATGCGCAACCTAATACAAGACATTTTTTATAAAAAAATCAGATCAGCTGGATCCTAAGATTAACTGAAAATCTTACGCGATAACTCTCTCTAGAAGTGAATTAAAGTCTTTGGCTTTCCTCCATTCAGCGAAACTTTACACCAAGAATTTGCTTTAAATTAAAATTGGTCTCGGTATATTACTCTTGTGCACATAACACACCAAAACATTCTTCCACAGAACCACTTACTTTTGAAAGAAAACTTTGTTCAGCATGAATCACAGGTTCTCCCCGGATTTGACATCGATTTTTTTCTAGCCCATTTCACACATTGACTTCTTCATTGCCAAAGTTCATGTCGTTTCCATTAAGTTAAAAATTGTAACCTAAATAATTTCACTTTTCCCAAAGTTGATTCAAGAATTGAATTGGATCTCATGGAATTTCTGTACTCGTAGACCCGTTTTTCTTCCTTCGGATCTCAAATGCAAAAGATACATAAATCTTTTGGGGTAAATAAAATTCTCTTCTCTTGACCTAACTCAAGGACTCTGGCACGATACCAAAAACTATAAATTGCTTGCGCCATTGTTGATTTTTGCTGTTTTCGTCGCTGTCGCACACTTACCCGCCCATATTTAACTCCAGGGCATCTCTTGAGAGGTTTCTTTCATGAGGAAGTTGAATCTCTTTTCTACAAGGACCTGGCGGCGGTACAAAGCACAATTTCACTACCTTCATTGTATCGAAATGGATACACTCACAAGGCTAAACAAAAACATCTCCAGAAGGAAACGGAAACAAGGTAAAATAATTTGATTTTTCCTAAGGTGTGGTGCGGGTGCACCCAACACAACTCATTCCATAGAAACAGTAAGTAATTATATTTTCGCGCTTGTTTGTTATTTTTTTTTGTTTTTTTTTTTTTTTTTGGACAGCAGACAAGTCCACCGTTAATTTCCCTTGAGCTGTAAAAATAAAATTACAATTTTTCATTTTTAATGACTCATACCGTTCATCCAGACGCATGCTGCTCCTGCTGATGTCACTCCATGCGGACATGGAACGTGGTCGCTGGAAGAATCGTGATCCTCGCCTTGATGATGGGACATTTGCTGATTCTGGTTGGAAGTTAACATTTCGGCCAGCCCGGCTTGAGGACTGTGCCGTTGATGAAGTATCGTCAGACATACCAAGTGCACTGTAGCTGACTTCGAACTTATAACTCATTGCGCGGCGTTCTTTTCAAAAACATAACCGCTTCTGGCACCGGAAATTCGAATCGCCAAAAATTTTACACGGTCACCCGAGGACCGACAACACGTCGCGTCGCCGAGCGGTCACACGACAACGTATTTCGTTTTCAATATAATTAATTTTATTTTTTTTTTATTAATTTTAATCCAATTAATTTTTAGTGAAAATATAAAAGGAAATTCCGATTTTTTTTTTTTTTTGATTTTTTATCTGTCTTTTGCAGATTTTCCAGGAATGCAGTGATTCTCACATGACTGACGATAGTCACATCCAATTAGACCCTAGATGCATTGAAATAAAATAAATATCAAATAGAGCAATCAAATGTACAAATAGACGTGTGTGTAAAGAAAAACACGAGTTCAGAACCCACACATGCAGCCAGTCTGAATATGGATTGGTTTTCTTAAAGGAGGCCGTCTGTAATGTCAATTTGAATTTGTTTAAAGTTTTTTGTTGACTTTTCAACTTGGATCACAAATATAGATAGAGCAGTGGCGTAGGTGCAGAAATCTGACAACAATTTAAAAACAAGAACTTGGGATATGAATTTTATTTAAATATTTAAAAAAAAAAAATGTTGGTACCCCTAAGTTAAGTTTTTAACAATGTTGGAATAAAAATAAAATTTCAAAAATATGATTGATTAGTCTCAAGACCCAAAAAAAAATATTTATTTTTTTAAATGTTTTTTGATTATTTCAATTATTTACCGAATTTTTCCCTACCTCCATTTTTTCCTCATACCATTAATTTTACAGAGGCACAGAGGTGTTTCAGCCATATTTCTCAAAAAATACTCTTCCCCTCTCAAAAATCATTAGTTTACCTACATATATCTCAAGGAGAATTTCCTTCATATATGTATGTACGAGTATATCCAAAATCTTGGAAAGCATTTTGTACGAATTTCTTTTTAAGTTTTGTTGTAAGTTTCTCATTTGCTCTAATAGAAAGGTAAGTCCACAACGACTAACATCATGAAATTCGTATCGTTCAGCCTTTGAACTTTAGCAAACGAAAATGAACTCGATGTTGTCTACACCGATTTCAGCAAGGTCTTCAAAAACTTTCACATAAACTTTTCACACTAAGCACCCTTTGGATTTTACTTATCTACTTAAGATAGATTTCTTTTAAACCGAAAACAGTTACTAAAAAATTCGATTCAAATTTATTGTCTCCAATAATTTCTTAGTTACCTCTTACCTCCAGGGTCCCACAAGGCAGCCACTTAGGACCTCTTGTCTTTATTCTTACTATTAACGATATATGGTCATCAAATATCCCCATATCTCACTCTACACCGCCGACCAAGCTAAGAAATCCTCCTCGGTGGGTAGGCACACCGTACCTCTTATGGCTCCAACAAACCTATTACTCGCATGCTATGGAGAATACATTTTAATATTAACTATTACGACTTTAACCTCAGTTCATTCTGACTAAAACTCTTTCTTCAAATTCACCGCAATTCTAGTCTCTTAGTCTTAAGATAAAATAACAGCTATATCTAAGTTAAATTAAGAATTAGCTTATTTTAAGCCAGATAAATCAAGATATTAAACAGAAAATTCAGCCCTTTTACGACCTTTAGCATATAAAACTCAAGGTTTTGAGAAACTCGAAAATGAAAATATGGTTCTATGGGAGGTACGATTAACAACCATTAGTTAAATTTTAGTAAATGAAATGTTTTGGATTTTCTTTTAAATCTGTGAAACAGTTGTTGCAAAAAATTATATTTCTTAAAATTTCGAAAAGATTTGAATCATAGGTATACCGTTAT
The DNA here is from genome assembly GCA_911387755.1 of Chrysotoxum bicinctum. Taxonomy (NCBI): domain Eukaryota; kingdom Metazoa; phylum Arthropoda; class Insecta; order Diptera; family Syrphidae; genus Chrysotoxum; species Chrysotoxum bicinctum. Next base: position 190,790,731 of record OU426987.1, read on the forward strand.
TTTTGGTCTTTAAGAAAAAGAAAAAAAACAACGGTTGAGCAATTTAGTTTGTTGTCGAACTTACAGCCAGAATTGCGAGACCCACTTTTTGGTCTTTCTTATTATCGTTTGGTCAAGTCTGATGAAAATCTGTAGTTGGATTTTATTTACGAATACATAGCTTGGCACATACTATACTCTGTCCACCAAAAATATGAAGTGTGGGCAAGATAGGATGTTTGCCCCGCATTCTGGCTACAGTGGATTGCATAAATCTGTCCTTCATTAAAGCTCTCACAGAGTTGTCGTAGTGTTGATTTTAAATGGAACATTTTTTTAAAGCTCTAAAATCAAAAGCACCTCAACAGAAACCCAAGGAAAAAAAACTGAACAAGTTAGCAAATGAACAAGGGTAACTCTGAATGCACATAAATATTTAATGGGGGCTGAAATTGAATGTAACCAACAGCCATTGGCCACAGCAATTCAGTGCACACTGCACACTCAGATGTGCGGTCAATAGGACGTGGGGTCTGCGTCAGACGCAATCGAAAATTTACGGGCGCACAAACACTTTTTTATGGAGGAGTTCTTTCAATTTAGTATGGTGCAAAAACATAGCACGCTACTGATTTTGAAAAAGCTCTCCCATAAGACGTGTACTGCATATTTTTGTTGGATGAAGTATAACTACATAATTAGATAATCACCCCTATTACAGAATTCGGCGAATGAGCCAAAGTGACAATTTCAATTTATTTCCAAACTTTTGCTATTACTAAATCCGACGAATGAAAGTTGAACGAAGGTAGGTAACAATCCCTGCACCACTGACATTTTGTTCAACTTATATGGTATTACAGAATTCGCAATCCATTCGCACTCCATACAATTTCTATCATTTTACATTCGCACCAATTTCGAGACGAATCTGAAGTGAACTTTTGATTAAACGAAAATAAACAATGGAGAGTACAAAAATGCAAGTCAAAAGCTTATCTTACTTAATGCTAAAGTGTTTGTTTAACAAATTTTAATAGAAAACGCACAAATAGCAACGCAACCAGAGAGCAAGAAATCTAAAAAAAAAAAAAAAAAAAAAAAAAAAAGAGCACACGGTTGGTTTTGAACCGTCCCCCATCTTCGTACTAACCATTTTCAACAATGCTTGATTTCGTTGATCAAAAGCGATTATTATTATCACAGCCTAGGCCAGTTGAATAAATGTTTGAAGCTGACAGTGTCGATACGAAAGTTCATAAATGATAAGGTAATTTTTGGAATCGACAATGTAGTTCATCCGACGAATTTTATAATTGAGTTTTACAGCGGATGCGAATCGAGTCAACTCACCGGGAGTAAAATTATTATTATTATTTTTTTTTTACGAATGCATAACTCTAAAGCCCTAAAGTACCAAGTCAAAATGTACTCTAATTTCGATTTTAATTTGCTCAAAATCGTTCCAAATAAAGAAATTAATTAATTATTTATTTATTTATGTAAGAGTAGTGCTCCCAGGATGTTAAACAAAATGTTCTTACCTTACAGCACATTTAGAGGTTAACTAAGACTATTAAAATATGATTGAATAAATATAATGCCGACTTAAAATTGAAGGTACATTTTTGAAACTTGCATATCAAGTATGATAAAATACGATACACCAAAGTCATTCGTAGACTACTAGACTACTTCTCATTTTTTTAACGCATTTTGCATTTCAAAACCTACAAGTTGACTTAATTCATATTTCCTGTGCTCTAAGTAACGTGGTAAATTTAAATTAGTACGTTAGTGTATCTCGGTTCTTAAATTTTTCCGAATTATTCTGTTATATTTAAAACTCTCAAACATCGCTTAATCTTTACTGTTTATATGTTCATTAAACCTGGGCTTAATGGCCCAGAATCATTAGTTAAACTTTCTATAATTATGATCTTTAACACTATAAAACAATAGTCTCTCTTCAATAAAATGTTTTTGACTAATTATGCTGAACTTTTAGGTACACCGAAGGAGTGTTCATAAAAGTAAAGTATGAACTCGTTCTTTTCTACTTGGAAATAATAAAAATCTACAAAAACCTCCTGCACAATGCGCAACCTAATACAAGACATTTTTTATAAAAAAATCAGATCAGCTGGATCCTAAGATTAACTGAAAATCTTACGCGATAACTCTCTCTAGAAGTGAATTAAAGTCTTTGGCTTTCCTCCATTCAGCGAAACTTTACACCAAGAATTTGCTTTAAATTAAAATTGGTCTCGGTATATTACTCTTGTGCACATAACACACCAAAACATTCTTCCACAGAACCACTTACTTTTGAAAGAAAACTTTGTTCAGCATGAATCACAGGTTCTCCCCGGATTTGACATCGATTTTTTTCTAGCCCATTTCACACATTGACTTCTTCATTGCCAAAGTTCATGTCGTTTCCATTAAGTTAAAAATTGTAACCTAAATAATTTCACTTTTCCCAAAGTTGATTCAAGAATTGAATTGGATCTCATGGAATTTCTGTACTCGTAGACCCGTTTTTCTTCCTTCGGATCTCAAATGCAAAAGATACATAAATCTTTTGGGGTAAATAAAATTCTCTTCTCTTGACCTAACTCAAGGACTCTGGCACGATACCAAAAACTATAAATTGCTTGCGCCATTGTTGATTTTTGCTGTTTTCGTCGCTGTCGCACACTTACCCGCCCATATTTAACTCCAGGGCATCTCTTGAGAGGTTTCTTTCATGAGGAAGTTGAATCTCTTTTCTACAAGGACCTGGCGGCGGTACAAAGCACAATTTCACTACCTTCATTGTATCGAAATGGATACACTCACAAGGCTAAACAAAAACATCTCCAGAAGGAAACGGAAACAAGGTAAAATAATTTGATTTTTCCTAAGGTGTGGTGCGGGTGCACCCAACACAACTCATTCCATAGAAACAGTAAGTAATTATATTTTCGCGCTTGTTTGTTATTTTTTTTTGTTTTTTTTTTTTTTTTTGGACAGCAGACAAGTCCACCGTTAATTTCCCTTGAGCTGTAAAAATAAAATTACAATTTTTCATTTTTAATGACTCATACCGTTCATCCAGACGCATGCTGCTCCTGCTGATGTCACTCCATGCGGACATGGAACGTGGTCGCTGGAAGAATCGTGATCCTCGCCTTGATGATGGGACATTTGCTGATTCTGGTTGGAAGTTAACATTTCGGCCAGCCCGGCTTGAGGACTGTGCCGTTGATGAAGTATCGTCAGACATACCAAGTGCACTGTAGCTGACTTCGAACTTATAACTCATTGCGCGGCGTTCTTTTCAAAAACATAACCGCTTCTGGCACCGGAAATTCGAATCGCCAAAAATTTTACACGGTCACCCGAGGACCGACAACACGTCGCGTCGCCGAGCGGTCACACGACAACGTATTTCGTTTTCAATATAATTAATTTTATTTTTTTTTTATTAATTTTAATCCAATTAATTTTTAGTGAAAATATAAAAGGAAATTCCGATTTTTTTTTTTTTTTGATTTTTTATCTGTCTTTTGCAGATTTTCCAGGAATGCAGTGATTCTCACATGACTGACGATAGTCACATCCAATTAGACCCTAGATGCATTGAAATAAAATAAATATCAAATAGAGCAATCAAATGTACAAATAGACGTGTGTGTAAAGAAAAACACGAGTTCAGAACCCACACATGCAGCCAGTCTGAATATGGATTGGTTTTCTTAAAGGAGGCCGTCTGTAATGTCAATTTGAATTTGTTTAAAGTTTTTTGTTGACTTTTCAACTTGGATCACAAATATAGATAGAGCAGTGGCGTAGGTGCAGAAATCTGACAACAATTTAAAAACAAGAACTTGGGATATGAATTTTATTTAAATATTTAAAAAAAAAAAATGTTGGTACCCCTAAGTTAAGTTTTTAACAATGTTGGAATAAAAATAAAATTTCAAAAATATGATTGATTAGTCTCAAGACCCAAAAAAAAATATTTATTTTTTTAAATGTTTTTTGATTATTTCAATTATTTACCGAATTTTTCCCTACCTCCATTTTTTCCTCATACCATTAATTTTACAGAGGCACAGAGGTGTTTCAGCCATATTTCTCAAAAAATACTCTTCCCCTCTCAAAAATCATTAGTTTACCTACATATATCTCAAGGAGAATTTCCTTCATATATGTATGTACGAGTATATCCAAAATCTTGGAAAGCATTTTGTACGAATTTCTTTTTAAGTTTTGTTGTAAGTTTCTCATTTGCTCTAATAGAAAGGTAAGTCCACAACGACTAACATCATGAAATTCGTATCGTTCAGCCTTTGAACTTTAGCAAACGAAAATGAACTCGATGTTGTCTACACCGATTTCAGCAAGGTCTTCAAAAACTTTCACATAAACTTTTCACACTAAGCACCCTTTGGATTTTACTTATCTACTTAAGATAGATTTCTTTTAAACCGAAAACAGTTACTAAAAAATTCGATTCAAATTTATTGTCTCCAATAATTTCTTAGTTACCTCTTACCTCCAGGGTCCCACAAGGCAGCCACTTAGGACCTCTTCTCTTTATTCTTACTATTAACGATATATGGTCATCAAATATCCCCATATCTCACTCTACACCGCCGACCAAGCTAAGAAATCCTCCTCGGTGGGTAGGCACACCGTACCTCTTATGGCTCCAACAAACCTATTACTCGCATGCTATGGAGAATACATTTTAATATTAACTATTACGACTTTAACCTCAGTTCATTCTGACTAAAACTCTTTCTTCAAATTCACCGCAATTCTAGTCTCTTAGTCTTAAGATAAAATAACAGCTATATCTAAGTTAAATTAAGAATTAGCTTATTTTAAGCCAGATAAATCAAGATATTAAACAGAAAATTCAGCCCTTTTACGACCTTTAGCATATAAAACTCAAGGTTTTGAGAAACTCGAAAATGAAAATATGGTTCTATGGGAGGTACGATTAACAACCATTAGTTAAATTTTAGTAAATGAAATGTTTTGGATTTTCTTTTAAATCTGTGAAACAGTTGTTGCAAAAAATTATATTTCTTAAAATTTCGAAAAGATTTGAATCATAGGTATACCGTTATTTTTGGTCTTTAAGAAAAAGAAAAAAAACAACGGTTGAGCAATTTAGTTTGTTGTCGAACTTACAGCCAGAATTGCGAGACCCACTTTTTGGTCTTTCTTATTATCGTTTGGTCAAGTCTGATGAAAATCTGTAGTTGGATTTTATTTACGAATACATAGCTTGGCACATACTATACTCTGTCCACCAAAAATATGAAGTGTGGGCAAGATAGGATGTTTGCCCCGCATTCTGGCTACAGTGGATTGCATAAATCTGTCCTTCATTAAAGCTCTCACAGAGTTGTCGTAGTGTTGATTTTAAATGGAACATTTTTTTAAAGCTCTAAAATCAAAAGCACCTCAACAGAAACCCAAGGAAAAAAAACTGAACAAGTTAGCAAATGAACAAGGGTAACTCTGAATGCACATAAATATTTAATGGGGGCTGAAATTGAATGTAACCAACAGCCATTGGCCACAGCAATTCAGTGCACACTGCACACTCAGATGTGCGGTCAATAGGACGTGGGGTCTGCGTCAGACGCAATCGAAAATTTACGGGCGCACAAACACTTTTTTATGGAGGAGTTCTTTCAATTTAGTATGGTGCAAAAACATAGCACGCTACTGATTTTGAAAAAGCTCTCCCATAAGACGTGTACTGCATATTTTTGTTGGATGAAGTATAACTACATAATTAGATAATCACCCCTATTACAGAATTCGGCGAATGAGCCAAAGTGACAATTTCAATTTATTTCCAAACTTTTGCTATTACTAAATCCGACGAATGAAAGTTGAACGAAGGTCGGTAACAATCCCTGCACCACTGACATTTTGTTCAACTTATATGGTATTACAGAATTCGCAATCCATTCGCACTCCATACAATTTCTATCATTTTACATTCGCACCAATTTCGAGACGAATCTGAAGTGAACTTTTGATTAAACGAAAATAAACAATGGAGAGTACAAAAATGCAAGTCAAAAGCTTATCTTACTTAATGCTAAAGTGTTTGTTTAACAAATTTTAATAGAAAACGCACAAATAGCAACGCAACCAGAGCAAGAAATCTAAAAAAAAAAAAAAAAAAAAAAAAAAAGAGCACACGGTTGGTTTTGAACCGTCCCCCATCTTCGTACTAACCATTTTCAACAATGCTTGATTTCGTTGATCAAAAGCGATTATTATTATCACAGCCTAGGCCAGTTGAATAAATGTTTGAAGCTGACAGTGTCGATACGAAAGTTCATAAATGATAAGGTAATTTTTGGAATCGACAATGTAGTTCATCCGACGAATTTTATAATTGAGTTTTACAGCGGATGCGAATCGAGTCAACTCACCGGGAGTAAAATTCTGCGAATTCTGTAATAGACATGAATATCAGGAGAAGAAAATTTAATAAAAATTTAGTTTAGGCTTCGAATTCTCTTAATTGCACCGGAAGTGAGTTCGACACAATTATTGAGCAAACCATTCTTTAAAAAAAAAATAATCAATTCCTTAATTAGTTGCATGTTTTCTCATGAGCACATTCACGGATTCTGACGTATTAATAGTATTGGTATAAGTAGTAGAGATTGACACTGTTTTCCAGAGAATTGTAGGTCTGAAATGTAATCAAATTTGCGTCACACGGTGGTTTTGCCCCCTTAAAATAAGATCGGTTGCAAAAGTGATTTAGCCCATTTTAAATATATACTTATATGTTGTTAAGGCCGTCGTATCGACCATTTTAGAAATAATTAGAATTTATAAACCCAGAGGCTCAGTTCTTATGACGACTCCTAAATACACCAGAAGTTCTATAACATCAAATGGAGACTTACCAAACCTTTTGATATATATAGACTCCTGGGAAATGGCAGATGCCAAATAGAAGAACTCTTAAATTGAATTGAATGCATTTGAAAAGTTTTAAAGACACAAACACCGTGAAATCATACAGGTCAAAACTTTTCCGAATATTATCCAATACTTAGTAGATACTGTGGTGTCTTAAATTGAAAAAAACTATAGATATTCAAAAAAAGGGTTTTCCAAAAGTGATATGCGAACAGACAAGTGATTACGCCCATATTATTGAAGATACATCTGTCAAATTGCCTCGCATTTATTTAGTCTGTCCTTTGCCAACATGGAAAGTTATAGATTTAAACAACATGTAAGGTTAGGTTAGGTTGCCGTGGCTTTCAGGAAGATAGCCGACACATTGAGACCATGAGTTTTTCCAATGTGATAACATTAATCGTTAAACCAATTGGAGATTCTTATGAAGCGAATGAGATTGCTTATATTTGCCAGATCCCTAAGATTATTGTAGTAGAAATCTCCAAGATGGATTATACGCAGAACATGTACAGAGAAGATAAGGGATCGATTACTACTCTTTTTAATCCATGAAGCTTCTGTACACATCGTTAAAATAAATTCCAAACCGCGTTGCGTGCTCGTCCTAATATAAGAGTAACACTTTTTTTTTTTATTCAAGTCAAACTTACTGGCCCTCTGCGGGCGCTCTAAGCTAAACTATTTTTAATTAAACTATATCAATTTTTTTTCTCGAGGAAATGTAAAAAATTGGGATTCTGTAAATTAACACCTATTACGGAGACCATGTGCAATTAAAAGATATTAAACCTTTTATGTGCTTCAGATCCAGCATTGCCAAAGGTTCGATCTCTGAATGTTGCCTTAGAAATATTGCCCTATCTGGGCAATAAGGGTGTCATTGTTCCACTTTTGATGAGTTCACCATCTTTGCAATTTCTTAAACTGTCCCTGTGGCCCGGGAACCAGGAAACGTGAATGTTAAACTGCTGCGTCACTCCATCAGACACGATAGGCAGTTAAGAGCTGGTAGACAATCATGAGATCTTATGGCTGCTTGGCTGTACGTGAAGATGCGGATATCTTTGATTGATATCACGTTTTCTTAAAGCCAAAAATATCGTCTGGAACACGCCAAAGGTGATTAGGAAGACGAAAAGAGAGAATTAAATTTTGTCTGCCAGACACGTCCATCAAACCCATGATTAGTTTTTAATCCATCGGTGTTAAAAAAGATTGTCAACAACATGAGGAAATGATTAAATTTTTTCTATGGAAGTGGGACTTCTGTTCGAGCTTTGTTTCACACAATCCGTTATAGAATGGACATTTTGCACCAGCGATTTCCGAACACGGTTTACTCTAGCGGTGGCGGTCGAGATCGTGGGAATTTGACTCAGTAAGACTTTTTCTTGTGGGGAATTGAATTCTTAATTCACAATAAACTACAAACCACCACTGCCCTGAAAGGCAACATAGTAAATGCCATAGGTCAAATTCAGCCTAAATTGTTCGTCAGAATTATGGAAAATTGGACGTATCGGATGGGCACTTGCCAGCAAAGCCGGGTCGCCCATTGAGGGGTGTAGTAATCCATATATAATGGAATACATGGGTCTTCTAAACAACCTAGCTTATTTTATTCAAATTTAAAGATAGAAGGTTCTCAATGGGAAACCTTTTATTACCAGCTTTTTCATTTTTGCATTTAAGATCACTTCTCATCATCTTTTGCAGGGCCTAATACCTTACGCTCTTAACCTTTCACATGTGAGTGTTGTTACTTAAAGTGGAGGCGACTTACGATAAGAAGACCGACGATACGTCGGCTGAACAAAAATCAATCTATGGGCTGTAAGTGCAGAAAAAAACCTTTATTTCGAAGGGGTTTTAAAATTGCGAAATCAAATTGAGCGGCTCAATCTCCTTACCCCAATTAAAAATCTAACGAATTAAATTAAACGCTAAAAGGTTTTTACCAAACACTTAATAACAATTCATTGGGAAAGGGACACATAGATGTAATTGGAAATGAATAAGCAGACTCTCCATCTGAAATATGTGCAATGCCACCTTAAACAGGGCCTGAACCCTATTGTGGAATGAGATCTTAAACAAAATCAAAACCGAAGAGGAGTCCATAAGATAAAAACAATGGACAGAACTCCTACATCCGAGGCAGGTCAAAGTGCTTCTTGGGAGTTACCAGAACGCTTTGCATCCTGTATCGGATCAAGCAGGAGCAACCTCAGAATGATTACGGGTTGCCTCACAGATCACTGTAAAGAGAAAAGATACCTTAATATTCCTCAACTGTTGACCAGTGTTCCATGTAGATTCTTTAATGCTGACCAGGAAACACCGGACCAAATATTAGTTAAATATTGTTACCTCATGTATCAAAGAATTGGGTATCTGGCATGTCACCGAATAAAAGTGAGAGATGTTATATCTCTCAAAAATTCTGCATATAATTTAGTTTCTCAAGGAAGAAAGTCTGGAGGAAGAGCTGTAATATGAGCGATATTACTCAGTTCTAGACAGGTGCACTATTAAAGATGCAAACTGATGACACCTATATTTGGAATATATCTATCCGATTTTGCTAATTTTGATCTTGAAATATTCGTGCAAGTTCAAGGTTTAAACGGTGAGAAATAAGTAACGGAAACTACTAAAAACGAAAATTTAATTTCCCAATACTAAATGTTCCTAGCTGTGAAACATTGTCTTTATGTATACTACAAAATACTACAGAAATTTACAATGAGACATTGCTCAACATAGAAGATATGTGATTGATGGTTAATAAAGTATTGCTGTGTTTGGGCATGACAGCACCCAATCGTCTTATGCGCGATGCATGTAACCACGAGTTACAAAGAGAACAACAATACGATACTGAAGTATTGGTCGAAACAGTTCGTTCAAATGTTTCGCACTTGAATGAACAACAAAGAATTGCGTACGATTGCGTTTCATGGAAGCTGTGAGCAGTGGATCTGCTGGAATTTACTTCCTTGATGCTCCCGGGGGGATTGGGAAAACGTAACTAATTTCATTGCAGTTGGCATAGATTAAATCGCAAAATGAAGTAGCCTTAGCATTGGCTTCATTTGGAATAACTGCTACATTATTAGAAGGTGGACGAACCGAACTTTCTGACTTGAAATTTTCACTAAACATGCAAATCAACGAAGCACCAGTTTGCAACATCGCCAATAGCGAAGATTTTAAAGATATACAAATTGATCGTTTGGGATGAATGTACGATGGCCCACAAGAGGTCACTGGAGTCACTGGACAGAACGTTAAAAGATCAACTGTTGCTGACGAACTAAACGTATGCTTAAGATCATCTAATTTGTGGCGGCATTTAAAGACACTCCAATTAACAACTAAAGCTAGGACCGCACTTGCGATTTTTTGTCGAAGCGATTAAAAAGTCGTAGTCGCTACAAATTATTGTCATGCACGCACTTGTGATTTTTTTGAGCGCGATTATTTAATCGCAAAAAAATAAAACACACCACTTCTTATGTGAGTGCACGCATTTTCTACAAATAAGTAGCGACAGAAAAATCGCTTGAAAAAATAGAACTTGTTTCATTTTTATAATCGCTACGATTTTTAAGTCGCATGTGCGTGCATTCGTATTTAATGCCATGTGTCATCTAGTCTCTATTAAAATTCTATTTTTAATTCAAATATCTAAAATTATATCATAATATTTAAATCATTTCGCAATGAAGAATACATTTCAATCAATCTGACAGAAAAGGGTTTCTTTCGTTCTTTTCTCCATGTCTTAATATCCTTTGGATTCTAAGGAATACCACATTATAAGCAAAGGAGATATAAAATATTCATCAACCTTTGAAAGCATTTAGAGATTAAGTCAGCTTCTGTAGCTTCTTTGATGAATAATTGCTCATGAAAGGAAAAAGATTTTCATAAAAAAAATTAAAATTTAACTCTTTTTCGTTTTATGTCGGATTAAAAATATATGATCTCATGGAAGATTTTATTTTATATGGTTTTGAATGAGAACTCGCGGTATGAATATACTAAGTAATTTGTAGTTTGTTAAGTTACAAAAAATAAGGGAGGTCTTTATCCTTAAACTATCGGCGGTTAACGCCGCTAATGACATTTACGTCAATCAGCTAGCTCAATGAAAACTAAACTTACCGCCGCGCCGACCCAAAAGTATACATTACATTCTACAACTGAAAAGTACTCTTTTTGCTTCCCTCCGTCATGATCCCAACCGTCCCAACGTAATATTTAACCTCAATAGAAATGCAATGAACTTCAATGCATACGATGTTATAATGAATTTAAATGTGCTGATGCTGCCCGTCCAATATCAATTTAACTTTGAATAGACTTGTCATTTTTTATCATTTCACGCCACGGAAGACTTAATTTGAGCACAAAAAAAAATCGTTCTATTGCATATCAAATGGAACCGACTCCTAACTACGAGTATTTCAAATTCCAGTGAGTCTAAACTTTTGCTTTTGAATGTATATAAATTTGTATAAAAACAAATGATTTAAAAGCTTTAGCTGAGTCGGTATGGTAGTTAAGTATTTTTTGAATAAAAAGGTTAGATTTGTATTCATTGAATATTTAAATTAAGTCACGTAGGAGTGTTATTTAATAAGGATTGCGATAAGCTTAGGATCTATGGAGGGTTGGAAATTGGGGGAAACTTACCCACAGATATAGAATTTTTTAATTTTCTTTCGAATGAAAGCTGGAGCAAGTATAGGGAAACATTAATTATGAGCAAGGGGCTAATTTGTTAAGTAAGTTTCTTTTAAAAAACAGTATCCCACGAACTTGTTTATAATATGTGATTGAGTTAAACTAGTATGCCCAACAAGGATGAAAAACGAATAGAATAATGCGAATTATAAGGGACATAGAAATAAGACACGGCAATTCTCCGCTTTAGTTCAGCCGCCATCCCTGGAGATAAAAAGTCTGAGACAACCACCTTCAGTCTCAAAACATCGTGCCACACATCTTTCCTATCCTTCTTTCTCTTCCGTAACTTCACCCCCGCGCTGTGTTAGAACATTTAAAGGGTAATCATATTCCCTTGAGCGTGAGTTAATTATAAAAAAAAAAAAAAAAAAAAAAAAAAAATCAAGGGGTTATTATTACTCTTTAATATTATTATCAGGTTTTGAAAGGAGATTCTGATGCGCAATACTGAGTTTTAAATTTCTGAATATTGTAATGAGAAGGAAAACTAGAGCAAGGTAGAGCATTCCACAGTCGTGAAGTGCTGTTGAAAAAAGAATTTCTTTACTATACGGCACGTCCAAAGTTGGACTGATGAGTATTCCTAAAAGCGCGAGCATTACGATTGAATTATTTATGGGGAGAAATGCAACTGGCTAGAACACTTTATTATAAAAATAGCGATACAATAATGAGAGACGTGATACATTGCGGCCCACTATGGCACCAAATGTGATGCCGTTTGGTGCAAATTTTGGGATGACACGCGTCATTTGTCTTTTTACTTTTTTTTCAAAAACGACGTTGGTGAGGCGGTCACCGTCAAAGGAGAGCGCTACAGAACGATGATTACCAATTTCTTGTGGCCCAAATTTAACTATATAGATTAAGACGACATATGGTTACAGCAGAACGGCGCTACGTGCCACACGGCAAATGTCACGATTGGCATGCTACATGAACGATGTAAGGGTAAAGTCATCTCTCGCAGAGATAACGTGAACTGGTCGCCAAGGGCATGCGATTTGACCCAGCTAGACCTTATCTTTTAAAGATTCCTAAAGTTGCAGGTCTATGCTACAAACCACAATCGGACAATGTCCTTAAGATGAACATTACACAGGAAGAGTCATTGAAAATTGAACCACCTTTCAAATAAAAAAAAAGAATTTTGTTAATACCTCATACACAGTTTGTTTTAGTCTATTTCAAAATCTACACACTGTTATTGAAAACCTCTTTATATAAGCTATGTTTTACTAAAAGAATTTTTTACTTGCGACTTATAGGAACTAAGTATGTATAAGGTAAGTTATGCATTCGGAAAAAAAAAATCGAGCTCGAAATTTTGATCAAAGTTGAAATTACCATGATAGCCAAGACGAAAAAAGTGGGTCTCGAAATTCTGTCTGTCTGTCTTTTGATTACATTCTAAACGGCTCGGACGATTTTTTTTAAACTTGGTAGATAGTATTTTTAATTTTTCCCCCCATATGTTTTGTTCTTTTTTTTAAGACCGAAAATAATGGTAGCTGCCATACGATTTTTTTTTTAATTTTATAAATATTTTTTTTTTTAAAAAACTGTCCAACAGATTTAAAAAAAAAATTCAAAAAATTTAATTTAGTTATACAGCTAGGAAATGGTTGAAAAAAATTTTCAAAAAATGGTTATTTTTGGTACCCCTCTTGGAACCATTTTTTTAGTTTTTGTTTCTGATTTTCTCAAAAACGGTACAACCAATTTTGATAATTTTTTTATGCTAAAGATCCCCAGCGGTTTAAATATTATTTAAAATATTCCAAAAAATGTTTTGGATTAAAAAAAAAAATCAAATTTTTAAAACTCAGTATTTAAACTTAATATTTCAAAACCACCATGCTCGATTTTTTTAAAACTTGAAAAATAAAAGTTTCTTAATATAAATTACAAGATGTAAGAAAAAAAATTTATTTTACCTAAAAATAACGGTACCCTCGATACAAATGTTAAAAAATAATTTTCGAAAATCCTATTTTCTCGAAAACGGTTCTGAGAACTTTGCTTAATTTTTTCTTTCTTTTGATTAATTTTTAAGTTCTATAATTTAATAAAAAATTTTTCAATTTTAGAATTTCTCATTATCGACAAAACGGATTTTAATAAAATTTTTTATAGAGAAGTTTCTAATAAGTTTAAAAAACATTGCATTTCAAAACTTAAAAAAAAAATATTTTTTGAATTTTTGAAAAAAAAATTTTTTTTTTTTTGGAAAATTCGATATCTCAGAAACGGCTCAATATTTCTTTTGGAAATTTAATTTTTATTCGCACAATAATAAAAACTTTAAATTGGCGTACTAAAATTTGTTTCTAAAAATATTTAAAAAAATTTGTATACATTGACAGAGAAATTGACCTTAACATGGGTCAGTGTACAGTCAGTACTGTAGAACAATATTTTTCTTAGAATATGACCAAGAATCACACCCTAAAGTATGGCACACGAATTACAGAACACCCTGTATAAAAGTTATTTTTTTAAGAAACCAGTACAGATTTATAATTTTTGTTCTTGCATAAGCTAATATTTGCTTGACCACAATGGCATCCAATTAATACTGTTTTAGTCTATTAAAAAGTTAATTTTATGTTTATGAACAGTTTTTCGCGAATAACATTCATTTTTGAAATTCTTTGTCGTTTACATAAGAGTAAGTTCGTACGACGACCCAGTCGTGCATTTTATTTTAAATTTTTTGGGAACGTATCGGAATTCCGGTTTTAATATAGAAAAAAAAAGATTTAAAATATCGTTTACTAATTACAATGCATTTTTGTTATATTTGGTCTTCTAAAATTTCGGTTTTTTAAATCCACTCAAATCAAAAAAGTAAAGAAATTGCCATTGCAGTCCAGTTCTTGCGTCGTTTTAGGAGTTTTCTTTCGCCTATGTTTTTAAGGAATTAAATTGCTCTAATTTTAATAAAACTGAAGCAAACCTTGGAAAATTTGTATTTAATTTTTTTTTTATGTCCGCCTACAAGGTGTCTACTGGAACACTTTCTTGGGTTCTTCTCCCCATTCAACAGTTATTGCCGCGGCAGTTTTAGGTTGATATTCTTTAATCATTTTCTTTAAAATTCGGCAATCTCAAGCTTTCGAAATTGGAGAACGTCTGCTTTTCACCATTCTCTACATTTCATCTATTTTTGAACTTTGATTTAATGCTGCGAATCGATGAATTGTTTTGCGATCTCATAACTCGATGATACCGTTTCGAAAGCCTTAATTATTGAGTCCCTTAGTCTCGTGATAATTCGACACCACGCAACATGGTCAACATTGAACTGTTGCTGGCTTGCTTAAAACAAAAAATCAATAAACGACAAAACAAGTGCACGCAATTTTTTACTTGCGACTTATAGGTACTATGAGGCAAGTTATGCATTCGAAAAAAAAATCGAACTCTAGATTTTAATCAAAGTTGAAATTACGATGATAGCGAAGACTAAAAAAGTGGGCCTCGCAATTCTCTCTGTCTGTCTGTCTGTTCGACTACAGCCTAAACGGCTCGGTCAATTTTCTTTAAACTTGGTAGATATCCATTTTAGTTTTTTCCCTCACACGTTTTTTTTCTTTTTTTTGAGATCAAAAATAACGGTACCTGACATACGATTTTTTTCGAAATTTTACAATTTTTTTCTTTTTCTCAAAAACAGTTCGACAGATTTAAAAAATAAAAGATACAAAAAAGTTTCATTTAGTTAAAGCTAGATAATGGTTGAAAAAAATTCGGAAAAATGGTTATTGAGGGTACCCCCATGAAACCATTTTTTTTGTTTTTGATTTTCTCGACAACGGTACCACCGATTTTGATAATTTTTTTTACGATAAAGCTCCCCAGTAATTTAAACAGATTTGTGTATTCAAATTTTCAAAAATTATTTTTTTTGATTTTAAATAAAAGTTTCATTTTTTTTTTTCAAAACAGAATATTTCGAAAACCCCATTCTAGATTTTTTTGAAATTTTATAAATTAAAGTTTATCAAAGTAATCTACAAGTTGTGAGAAAAAAAAATTATTTTACCTAAAAATAAAGGACCACAATACAAATGTTAAAAAATGTTAAAAAATGGGTTTCGAAAATCGTATTTTTCTCGAAAACGGCGCACTGTGGTCCAAAAAGGGAAATTTCGTGGCAAAAATACTAATTTCGATGTTTTATTTTTAAAGTTTTGTTTTTTATTTCTAATAGAAATATAAACGGAGCTTCAAAAACAGCAAACAAAAAAATTTTCCGCTAACTAGTTTGACTTATAGAGCTTTTCGAAGTTGGTCAATTTCGTTCTAGAGTTAAAAAAAAAACAGAAAAAACTAACTTCTTTGTTTTCGTATTTGAAATTTTGGCATATTAAATGTAAAATATTAATTTTCTATAGTTTATTCTAGTTGTATTATTTGTGCGTAAATCAAAATTTTAATTAAAAAAAAAAATAAAAAAATATTTAATATTTTTAATAAATAAAACAAAAAAACACCCTTTTTTAGCAGATTTTTTCGGTTTGAATAGAGCTACAAAAAAATACTCGCGAGTTAGCGCGGAAAATTGACCATGATAGTTTACCCTAACCATTTCTTAAGCCATATGCAAAATTGTAGCTGCAACTATTTGCAACCTTCAGAGAAATTGTAATTTGTTTAAAAAAAGTCGTGTTCCCAGTGCTGACCTTTTGGTCTTAAAAGCAAATTCCCTTATGGAAAATTTCAATTATTTTATTAATTAAAATAGTTAAGAACGTGAAATTTTCTTTTTAATCAAAAATCGTTTTATTACTATCTTGATTCTGACAAAAAAAACCGCCCACTTCTACGCCCCTTTTTATACAAATGCCAATTATTATTAAAAAAAATATAAAATATTGTACACAAACTATTGATTACTTTATTGAACATTAAATTTTTTAATCCGCCCACTTTAACGACCCTCTTTGAATAAATTCCCCTTAACTTAAATTATTGTAAATATTTATTGATCTTTTTCTAATAGTACCTAAACATAGATTAACTTGCCAAAAGAAAAGGATTAATAGCTTTATTGCCTACTCCATATACAAAGTTGAAAGAATTATTTAATTTTGGATTATTATTTTATGATCTAATAAAACAGGTAGGAATAATAATTTTCTTCCGATACCCCATATTGTTAAGCTTAAATTTCACAGGTAAAATAATCCTTGTGCATATATATGTACATTATGCAGGTATATATAAACTATGACAATTGATATATGTTGTTAGTTTTCAAGAGGCTTTACTGACGAGTGGAGTTTTCAAATTAAATATCAATATGAATATTTGAAACAGAACAATTTTTGAACATTTTATCAATGTTTCGAATTCTGAAGAATTTGTAATTCTGATCCAAAACCAATACGAAGATATAAGTGACAACGAGGAAACGAAAAAGAAACTCCAAAGATTATACGCATCATTTAAAAAAAAATGGATAGACTGTTTTAGAGTTAAAACAAGATTTCTCTCAAAATATGAAGAATTTTTGAATGGAACATTTACAATCCAATGTAATGAAATTGAAGACAGTGACGTGCCAAGTACATCAAGAGGAAGGCCTTCAAAATCCTTAGATACGTGTTCAGTATATACCAAAAGGAGGAAACTATTGGAAACTACGGGCCATATTTCAACTGAAAATGTTTCCACAGCTCTGAGTATAAAATATAAAAAGGAACACGAAAAGATAAAAGCGGATATCACAAAAGCAGTTTTTAATGCAAGCCCATTGCGAGTGCAACGGATAAAGGAGAGTATTCCCACACCTCAAAGGGATCCAATAAAATACGATGGTCCCACTGCGCTAGCCTTGTTCTTGGATATGGGGCTTTCTAAAGAAAAATATAATTTGATGAGAAAATCATTAAGAAGCCATAACGTTGATGTGTTTCCGAGCTACAATTTATTAATGGAAGCTAAAATACAAGCAACTCCATCAAATTTGATAGTAACAGAAACTTCTGTTGAAGTGAATCTCCAAGATTTGGTGGACCATACAGCAAAGAGGATTTTAAATAGCCTAGTCAATCAGGATCTTCTTTTACTTCCAACGAATCTTACTTTGATGAGCAAATGGGGATGCGATGGATCTTCCGGACAAAGTGCATATAAGCAAACAATAGTTTCAGAAGATGGCCAGGTAATATTTGATGCGAACATGTTCATGGCATCACTAGTTCCACTTCGTATAAAAGGTGAATCAACCGAATATTGGAAAAATCCAAGGCCGTCATCAGTTCACTTTTGCAGACCGAGTCTTTTTAAATATGCAAAGGAGTCAAGTGATATTATTCAGACAACTGTCAGAAATATAAGGAACCAAATAGAAAATTTGAGGCCAACTGTAGTGACTGTTGCTGAAGAAAAAAATGTGATGGTTCGGCATGAGTTTTTTCTTACCATGATAGACGGGAAAGTGTTGAATGAACTAACAAATACAAAATCAACATTGTCATGTCTAATTTGCAAAAGGACACAAAAAAATTTTCCAAGAGAAGACGATTCAGCCGAAGCAGATGAGAGGAACTACGAATTTGGAATTTCACCATTACACGCTAGAATAAGATGTATGGAGTTCGTTCTTAAACTAGCTTATGGACTATACCAGTGTCAACGGCCTTGGCTCTGATGAAAGCATCGCTTCCCATCGATCAGCGAAATCAAGCATCGTTGCGCGCGGTTAGTACTTGGATGGGGGACCGTTCAAATACCAACCGTGAGCTGTTGACATGTGTTTTTCTGTTGTTCTTTCTTTCTGTCTGTCTCTCTCTGTTGTATTGTATAAGCCGATGGTCTGAGTTACCAGTGCTTTCAGTGTCTCTACTTCGTAGATTTATCTACGGAGTAGTGGAATATGTAATGTAATGTAATGGACTATACCAAGAAGATGAGACAACCGACAAGAAGGAAGCCGAAAGAAGAAGAAAAGCGGATATTCAAAAGGAATTTAGGGAACAACTCGGGTTAATCATTGATACGCCAAAACAGGGATTCGGTAACACAAATGATGGAAACACTTCACGAAGATTTTTTGAAAATCCAGAAGTTACGTCAGCTATAACCCGAGTAGACAAGGATCTTATAAAGAAACTGCAAGTTATTTTAAATGCGCTGTCATCTAAAGAATCTATTAATGTCGATAAATTCAACGAGTATACCAAAACCACTTCGGATCTTTTAAAAGCCAAATACAGCTACAAACTCCTGACACCAACTCTGCACAAAATTTTGGACCATGGAGGGGAACTTATAAGACATCAAATTTTGCCAATCGGGGAGCTTTCAGAAGAAGCACAGGAATCAAGGAATAAGGACTACAAGCGATATCGATACTCAAATACATGCAAAGTCTCACGGAAACGACAAAATGAAGATTTATTTAATATGCTAGCTGTATCATCAGATCCACTTGTTTCATCTTTAAGACACGTTAGATCAAAAAAAGAGCTGAAAAAGAGTTACTGCCCGGAACTAATAAGTCTATTAATTATTGAAAATGATAACGATGCCGATGAATTTTTTTCTGAAAATTAGATCTATAGTAGTTAATTGTAAACAAATATTTATAAAGTATTCTATTTTATTTTATATAAATTTTATATTCTATTTGATTTTTTTTAAATTTTTTTTCGTCCATTTACTTTTTTCCTACACTGTTTCATATAAAATATATCAGTCAAATAGTTTATGGAATAAACTGATGCCCGACAACATGAAAAAATACTGTTTTATAATACTCCTTAAAAAATATTTCTGAAATTGGTGCGTTAACTTTAAGCATCCACTGTTGTTATGAATTCACTTGAATAGTCAAAAACTTTTATTTTACAAAGTTTTAAAAACTTAGGACTGTTTTTAAAAGGTTTACTTTCAGACTTTATTCTGTTAACTTCTTTTTCTAAGAAAATCTTACATCAACCAATTATTATGAAACACCCTGTAAAGTAATTTTCTTAAAATTCACAATTTGTATAGCCTTGGAAATTACCTTTGAGGGAAAAAAAAATTGTTGCGATAGCTTCACGTGTTCAAAAGTTATGATTTTTGCAACGAAAAAAGTCATTTTGGACCACAGTGCGGCGCCGCGGCGTCTAGAATTTTGAGAAAATTTTTTTCTTTCAATTAATTTTTGTGATCTTTAATTTAATAAAAACAAAAATTGAAATTAATACATTAAAACTTGCACCTACCAACATTTTGTCTAATTTTGAATTTCTCACTATCGACATAACGGATTTTAATGAAATTTTTTCTAGAGATGCTTCTAAAAAGTTTAAAAAAACATTGCATTTCAAAACTTAAAACAAAAAATATTTTTTTAATTTTTGTAAAAAAGTCTTTTTTTTTTTTGGAAAATTCGATATCTCAAAAACGGCTCAATATTTTTTTGGAAATCTAATTTTCATTCGTACAATAATAAAAACTTAAGGTTGGCGTACCAAATTTTTTTCTTAAACATTTTTTTCTTAAACATTTTTTTCTTTTAAAAATTTTGTATATAAAAGCTTATTTAAAAAAAAATTGTAACGACTAATAATATTGTAGCATAGTTGGCATAGCATTGTTTTCATGTCTTACTACTAAAAGAATTTAAAAAATTAATTTTATCCATATGAATAGTTTTCTCTAATAACATTCGTTCTTAAAATTTCTAGTCTATTACATAGGAGCAAGTTCGTGCGACCCAGTCGTGCATTTTATTTGAATAACGGTTAAGTCACACTCTATTTACATAGTCATATTATGCTAGACTGGACATGTGATTTCTCAAATGTATGTCTGTTTGGTCTTATTTACTTAATAAATGTACTTTATTTCATTGGAAGAAAAAAATTCAACAACAACTACATACTTGGGAACAAAAAATAATATACATAATGTGTATAAAAAGTATTAATTAGGTTTAGATACTCGTAGATTAGGTTTGGGTCATAATACGAATGAAGTACGCCGAAAAATCGAATCCGCCCAACAAAATTTTTAATGTACCTAACTCATTTGAAAGTATCCTTAATTTAATTCTCCAAAACAGGAATTTACCTTCAAAGAAACCTCTAAAATCAGTCCCGTAGAATTATCTCAGAAGTTGCAAAAGATCCTCTGGCACGAAACTTGGCCTCTTAACCTTCAACACACCTCTTATCTTCGAATCTGAGAGCCCTATTAACCCCGAGAAACCCGGACGTCTAACAGCACGGTTATGCGACTCTGAGTCTTAATACGGATTATTTCCGACTCGCACTTCGTTTCATGTCTTTCATTATATGATCGATATTTTTACAAGCAGTGTTCTAGAAAGTTGCATTCCTCCTCTAAAACAATTCAACCGTAATACTCGCGCTATGGCGAATGCCCATCAGTATGCTCTTGAGCCCATCGGACAAACTTTTAATAACAGAGATTCCGTGTTTAGCCACACAACACGAATGTGGAAAGTTTTGCCCAGGTCTGTCTTTCTTCCCATTTCAATATCCCGAACTTGAAAACAAATGTGCATCAGTACTTTCTCTTAAATTTTTACCTATTTTCTAACTCTCGCTCTGTGTTTGACATTTTAAGGGTAGGTAGTCAAAACCCCTTTACTTCTAAGCAAACAACTAGCACATTCCGAATTAGATTTTAAAGAATTCAACGTTTTCTTTATAATTTAATGATGAATTTTTTCTTGGAAGTCTGCGTGACCCTACTTAATTCGTAAATAGGTCACTTTTTTGAAAAACTCGTAAGGGGCAGTACGATTTAGGGTAAAAAGTTGTAAATATTCCAAAATAAAGATAGCACATACAGAGACGGTTTGACAAAAACATAAAAACCACTCTTTTAACTTCGTTTATTTATTAGGTATTCAATGATAGATTTGATTAAAACTTTGAATTAATTTCATTAGTTTAAGAATTAACTATTTTGCATGTTTGCCTACAATCATTTGGCTCTCAGATTTCAACATTCCAGCGAGTCCAAGGTATATCGATTGACATACATTTTATTTATCTATATTGTTTCCCATCCAAAATTGATAAGTATGTGGGCTCGGCCTATTGAAACTAAACAAATCGTTATATTGATTTAGCAGCCCAAAGAATGTTAGATTCCCTTGAAAGAGTGGAGGAACTTAAAGTCGTGGAATTTGTTTCCGCAGATAGGCCTCCTACCATGGTCGACAGTTCCAAGTGGAGTAGGATGTTACTACTTAGTACCCTGCCACGAAAGTGTGTACTCACCAAGGCGCTTTTGAAAATACTGTAGTGAAAGTTTTATTTAGGTAGTATCTCCTGTTCCAATAAGGACGAACTACTTAGTGTCGTCCTAACGTGAGTTACTTTGACATATTTAGAGAAGAGGTTAGTAGGGATTTGTCAGTACTAGCCAGGTTGCTGAAAAAGATATGGTGGCGAATGAACTCCGTAAGGGTCAACAGCAGCTCTCATGTCTCCTTAGTGTCTTTGTGAACGTCTTAAGCCTTTCTGTAATAATTTGGTCGGCAGGTACCAGTGTGGCATCCAGCCAGGCAGATCGACCATAGACCAAATATTCACATTGAGGCAAATCCAACGAATTTTAAGTCGAGGCTCACCATCTATTTATCAACGTCAAAGCTCCATATGATACAATGCATCATCGCGAGGAGTTCTGGCCGCATATTGCCAAACTGTATATCAGCACAGATCTCCATAGTCTGTGCTCAGCCATTTTCTGCTCACCAAATTTGAAAGTATTGTAGAGCAAACTGTATGCTACCACAGACCGCTCTGTGGTCACATGCAGTTTGCTTGTAAAATATTAAAAAAGCTGAAGCAAACTATATGCTAGTTCAGATCGAGCAATGTACCTGCGATTACAGAGCCATCGTTCACGTTGGTATAGTTATTGTGTGTGGTGAGTTCTGGGTTGGTATACATTTTGCTCAGGAAACTAAGAGCAAAGTACCTGTGATTACAGAGCCATCGTTCACGTTGGTGTGGTTATTATGTGTGGTGTGTGGTGCCGTGACATAAGGCCAAGTGACAAAAGGCCAAACATAAAATGTTTTGTCTTGAGCAACAGTACCTTGGGTGGCCCGCTTCGCGGGTTTTCAGGATTTTAACTTCCTTTTCGGAGCTCACACCCGCTCACGCAACTCCGTTGCTCCGCTTAGGGTATGTTCAGTCGCCAGGCAGGCGCCTGTAGCAACAGTTTTGTATTTTACATTAATTGGAGTAAACAACTAACAGTTATGTACTGCTGCTCAGGAAAACTGTTGCTACAGGCGCCTGCCTGGCGACTGAACATACCCTAAGCGGAGCAACGGAGTTGCGTGAGCGGGTGTGAGCCCCGAAAAGGGATTTAAAATCCTGAAAACCCGCGAAGCGGGCCACCCAAGGTACTGTTGCTCAAGACAAAACATTTTATGTTTGGCCTTAAGTCACAAACAAATTTGGCATTTTGTCACTTGGCCTTATGTCACGGCACCACACACTACACACAATAACCACACCAATGTGAACGATGGCTCTGTAATCACAGGTACTTTGCTCTTAGTTTCCTGAGCAAAATGTATACCAACACAGAAAAATCTGCTTTTGATCTGACAGAGTATATAGTATGCTCTTAATTTGAATGAGCATTCTGTAGTCTATTATAGAGCGTCGGAGCTCTGTACTGATATACAGTTTGGCAATACGCGTTCTGGCCGAACTTGGGATCCCGGAAAAACTGTTCCTACTTTGTCGCGTAACATTGGCAAATACGAGGTGCAATTTGCAACTAGGGAGCAACTCCTTTGAACTATTCCAAACAGGCACAGAGTTTCGGCAAGGAGATGTGCTATCATGTGATTTCATCAATTTATTTTTAGAGCACACTATGCGCAGGCGTTAATACAGAGAGCACTATATTCAACAAATCCGTCCAACTGTTGGGGTATGCGGACCATATCGACATCATCGGCCGCTCCCAACGTTCCGTAATAGAGTGTTCATGGCTGTTGAAGATCAGGCGAGACGAGCTATCAACAAACAAATAAACATCTATCAACCGAGTAGGGAAAAACGTAACTATTGATAGCAAAAACTTCGAGGTAGTCAAAAAGTTCATCGACCTCGGAGTTAATATTAATGCCACGAACGACACCTTAGTGTGGAAGAAATTACCCTAGGAAGCCGCCGCTCCTTTTGCTTAGCAAAAAGAATAGGTTCAAAACCCCTCACTCTTAAGACAAATTCCACGCTCTATAAAACGCTTATAGTACCAGTCCTGCTTTACGGCACCTAGTGCTGGACTTTAAGCAGAAAATGAGAGATGATACTGCTCTCTTACGATAGAAAAATTCTTCGACAGAGATTTGGTCCTGTGTGCGAGGAGGCCAAATGGAGGAGAAGATAAGAAAGAAAGCCAAAACACGTCGACTAAATTGGCTGCGCCACATTGAGCAAATGGACAACAAAACTGCAAATAAGAGAGTCTGCGAATCCCAGCCCCGAGGTTCGTGGCGACAAGAAAGACCGAACATTTGGTTTAAGGACCAAGCCATCACGGATAACAGAACGCTTGTTCTAGATGACTGTAAGCAGTGTGCTCGAGATCGCAGAGGATTGAAACCTACCGTGTCTCAGGCAGAGACCCTTCATGGATCCGGAGCCAGTTAAGTAAGTTAAGTACGTAATAAAATTAAAATGCCTTCACAGGAACAAAGAACAGGAAAGGTTTCGTTGTCTTCTGCTTTTTATGGAAAACGGTAGGTAATTCACCAAGAAATTTGAAAATGATAATTTCAATACACCTATCTAGCTATTTCCAGAACACATTTTGGTTTCCATAATTCCGATTATAATTCAAAACTGCAAGATTTATTGGCTCAATTCCAATTACACGAACCATCACAACATCCCCTTCTTATTCTTCTACAAAAACGCAAAATGTTTTCGGGTTTTTGTTGGAAATCCGACAATAAACTTTTTTCCCTCTAAGCTTCATACACAAATTGGAATACATTACTCACAATGCATCTTCTTCTTTTGTTCGTTGTTAGCACCCACTTTTTGACATAAAAATATGTACGAGTAGTATATGTATGTTATGTGACTCTTTAGCCTCGCAAAAAACTCGTCTCGGTACAGAGACAGAATATAAATACAAATTTGAAAAAACTTCCCTAACGAATGTGCTAGCGTACGCATGAATTCAAGAATTTTCGTTGAAGACTTTCCATGACCTTCGCAAGCTTCATTGTCAGCCTTGTTGGATGTTAACTTCCTTAAGGACTATTAATGCCAATCACCTATTTTTTTATTCAAGCAACAAGAAAGGAAATAACGCGGAATAAAAATGTCACTTTAGCTAAGTAGGTTTAAAATTGAATGTGACTTGATGAAATAGGAGCAGTGTTGTAATTTTTTTTTTTATTTATATTTTTAAGGATTATGGAAGAAGAGACATTTTAGATGGAACGTTGACAGGTGAAATTTCCTGTGCGTAGTGCTAACGAATATAATTGGAAATGATGGCCAACTTTGTTCCTTTTTAGCGTCGGGAACTGTCGAGAGTGAGCTGCCGTGACGTTATGAAATATATCTTGAAAATAAATGTCATCCAAATGGAAAAGTTAAAAAGGAAAGAAAATGCTTAGAGAGGCTTTGATTGCTGGTGGTTTGGTAAGTGAACAAAGTCTTTCAATCATTCCTAACAATTTATGTATAAGAAATAAATTTGACTCTAAGAAGGGGTATAATTTTAAGGAGGGAAAAGGATTTAAAATAAGGCACCTTCTCTCTCAGTTTTATTTTTTTTTAAGATAAATCTTCACACAAGGTGGCGCAAAATTAATCACCCTAATAAGATGTTATAATTTTTACAAATGGCGTTCGTAGATCAATCATATTTGCCATGTGTGAACTAGACAGCTGCAGTATACAAACAGACAAGCAATGGAGGGCTATACTGCGCAAGAGCATGGAATAATTGTGTCGATTTTTTTAGATCAATAAAAGGTCGGTGGTGTTAGCGCAGCGTGAATTTCGACAACGATTTCCTAATCGTGTCGCGCCAGCAGGACAGACATTCCGGCGCTTAGCTACTCGACTCGAACAGACTGGCACCACAGGAGGTAATGCATGGCCGCCAACGAACTGGTCGTTGGACCGAAGAAACATCAAGCACATAACCAAACGGGCACTACAGCGAATTTAAGAGAAAAACTTACTCAATTGCAAATAGTGCATCGGTTAAAGCCTGCTGACCGTCCTTAGCGTGTGAATTACTGTCAAGTCATCCTCAATCTCAACAACGAAGAGGAAAATTTTGTGTCGGAAATCATCATGAGCATTTTCATTTATGCGGTTACATCAATAAGCAAAATCTTCACTTTTGGGAGACTTAAAATTCGTGTGTGATACACGATAATACATCCACTTAAAGCCACTGTGTGGTGCAGCGTTCATGCGGAAGGATTGATTGGGCCGTATTTTTTGAGGACGCTAATTCGGTCACTGGTACTGGCGAATGTTAAAGGGCCATGATAAACGACTTCTTACTGCCGGAAATGGATAAGCGGGCCTGTTGAACATGTGGTTTCAACATGAGGGTGCAACCACACACACAGCACGCGCCACAATGGATATTGTCAAGGAGGCGTTTCTTGGTCGCGTAATCTCCTGTTTTGGTGATTTGACATGACCAGCAAGATCGCCCGATATAACCATCCCAGACTTCTAACTTTGGGCTACTTGAATTCGCAGGTTAATGCCGCAGTCCTTAAGGAGAATATTTGATAGGAATGCGAACAATTATTATCAATGGAAATTTTGCGGAGTCATGAAAAAACGTGATAAAACGGGCACAAATGTGTATCAGTATTGGCGGCAGCAACTTGACGGATATCACTTAACAGAAAAAAATTGTAGGTTCAAATAAAGATTTCCATCACACTCAAAATATTTTTTTTTTGTATTTACGAGGACTGGGCGTTGCGATAAGTAGATACTTAGCCTAAAAAAGAAAAACAAATTTTTTGGAAAAGTGGCGATTTATTTCTCAACATAGTCTCCTTTTAGCTCGATACACTTGATCCAGCGATGATTCAACTTCTTTAACCTATCCGAAAAAAACGTTTTCTTGAGGTCTACAAAGTAGGCCTCCGTGGCAGCGATGACCTCCTCATTCGACTCAAATTTCTGTCCGGCGAGTGATTTTTTCAAGTTTGCAAACAAAAAAGTTGCAGGGGGCCAAATCTAGAGAATACGGTAGCGACGGCGGACGTGTGAGCTGGTGCTTGTTTTTTTTTTTTATAATCTACCCGTGCTCAAGGGATTATGATTACCCTTTAAATCTTTCAACACAGCGCGGGCGTGAAGTTAATGAAGTGAAAGAAGGATAGGAAAGATGTGTGGCACAAGGTTCTGAGACTGTTGGTGGTTGTCTCAGATATTTTTATCTCCAGGATGGCGGCTGAGCTAAAGCGGAGAAATGCCGTGTCTTATTTCTATGTCGCTTACAATTCACATTATTTTATTCGGGTTCATCTTTGTTAGGCATACTAGTTTAACTCAATTACATGTTGTTAGTGTTATGCCTGAACAACATGTGGTGAGTAAACCAGCAACCCATTGATGACAATTCTTGGAAGGTTTTTAATGGAATTAAAACGACATAGACGACGGCAGGGATCGAAATTGTGATCATGAGGTTGACAGGCGAGCACACAACCATCGTGCCACGGCCACCCCCAGAGTGAGTAAACACAGCACCCACCGCGCCAAAGCTTTCTTCCCAAAATTTCATGGAGAATATGAACCACGCGGTCTTTTGATATGCCTACTGTTTTAGCTATCTCACGCACCTTCAATCGGCGGTCTGTCAATACGAGATCGTGAATTTTTGACACGTTATTTTCCGTGGTAGCCATTTTCGGGGCACCTTGGCAGTGCTCATCAAAAACCGATGTGCGACCACGTTGAAACTCGTTGTACCAATTTTTGACGGTTGTCATCAAAGGGTAGAGTCGCCATGATTTTGATTTCACAACGCGATATCCCTTCCAAAAACAAGAATCGAATCACCAACTTATATTGCCCTTTTTCCATTTTTCTAAAATTAGCGGACAAGCTGGCTTCCACACGTGGTCAAACCAAAACTACGAGTTCGATTCGGCTGAAATTTTGACACTAGCCGTCTAAGAGAATATACTAGGCGGTAGTATATCCCTCTTTCGGTATCGGGCGGTGAGGCTAAGTACTTATCGAACCGTCCACGTAGTAAAAAAGTAATTAAAAAACAAAATTAGATGATTAATTTTGCGCCACCTTGTATATCGCAAGTAAAAATGGGTCATACAAGCCATTGAGTCCAGAAGAAGGACAAAAATGCTAGATTTAAGAGAGTCGGTACTACTCAACCGCAAAACTGCAGAAGAAGATGGAAGAAGTTACAGCGTTATTAACAGCTTTTAGAAGAACGTCTTCCGCTACATGAAAAACCTGAACTTAGCAAGTCAAGTTGGCCGCCACCGACGATAGAAGACAATTCTTAGAACTGCTTTTAATTTCCACGATTCTACTGTAGAAATTATGTTAAAATTTGGGCATTACAAGTAGTCTTTCTACCGTGAAACGTAATCCATTTCTATGGAGCCTCAGAACTACAGATTTTTACTTCAAAAATAAACGTTTTTTATGTCGGTGTATTGAAAAATGCTTTTCCACATTTTTCTAACATTTTTCAAGATAACGAGCCATACTGCTCAGGTAGTTTTAGTGTGGATCAAAGGATAAAATGTTTCATTACTTTAGAAGTGGCCCCCAAAAGTGTGCTGAACAAAATATCATTAATAATATTTGGGGTTGGAGCAAGATCTATAAGTCTGTAAATCAACATAATGTATATCAAAAACGAGCTCATTGATTCCATTAAAAAAGCATCGAGTGACATTTTCTTGGATTATTTGGCAAAACTGTATGAATCAATGCCGAAAAGACTTCAAGAATTTACTCTTCACCAAAGTGGAAGTACTCAATTTACAGGCTTAGAGTATTTTAACGTATTCTGTTATTAAAAGTTGCATTATTTTGTATTTAAGTCACTGGATGAGCTAAACTAAAAGAGTTTTTTTTTGTTAAGGCACGTAAATAATGAAATTTAGTAGAAGTCGGATATTTTACTAGAAGTCTGATTTTTTTGAAGAAAAAGGCTGAATATTAGGTCTTAAAAAATGTTGTTGGTAAGAAACATGTGTTGTCACTGTTTCACTAGAAGACTCAACTCGAACTTTCCCAAAGCACTAGACACTGCATACTGACACAAGATAACGACAGTCTAAGTTTTGACTTTGTAGTATCTAGAATCGACTCAGAGCATTGTTCGGCAGCAACGGGCTTATTTCAGAAATATTTTATTTTAACCTCGTTTCATTCTAATCAGAAATTTTTTAGAAAATACATAATTACATGATTGAGGCATTCCTAATTGCAGGCGCATGGATTTCGTTATTCAATGAAAGTTCCTGTAATTTAATATTCCGCAAGAAAATTTGTGAATATTTTACAAGCCTTATCAGTTGGGAAACACATCAATACCTACTACATACTTTTTTAACTCAATGCAAGTTGGACAGCTCTGTGAAAATATATCCTCTATTCCCCCATAGTAATGCCATCTACAGGTACAAACGAGTTATGGCATCAAAACGAAGCACTTCAGGTCTGATTGAGCCTAAAGGGCAGGACTCCCAGTGGTCGCCATTTGTACCTACCCACCTACCGTCAGTTAAGAAATGGAAGTATTAATTTGAGATAATTTGTTCTTCTTTCCCAAAAAAGGTGAAAATATTAATTTTTGTAAAAGTTAAATATTGTCTGTCGTTTTTTCAGCTAAGGTTGTGAAACACACTAAAGTTACTAATATCACAATTTTATAATACGATACGATAAATCAATGAATTTAACTAATTAATAAGTTCCTTTTGATATTATCAGATCTGTTTATGTTTTTCATATAACTTTAAAAATAATTCAATACATTTTTCAAAACAAACTTGATCTTTTGATACTCGTATTACATCACTCAAAGCATGAAAAAGACATTGCAATAACAACCAACATAACTTTTTTCATTATGATAAAAGTTTTTTATGCCTGATGAGGTTTTTTTTTTGTAAAGCAGAATGGTAAACAATAAAGTTATATTAAATATTATATTAATATTAAAAACAAAAGCAAAAGGGTTGAGGCAACATTTTTGGGATTAAATGCAAGAAACCCTACTCAAGTTAACATCTGTATTGCAAACAATATGTACGAGTATATGTTTTAAGTTTGATTACATAGAAAGGCAAATAGCGCAAAGCCTTCCATTGACCTACAAAATGGAATTTATTATAAAAGATTATTCCGGGTTTTCCCCCGATTAAAAAAACTTCAAAAAGAAAATTAAAAAAAAAAAAAAAAACTGGATAGCAAGAAATACGTAAGTTTGTACAATATTCAATTACAATGAATGAAGAGGGAAGATAAATGATGATAGGTAGTATATAATTAGTAAATGCGTTTACTGGTCACTTTTCGTCAAGGAAATGGAGGTCATGCTATTTACTACTTGTCGACTGGCGCAGGTAGATTTTGGTGGCTTGTGCAGGCCACGTTGTTTTGGTGACATCTGGCAAATCTATTGTTTATTATTCAATTAATGAAGTCAAATCGCCTCGGACTTCAACTTGACGAATTAAGCGTCGGGACTTGGACATACATCCAACTGACCCAGGAGCTCATATCTCGCATACATGGGCCTTTCAAATAAAAAAATAAATAATTAAAAGAATTTTGTTGATACTCGTACTTCACACAAAGCTTGTTTTATTGCATTTCAATATCTTGCCCAATTTGACACTAAAAACTGTGAATGAGATATATATGCCATTATGTATGGAAAAAACCATTAACGAAATATCCGACGCTGTTTTCGCTCATCCGAAATGTCTAATTTTCCATAACTCTGGCAGATAAATCGGGTGGCAGAATTTGAGCAATAGCATTGATTGATTGGCTTTCAAGTCAGTGGGGGTTTGTGGTTTATTGGCATAGACCTGTAGCTTAAGAGAAATCCACAAGAACATGTCTAATGGGGTCAAATCGCACGATTTCATATCGCCTTCGCGTGAGATAACTATGTTTGGACTGTATGTCACGGAGTGCTACCTCTTTTAACCACTATCATAGGGCTAAAAGAATTTAGATATAATGGACAAATAGCGCTCGCCTTTGACGGTGAAAACCTGGCCAACGTCTTTCTCAAAAAAATATGGACCGATGATGCCATCAACCAAAAATTTACACGAAACAGTGTCATTTTCTGGCTCTTCTGTGGATTGTGATCTTTCCAAATTGAGAAATTTTGCTTGTTAAGGAACCCAATTCTCCGGAAAAAGGCCTCATCGGTTAATACATATGTTTTTCGACTGAAATTGGGCACAAACAAATTTTATAGAAAAATTTAATCATTTATTCATGTTGTTGAACACATTAAAAGATATAATAAATGAAAGTAAATTTGACAGATTCAACTTCAATAGTGATTGCAGTCATCTGTCAAAAATAGGAAATCGCTATTGAAAAACCCTTGAAAAACACCTTCACAAATTCGAAACAAAAATATTTTTGATCTAATTATACTAGAAGTATCTAGGAGTTGAAGTACTCGTAGATAGGTTTTCTAGAATGGGTGAAAACTCATTATCAGAAGAGTCAGCACAGTTTTCCAGCGACTTTTCAATGAAGATAAGTTAAGTTTTGCCCTTTTTAGAGAATTTAGTAATATGTCTTAGGTATTTTGAACCCGGCTTGTGAGTACACTAAACCATGCTCCCTTGCTTTGGTCACAAACTCTTGCCAAATTTCGAAGCAACATATGACCAATTTCTTTCAACAACTTTTTTTTTTTCATTTTTGGCTGGGGGCCACATCATCAGGGGCCCTAGCACGTAACTTGATACGATCGAGTTAGGTCGATACAATCGAGAACAGGCAGTTCTTTCTTATGATCAGCCGATTGTTTTCGATTCGATTGAATTAAATAAGGAACTCCCTATACTCGATTGCATCGACTAGACTCGATTGTATCAACTTACGTGCTGGCACCCCAGTATAGTCATTATCATTACTGCGATTTCTTTGATCTTAAAGAAAAGATCAGTTGGGAACGATCGCCCAAATCTAAACCGTACTACGAAATTTTACATAAACTTTTATTATGGAATACAGCATAACAGAGGACCGAAACCAAGAAACAATCGCAACAACAAAATCATAAATTAACACTTTTTCTTCCCAACTGACCAATTGCCAAAAAGAGATAAAATACATGATTGGGTAGGGTAGCACGAATTTGCTCTTACTTCGAATTATAAAAATAAATGTTATTAGAGAAAAATGTTCAGAAGCATAAAATAACTTAATTTGAACAAACATTTTATGTGATTTTTTAGGCAAACATAAAGTTTAAAGCAATAATTTTTTTTAATCGTTTTTTAGTTCTTTTATATAATTTTTTTAAAACATTTTTAAGATAATTTACTATGTATAACAATCTTGGGTTTTCGTTATTGTATAAATTAAATTTGAATTTCAAACATAAAATCAAAAAAAGTTTTGTGATGTAAGGCTTTCTAAGCTTTTTAGAAGCCTCTATTTCATTTAAATCCATTATGCCGATAATGAGATAGCCAACATTAAAGATATGTCTTAATTTCAATTTTTACTTGCGATATAGGTACTATAGGGCAAGTTCTGCATTTGGAAAAAAAATCGAACTCGAGATTTTGATCAAAGTTGACATTACGATGATAGCGAAGACGAATAAAGTGGGTCCGGCAATTCCGTCTGTCTGTATGTCTGTACCTCGATCTAGAGCCTAAGCCAATCGACCTATTTTCTTCAAACTCGGTAGTTATGGGTCTTCGGTGATTCCCTAGAGGGGAAATTGAAATTTTTTTTTTAGCTCTAAAACTAACGGTACCCCCCATACACCCGTAATGCAAAATCTTATTTATCTCGAAAACAGCTCTAACGATTTTGATAAAAAAAAATTAGGTATGATATTATGGATATGGATATGACTACGTCATAGAACCGTTTTTTTGATTTTCGACTTTCTCATTAACGGCTCTAACGATTTTAACCAAAAATTGCATAAATTCATACTTTTCCAGAAATCAGACGGCAATTTCATTTTAAATTCATGTTTTATATTTATAAAATGTATCTTAAATTCCAAAGTACTTTTACATAACAGCAAGTTCGTGCGATCCAGTCGTGCATTTTTTTTGTATTGAATTAAAGACCTAAAAACTAAGCGACACAGATATAAGTTTATCAAAACTTTGGAGAAATATACGATTTTGGAAAACAATTTTTTTAACATTTGTATGGTGGCTATCTAGTGTTTTAATGCTGCAAAATTTTAAAAGATTCCTTTAAAATCGATCAAAATTTGTGGCTTATAATGGTACGACAGTATAAAGCTTATGAGTCCCCCCCCACTGTCGTATCTGGGCAAAAAGTTCTTTGAAGTTGACGTCACTCAAAATTTCGATTGAATTGAATTTCATCATTCCACTAAAACAGAAATAATTTTCTTATTCCTTTCATCTTATTTGATTATAATAAAACGTTAGTCATCAAGATTAAAAAAATCGGGCATGTGGTTTTCGAAATAATGAAATCTAGTAAAAAAAACCGAAAGCATGGACAGTCATTGCCAATGATATGAATTAGCAAGTATGAATTTGATTTAATATTTCAAATACGGAAGCTGTTTGAAAAGTTCTCGGCCTAACATAGAAGACGTTGTTTTAATAAATAAATTTTAATTCCTCAAATAGCCTTATATATATAATAATTGTATGTGAAGTTTTATTAAAATTGGTCGCGTACTTATATCAGTGCAATTTTTTGTTTGAACGAACCTATTGCTAACAACGAAAATGGAAAAAAATGAAATTAGAGCCGTCATTAAATATTTGGTCAAAAAGAATACGACACCAAATCAAATTAAAGATGACTTCGATGCGACATTGGCGGAATCTCCATCTTCGTATTCCATGGTCAAAAAGTGGGCAGTCTTATTTAAACATGGCAGACAGAGCGTCGAAGATGATCGCAGAAGCGGAAGGCCAACAACATCCACCTCTTCAGAAAACGTCGATAAAGTTCATAAGATGGTTTTAGACGACCGAAGGTTAAAAGTGCGAGAAATAAGCAACACCATGGGGATCTCTTCTCAACGGGTTTACCACATTTTCACCGAAGAATTGGTTTTGAAAAAATTGTCCACAAGGTGGTTGCCGCATTTGCTGAGCGAAGAACAAAAATTCAATCGAGTTGAAATCTCTAGAGAGAATCTAGCGTTATTTCGGAGGAATACCAGCGATTTCTTGAGAAGATTCATTACCACCGACGGAACATGGATTCATCACTATATTCCTGAGACAAAAGAACAATAAAAACAATGGAAGCATAGCGGTTCTCCTCCACCGAAGAAAGCCAAGTCGTGTGCTTCAGCTGGGAAAGTGATGGCGTCAGTCTTTTGGGATTACAAGGGAATTATTTTTATTGATTACCTTCCCAAGGGCCAAACTATCACTGGTCAATACTTTGCAAACCTGTTGGACAAATTGGCTGGAAAAGTTGCCGAAAAAAGACCAGGATTAGCCAAAAAGAAGATCCTTTTTCTTCAGGATAAAGCTCCAGCACACAAGTCGGTTGTTGTCATGGCTAAACTCCATGAACTTCGATTTGGTGTATTGAACCACCCCCCTTATTCACCTGATTTGGCACCATCAGACTATTACCTCTTTCCTAAATTAAAAAAAAATTTGGCTGGACGCAAATTCTTCACCAACGAGGAGGTGATTGCTGAGACGGAGCGGTTTTTCGAAGAGTTGGAGGAATCAGCCTATAAAATGGGTATAGAAGCACTGGAACACAGATGAAATAAGTGCGTTGATACAAGAGGAGAATATGTAGAAAAATATTTTAAAAAAAGTTTTAAAATTTATTGCGTTTTTAGGCCGAGAACTTTTCAAACTGCCCTCGTAACACTTAAATCAGAATCGGAACCAAGTTTGATAAAAATGTATTCATTTTCTTTGAAAATTAAATAAAATGGTGGCACAAAATTAATTTTACGTCTGCATCTGTCAAAATGAGTCTGATAATTCAGCTAATTTTATGAGTTAACCCCAGGATCAAAATTGACTTGAAATTTTTTTTGTAGATTTAATTCGAGGTAAGCTTCTACACCAGGATGATCTCGCACTGAAAATCTGGGCTTACATCATTTGCGCAGTTTTTGAGAACTTTGAAGACATAAAAATTATTCTACGGGAGGTACCGTTAATATCCATTTTTTTCAATCATTAGCTAGCTTCACTAAATGAAATTTTTTGAGTTTTTTTTTTAAATCTGTAGAACAGTTTTTGAAAAAAAAAAAATGTTTAATATTATGGAAATTTACTTGTATGAAAAAATGTGTTGAGAGAAAAATTTAAAAATGTTATCTACTGTAAGCAATCAACCTTTGCTTTAGAAATAAAATTACTTCGCTACACAAATAAAACAACGTCTTTCCACTTTCAAATATCTACAACAACTGATCATATCTTCATTCCGTCATTATATTCATCTACCTAATCGGTAGTCTCTTTCTATTCAATACAGTCGTTCTATCTTTCATTGTGTTTGAACATTCATTTGTTTTTCTTTATTCTTTCTTTTACAAGTGTTGCCACACTACCAAGTTTAAAAGAAATCTGCAGAGCTGTGTAGGCTATAGTAAGACAGTCTGACAGACAGACTGAAGTGTGTGCCCCAATTTTTGAGTGTTCCTTATCGTTGTTTTTTCAAGACTAATCACAAATTTGAGGACATTCTTACGAATGCATAACTTAATATAAAGTACTAAAGATTGCAAGCAATAGGTGGTTTTAAGTCTTTTTAAACAATATTTCGAGAACGACTCACTGGACTTGAGAGTTAGGACAATATTTTTCATAGTAAATTGACTTCTCTTTATCCGCTCTGCATTCCGCATCAATCATGCTAAGTTTATGTTGAACGTTATAAGGATATCATGATAACCCCTTGAGCGCGTTTAAATTATAAAAAAATAAAAAAAAAAAACATTTATTTATCAGATTGATACTTTTATAGCTGCAGAGCTGACAAAGAAAAGACACCCTTTTCTTATTTTGCAAAACTAAGATTTGCGTACTAGCAAAAATGAAACTTGTTATTTTTCTTTAAAGTTAATGTATAGTTTACGAAATAATGTAACTTTCTAAAGCTATTCCAATATGAAAATCGAAAAATATTTCACCATTCACCCTACTAAATAGGGCTTATGAGGGATCTTGTTTTGAAATAGTATGCTATCGTTTGACAAAAAATAAGACCTTACACTGATTCGCACGTATTATTTTGTTTCCTTTCAATATTTTGCACGTATTGGTCTCCCATATTTCTTTGGTTTATCATCCAAGTTACGACAATCCTGTAAAAGCTATAAGAACTGACAGGTTAATGCGAGGTATTGCCAGCAGAATAAGTGGCTAACGTCCTTAGTTGATAAGGGTAGTAAATGTGTTAAGGGAATTCAAATGAGTACCTATGCTACAAACAGAACCTTTTTTAGAATATATTAAATTGAATAGCTCTGCCTATTGGTTAAAGAAAAATATTTTCAAATGAGGTGTTACTGACTTCTGCTACTTATTTTTTTATGAAATAGCACGCACATCTAAAAGTCATTATAAATATTAAAAAAAAAATTATAAAAAAATTAATAAAAAAAATTATTAACATTTCATTGTAAACATTTACATATTTATGCATTATAGCCAAACGGGACCATTATTCCCAACCCATCCGGTTGTATATGCCTCTTGTATGTTTAAGACTTAATCTAGTCATACAATGCAAACACCCTATATGTACTTCTATTCTAATGTTAACACACTATACCTAAGACTCATCAAAAATTCTACATTTCACACAGTTAATACGAAAATAGCTTTTCTATGTTTATAAACACGCCACTCAGCACACAAAAGGATTATTATAGAAAGGGCGATGGCAACGTCGACGCACAAGGACAAACAAGGACGACGACGCAGGAGGAAAACGACACCGACCAACGACGACGTTGATCTCTGCAAGCTAGGTCCTGGTATTTGATAA
Organism: Chrysotoxum bicinctum; assembly: GCA_911387755.1. Taxonomy (NCBI): domain Eukaryota; kingdom Metazoa; phylum Arthropoda; class Insecta; order Diptera; family Syrphidae; genus Chrysotoxum; species Chrysotoxum bicinctum. The sequence goes on from OU426987.1 coordinate 190,827,654, forward strand.
ATGAAATGACAACATGAATCTAATCATGTGGCAGATGATTAAAAGCCCCAGCTTTGCTTAGTTGTGCGTGTGCAAATACCCCAGTGATGTAGTTAATGGGGGAGTAAGTGACACGCAAGGAGCCACTAAAATGTGGCAAGAGTCATTCTATTGACTTGGTGACCTAATAAAATAATTTATTAAAGGTTGTGCAGACAGAAAGCGAATGGCAACTACACACAACTGGTTCGATATTAATCCAATTATATAAATTGTATGATGACCATGTTGGGGCTTGTGGAAGCATTATCCAAGATTGATTATGCATATAATTTTTTTAATGAATGTAATTAACATTCAATAAAAATTTTAATTTATATATAAATGAAACCTACTTTGATTATTCGGAGTCGAATTTAAAATACTCGAATACTAATTAATAATGGCACATTTAAAAAATTAATATAAACATTTGTTTTACTCTAATTTCCTGAGCAAAACCAAACCAATCTCCGGTCTAAAAGTCCTCTCATCCATAAGGGGATATTTTTTTTTAAATTCGTCTGAGGTAATCTAAAGGGGGAAAGGTGCTCTTCGCTACAGAATAGGTTGTTCGTATTTGCTCTTATATTTCAAGTTACTTGTAATTGCACATATGTAATATTTAATGTTGTACTTAATTTAGTACAAAATTTTACAAAATCGTAAAAGTATGTACATTGAAACCGTTCTTTAACTTCTTATTTAATTCATTCGAGGAAATCTTTCAAATAAAAGTAAAATGCCAGACTGGATCGCACTAACCTGCTCTTATGTAAAAGTACTTTGGAATTTAAGATACATTTTATAAATATAAAACATGGATTTAATGAGATAATAATGTTCAAATACATAAAATTGCCGTCTGGTTTCCGGAAAAGTATGAATTTATGCCAATAAACTTTAAAAAATCGTTTTATTATTAAATAAATTTTTTATATAAGAAATTTCTCTAAAATTTTTCAAGAAAAAAATGTGGGATGCGAATTTTAAGTATTAAATAATATTGATTTTAGGAAATAATTTCAAAAAATAATCGTTCATAGGTTTTGAAGATATTAATTTAAAAAAAAAATTTAAAAAAAAACCCAAAAAATATTTTTTCGAATATTTTTATATACAATATTATTTAAAATTTAAGGGGACTCCTGCTGAAAATTTTGGGTTAAAATCCTTAGAGCCGTTAATGAGAAAGTTGAAAATTAAAAAAACGGGTCTATGGCAGGTACCCCTAATAACATTTTGCCCTAAAATTTCTTTTTGACCAAAATGTAGCCTATATTCATAATATCACACCAATTTTTTTTTATCAAAATCGTTAGAGCCGTTTTCGAGATAAATAAGATTTTGCATTACGGGTGTATGGGGGGTACCGTTAGTTTTGGAGCTAAAAAAAAAATTTTCAATTTCTCTTCTAGGGAATCACCGAAACCCTTAACTACCGAGATTGAAAGAAATAGGTCCAGTAGTTTAGGCTGTAGTGAGAGGTACAGACATACAGACACACTGAAACATGTTTTTTGTGTACTAAATTTTTCTTAAAATTTTTATAAGAAAAATTTATATGCAAATTGTTAGTATTTAATAAAATACATTTTAAAACGTAATTTAAAAATTTAATCGTGCATCGGTTTTCAAGATATTGAATTTTCAAAAAAAAAATTGTATATTTTTTTTAAAAATCCAAAAACTATTTTTTCGAAAAAATTTTTAGTTTATATTTTTTAAAATACAAAGCAGCTCTCGCATAAAAATTTTGGTTAAGATCGTTAGAGCCGGTGGTGGTGAGAAATTCGAAAATCAAAAAAACCGTTCTATGACAGGTACCCCTAATAACATTTCCCCCCAAATTTTTTTTTGACCAGAATATAGTCCATGTCCATTATATCACACTCAATTTTTTTTATCAAAATCGTTAGAGCCGTTTTCGAGATAAATAAGATTTTGCATTACGGGTGTATGGGGGGTACCGTTAGTTTTGGAGCTAAAAAAAAAATTTCAATTTCTCCTCTACGGAATCACCGAAGACCCTTAACTACCGAGTTTGAAGAAAATACCTCCGGTAGTTTAGGCTGTAGTTCGAGGTACAGACATACAGACATACAGACAGACAGACAGAATTGTCGGACCCACTTTTTTCGTCTTCGCTATCATCGTAATGTCAACTTTGATCAAAATCTCGAGTTCGATTTTTTTTCCAAATGCAGAACTTGCCCTATAGTACCTATATCGCAAGTAAAAATTGTACAGGACAAATCGCTTTATTTAGCATAGGAAGTCGCGGCTGCGAGAGAGGGCTTGGCTTCGGAAGAAGCTCTGTCGGAAGTGACACAAATTGTAAGCAGAAAAGCAAAAAAAATGCATTCCTGTCGGTAGCAGTGGTGATGACAATAAGAATGATGAGGTATTTGGGACAGCTCCGAAACAGACGTCAGAGTGGGTGAAAACCCTGTGAAAGGGCAGATAGAGTACTTGCTCAAGGTGAAACTTTGGCCAAAATCTTGGTGGTGCCAGGTATCAAGGTTACCTCGAACCCGAATGATCTGGGGAATGTGAGCCAAAAAAAGTCTGCGTGAATGGCCCTGTGTCTTCCGAGACTGTAAGGGCTACCAGCACCGAGCATCGATGCTCGGACCAAATCATATCGAAGCGAAAATGGAACATCTAAGTAAATAGAATAAGGGAAGGGATCATGACCCAGCTTTGAAAATGATCCAACAAACCGAGAAGGCCGTGTGCAGGTATGGCCTAGGTGACACCACAAAACTCAGTGACAGGAACTGGAAGCGATTGAGCTCGGCTCGATAGCTTCTTTCCAAGAGGAAATAAAGAACAAGACTCAAGTTGAGGCCGAAGGTGCGCACCCAGACTAGATAAATATAATCTGCGATTTGGCTGTCTGAAGTAATCCTAGAGTGGGACCAGGCAAATGTCCAAAGCACTTAAGGGTCGAGCATACTGAAACCAGCGGTCAAAGAAAAAAACCCCCGCCAACGAACATCAATAAGAAGCCAAAGACGGCCGATAGTGTAGCGGATGTTGTAACTGAGAGGTTTCAGGTGGCCATTATAAATGAGGGAAGCAACGAGAAGTGGCTTAACAGTTTGCTAGGGTGGAGGTAAAGCTTCTCGCGTGTACTCGTATAAAAACCGAGATTCTTGCCTTCACCAGTTTTGTGCCAACATTCTGGGCGATCATTAAAGGATTCAAAATCCAAATGGCTTCAAGTCACCATCAATGTTGTGGAGGGGTTACTTGAAACGGTAAAATTAAGAGTTGCCTTTAAAAGTGACCGAAAGTCCGGTTAAATTTATAGGGCCCAGACATGACAATAGAATTTTTCGACAACCTGCTGCCGGCACTTAAGCGCAGCTTCCCTAGAAGCTACAACTACAGGTTCTCAAGATGGAAGCGCCTATAAAAACAGGAAATGAAGGTATTCTGATGCTGAAAAGGGAGACGATGTCAAATCTTCTATCCAGCGAGACGCTTCAAATTGAAAGTGGGAATTATTGAAGTTAAGGCTGAAAACACACCGGATAAAGCAAAACGTTTTTTATTCGATAGTCAAAAAAACATTTTTTATTTGAACACACACCAAGCGAAACAGAATAAAACAAAACAAAACGTTTTGTTTTTTTGTTTCGTTTGGTTTGCGTTGAAATGAAACAAAATACGAACTATCGTAAAAGCTTAACTCCGGCTGAAAGATTATAACTCTACGGCAAGTAGACACAAATAACAATTTTCAGCCGTATTAATAAAAATACACAATTTGCTCGTTAACACACGTTTTTTGCAACACACGGATAATGAAATTATCCCTTTGATAAATTAAAATATTAATAAAACTATCGTTTCTTTATTTTATCTATTCACTGAATAACAAGGAAAAATTGGCACACTTGCTTCAATTCTTCTAAATATTCTAGTACTTTTTTCATTATTGAAAGCCGGCATGTCATCTCAGTCATACAAAATAATTTTTGTTGTCAAACAAATTCTAAACGGTTATTTAATTTATGTGTGAAAGTTCAAATTAATTTGTAAAAAAATATATATGCGAGAAAAGAAAAAAATTACTGAAAATTGGAGTTCTAGCGACAATACCATAACGTATGGCAGGCATTACTTGGATACTTAGTGGAATTTGTATTATTAAATAAAGTATTTCCGTCAAATTTGACGAGTAAGTTGAAGATATCCGCTCGTTAATCACCAAAATTGGTGAGATAAATTATCCTCTTATTGTCAAACGTCATTTAAGACTAACACACATTTATTATTAAGAATTATAAGTTAAAATACGTGTTAAAATTGTTTCGCCTGTATTTTGTGCTTATTAATAGGGCTGTTTGTGTTTACAAAACAGACATTATGTGTTTATTTATAAGAAAAGAGAAAAGCTTTTAATCTTGCCAATCTTCAAATGTCATAGTAGGAAGTAGCAATCCATAGCTTATCAATAGTAAGTTTATTGGCATGTTCCTTATCTTTATTATTATAGATAGGGCTTCTTGCCTTAATTAAAAAAAAAAAAAGATTGTGTGTACTGACGTACGCGCGGTTGAAGTAAAACTTCTTTTTCCTCAAGCAAAGCTTCTGTAAGATTATAACCTTCGAACAAACATTTTGTATTCTAAAAACATGTCGCTGTCTTTGACGGATAACGTGACGTTTTGACATGTCACTGACAGCTGCATAGAAATTTTTTTACCCCCAACGCCGGAAAAGAAGTTTTACTTCAAAAAAACATCAAAAAGATATGTTTGTTTGTTTTTTTTTTTTTGTAAAGGATAGTGGTTTCTGCTTGTTAAATTGGTCGACCACATAATTCACAAACATTTTGTATTTTTAAAACATGTCGCTGTCTTTGACTGATAACGTGACGGTTTGACATGTCACTGACAGCTGCATAGAGAATTTCTTACCACCAAGACCGGTAAAGAAGTTTTACTTCAAAAAATTGAATGTGCGCGCCTAGCCTTAAATGAAATCGAGAAGAAAAGTACAAAACTCCCATGCCACTTGACAAGCAAGTTGCCTCGCTTTGTTTGTATTACCCTAGGGCTGCACGTGCAAGTATTGGCAAGTATGTTGTAATCTTGTAATTTCTTATTAACCCGTACAAACCCGAGCAACTTAGTAGTCACCTGGCATTAATTCAGTATCCAGGCAACTTGGAAAGCAAGTACACTGACAGCGGCACTCTTGTAAAATTAATTATTAAAGTATTTGATTGATTAGTCGGGGAACGTTCAAATTTATAAATACCAAAACAAATGTCGGTGGCGTGTGCGATTAAGCGAATAAATATTATTAAAAAGTATAATTTCAAAACTTTCAGGCAACCTGATGGTCATATGGCATGCCGTCTATGACAGCAAGAATACAAATGGTAGTGGATATACCCAACTTTTTGGCCAGTACTTTGTATGCGAGGGTTAGGCTAGCCGCGCACTAGCAATTTTTAGTTGCGAAACTGTTTGGTTACTTATAGAAAACAGATGAACTGTTTGGTTGAATGTCCGTGAATTTGCAGATAATTATATGTTCAATAAAATGGCGAACTTATTTTAGGCAATCGTTTAGTTTGTGTCAAAACACAAACTTTTTAGTTGCTCGAACCAGGCAGTTTCGCAACTAAAAATTGCTAGTGCGCGGCTAGCCTTAGGTGTTGGTAAAATTTATTTGGATTGCAATATGCTTGTCAATAATTATTCGGTTGCATAGCCATTGCACGTCTGAACCTATAGTTTTATGTTTATCTTTGAATGCAGCCATTTGAAATATGTAAATTCTAAATCGTATCCAACTTCATGTTATAATTACTTTGTATTCTAAAAACATGTCGCTGTCTTTGACGGATGGCGTGACGGTTTGACAGGTCACTGACAGCTGCATAGAAAATTTTTTACCCCCAACGCCGGAAAAGAAGTTTTACTTCAAAAATAACTTCTCTCCATCTACATATTTCATATTTATTTAAAATTTGCGCACAGAGTAAACGTAGAAGCAAATAAATCTGTAAAGTACAACGAAAGAAGAAAATAAAAACAACGAAATCAAAATTTCGTTTCGCAAAAAACAATAGGTCAGCTATCGGCAACGAAACATGTTTTTCTGTTTTGCTTTTGTTTTTATGTTTTGTTTCATTTGGTGTACGTTGCGCCATAAGAAAGTATGCAATTGTCGTCAACGACCATTGTTCGAAACAGTTTTGTTGCATTCGGTGTGTGTTGCTCGTATACAATAGCATGTATTTTCGGCAACCACCATCGAAACACTTCAAACAAAAAACATGTGTTTTGTTTCGTTTTCTTTGGTGTGTTCAGTCTCATAAGAAACAATGTTCTCTTGTTTCACGAAACAAAAAAACACGTTTTGCTTTATCCGGTGTGTTTTCAGCCTAAGATGCGGCCGGTAGCTTAACTTAAAATAATAATGATAATGCAAATAAACCCATAGCACATTTAGTTGGCCTGAGCCAACTTAATCTCCTTTCTGGCAAAGGAGAATATAGATCTAGCCCTTGTACAAGAGCCCTGGGTCAATAGTAGCAGGATCTGTGGACTCTTGTCCGAAGACTTTATAATTTATCTTAACAAAGAGCCTACAGAAGCTAATAATCGTAGTTGCATATCTGTTCCTCCTATCTTCCCATTGTAGCGCAGACATGACGACGGTGAAGTGCGAAAGAAAAGGGTCCTCGGCCTATTATATTATAGCCTCCATTTATATGCCTGGTGACGAACCGGGCCTCACGCCGTCAACTGCTATGCACGACCTAGTAACAGCTTCCGGTAAAAACAGCTGGGACTTACTAATGTGCTGCGATGGAAACTAGTAACCATTAACTAATGTTGAGCGCGGATACAAATGCAAGGGGTGAGTTTTTGAATATATTATAAAAACAAACATTTTGATCTTAAACAGAGGTAATGAACCAAACTTCATTACAAGAAATAGAAGGGAAGAGCTTGATGTGACGCTTTCCACCAATTTTGATTCCATTGTAATTAGAAAGTCTCAAGTAATATTACATTCTCAAACCATTAAATAACATTCCAAATAAAGCACAAAATAGACTATTCAAAGCCCTACAAAACCAAATTAGGGAGCCCTCAACGAAAGATTGGCCTCATCCTTGGGCCGGCCGTTATGAAAAAACATGTCAGTGAACGTCAGCTATTCATAGTGCTTATAAAAGTTCCTGCCCCATTACCAAAGGAAAAGGCAAACTCAACCCTGTGAGGTGGTTTAAAGACCTGGCCATCCTTAGGAAAAAATTTAGAGGGCTCTACAACAGAGCTAAACATAGCTTTGAACTTGCTGACTGGGATCGCTTCAAGATCAGTAAAACCGCATACAAGAACAGATTTACGTATGAACACAAGCAGCCTGGCGGACATTTTTTACGGATATAGAGTCTACTAAGGATGCTGGGAAAGTCATGTCAAAGGTCCACATTCCTCTTGCTTTTTCTTAAAAGACCGGATTGAACCTGGACCTTAAAGTAATTTATGAGCACTCATTTTCTAGGATGTACTTTTGATACATGTCTTATGAATAGGGGCCCCAACAAAGGGAGACTTCTAGCATTGACAGTCAAATAGTAAATAGTGAAGCGAGGCTTGATGGAATAATTATAATTATGATCAAAAGCTCTGAAAACGTTATTGCAACGTTTCTGGTGAAAATATTTGAGGGATGTTTAAATAACACATATTCCATCTAGTAGTAGAGAAATTATCCAAAAGCTAGCAAGCCCAATCACACTAAACCGAATGATTTAAGACCAATAAGTATATCTTCCTTTCTTCTTAAGACCTTAAAAAAGCTGATAGAAAAGCCTTTTCGCCTCAAGCTCAATAATAATGTTCTCTCGCAGGCCTAACATGCATACCTAAAGGACAAATCTGTTGAGACGGCACCTCATGAGGGCACACAATTAAAATTAATCCACTTTAAAGAATTTACTCTGGGAGCATTCCTTGACATAGAAGGAGCCTTCAATAACGTAAGCGCCACAGGGAGATGTCTTGTCTCATCTGCTTTGACTTCTTGTTGTAAACCAGATTTTAGTTAAATTAGGGCAAGGCGTCGTTAAAGTCGTTGCGTACGCTGATTATATAGTGATATTAACATCAGGAAAATTTGTCCCCACTCTTTGCGAGGTCCTACAAAAAGCCCTTGAAAAACTAAGTAATTGAGCCATTAGCTGCGAACTTTATATCAACTCTCTTAAGACGGAACTGGTTTTGTTTACGAGAAAACAGAAGATTGCAAACTTAAATGGGACACCGCTCCGTATAACTGGCATGGCCAAAAGTGTTCTACGTCTTTAAGAGTGTACAAATTGGAATAGGGCCACTCTGGTCACACCGTACATATACTTTAACCCAGTCACACCTACAAATATTCCAACAAGGCAGTTATGGATGGCCTAGACGAAAATCATGTATAGGTTTTTGCAGACGGATCTAAAACGGAATCTGGGGTCAGGTCAGTCATCTTCTCACACAACCCACCCATAAGGAGATCATTCAAGCTTCCAAACTTTTGCAGTGTTTTCCAAGCGGAAGTGCTTTCAGTTTGCGAGGTTGCAAAATCTTTCCACATGTGAACTGACGAACGAATAGCCAGGCGGCAATCAGAGACCTTTCATAAATTGCCACGAAGTCAAAACTGTTTGCCCGTTGTCGTAGTGAATTCAAATTGTTCGGCGAAACAAATTCAGTCACACTTCGATGGATTTTGGGACACCGTTTCATTGATGAAAATGAAGTGGCTTTTAAACTGGCCATAAACGGTTGATCACTTGAACCGAGCCAAATTCTAGTCTGGGTAATCTTATGCCACTGAAGCTGGAAAAGTAGAGAATTCACCAAAGTTGGCTCAAAACCACAAATGATAGATGGCCAGGAAGATACCCCATACCTAAGAGTAAATCCTTCCTGTTACCCTTCCCATCACTACATTTCCCACACCCTGGGGACCACAATTGATCCGAGTGAGGTTATAAGGTTTGCTGCATCATCACCCCGCCTAACCTAACCTAATTCCTCGTCCCGAATAATTGCTCCATTATCTTAAGCTTTGCAAATTGGATATGTTTAGCTTATATTTGCAAATTGAGTCGGAAGAAGATTCTAAGAAATGAACTATTTTAAATACGATTTAGGGTTTATATTCCATATGTTTGCCTTGAGTAGAGTACTTGGATCACGTTGCAATCACGAAAGGTGTACGTCCAGCTAAAAGCAAGACAGAAGCTATTTGTTAAAAAAAAAAAACCTGCAAATATGCAGTCTTATGCTAAATTAAAAAGTTTTTACAAAAGGATAACTCTGCCTGCATATGAAAAATATTTAGTTTGTTTGGTGCAAGCGGACTTTATTCGCGTAATTCCTCATAAGCTTGGAGAAAAAATCCATAAAATTCTGCAGTAAGTTCATTGGGGCAGTCCTCACAAGAAGCAACTTCCACGCCGTTACTGTTGAACGCGTCAAATCAACGAAAGCGACGATGAGGATGCACAAAATATTTTTCCCCAGAAATTCTTCATGGCTCCTGAACTCATCAAACAATTTTTTCACAAATTGCACCGAATTCCAAATCCAACAGTACACTTTTATCATGCCCGAAATTTGCAATAAATAAACAGGTTTACTTTCGCAATTTTGCCAAGGGTAGCAACTGCTATGAAGAAATTACAAGAAGGTATTTGAAAACGCTACCAAAATCAGTTTTGAGCCAGATGTCCACAGAAAAGAAGATTTAAGTACAGCTAAATTTCAGCTCAAGGCCAAAATTCAAGTGTTAAAATAGATAACTCTGAACCATTTAAAAACAATCTTGTATGTTCCATAGATAATCAAGGCCAAGAACATAGCTCACCAAGTGCAAGTCAAAGTCCTGAAGCTATCCCCTTGATGATTCGTAATCCGAGCCCTGTACCACTCACTGCACGTTTTTAGTGCTGATAACCGAACAACTCTGCCAGGAGACCATTATCAAACAAAAGTTCAGATTCAAGAACTCAGTTCTCATCTCATTCTAATTAGCTTCCTTACACAGCTGATTGAACTTGATAACTTTTATCGTATGTATTCAACATTTTATATATTAATTGTTTATAATGACAAAAAATGAGTTTATTCCGTACTTTATTTACAGTAAATATTTTTTCACTCTCCTACATCTGAATTTATTATTTTGTCAACGAACAACAAGCAAAGTGTTTACGAGGAACCCTTTCTTGATTCACCGAAAAGACTCAATGATAAAAAAAAACAATAATGATGTTATCAGATAATTAGAACGGGATATTGATAAGCCTATATCAATTGCTCGCAACAAAAACGAATAAAATAATAAATTTTATTTCATATCATCGATCGAGTAAATCAAAGTCATATGAAAAAGGTTGCGTATACGCCCCAGTGCTCATATCTTACAAAAATTCCTGCCACGATTTGGTCGGTGCGAATCTGTAGGGTTGTTGTCTATCGTCTTCTTTGCGCTATAGAAGTATTTTTGGGTAAAAAAGTATGTGTGTACATAGAGGGGTTGGTTCATAAATTTCGGTCACGGTCAGTAAACCGAAACAAACACAATATAAATAATAAATTAAAGCTGTTTGGATAGCGCCATAATAAATATTCAACAACACTATAAAATCAGCCAGTGGCCACAAGGCAAACTCGAATGAAATCCGAAGAAAGAAATATAAAAAAAAGGGGGAAATAAATAATTTTATGATTGTACAAAAAAAATACCGCACATGCGACCGCCATTTTTAGTATTATTATCCACTAAGGAAAATATCAAAATGTAAGGGTTGCATGGAAATTCGGTTAATGAATGACAGTTTTTCCTATTAGCGCAGGTGATGATTAATTTTGGACAATGTTTTATCAAACTTGTTAATTACCTTCGTCCATGATTTAATTATATGAACATGAAATTGAAATTATGTATAATTATTGCAGCTGTATGTGTTTTGAAAACAAAGGTCATTAAGTCGATAAATGATTGACGAATTAAAGACCAATTTCCCCAAAAAAAAATTGGTGGTATTTTATATTTATTAACGTCTAATCTTTCACGTCAAATGTATGAAGTTCTTCCAAGTTCTTATTGATTCCAACGATGGTTCAGAACCTCAAAGCTTTGGGAAAGCGATTATATTTTCAATGTTTAAAAAAACGATCTTTGTCTTGTAAGGAATAACGGAGGAATACAAAAGCTTTTGGGTAGATTTTCACAGGAATTCTGGCAAGTAGAAATACATAATGACAGAAATTTATCACAGACTAGCCTGCGGAAAGGATTGAGTACAGTCTATCATATCATTAGCCTTACTTACTCGTATTTACGAGTACTTATAGAAAAAAATCATTAGACAGGGAAATAATTATATTTTTGTTTAATAAACATTTAAGCAGCTTTTGTTGACGTCAGTAAAATTATATTTCCATTATGCTAAAAAATATTGGTGTATCAAATAAATGTCCCACAATTCTTGAAATTCTAAATCAGTACGGATGGGTCGCAGATTAGCGAGTGGTAGTGGGATGTGTGCTTGGAAACTGAATTTATGAACATTGCGTTTGGAGTTGAATTTAACAAAAAAAAAAAAACATAACAAACTCTAAAGGACAAACTTTAGCAAAAAAAAAAGGAATGCAGATACTAAATAGTGTAAGACTGCAATTTTATTAAAGTTATAGTCAATTTAACACAAACAATGTGAAATTATTTAATTTCTTAACGAGTCATAAAGGGTGGTTAAATTTTGGGGGCCGATGTTGAATGTGAACCACACCTAAACGTCGAGTTTTTTTCTGCATTTTATTTGACATTTCTTAATTTCAGACTAACTCAATTTGAACCATGGAAAGATACACAATCGAGTAACGCGTTAAAGTTATTCAGGCTTATTATGAAAATAGGCGTTCAAATCAAAATGCATATCGTGCACTTCGTGATTTTTTCGGTCAATTTAATCGTCCAAATGTGCGAAAATTGGAAAAATCGTGCAAAAATTTGAGCAAACCGGGTCTGTAGGAGATGTGAAAACATCAGTGCATACTCGTACAGCTCGAACTGCAGAAAATATTGCTGCTGTTCGCCATAGTGTGGCTGAAGAGCCGTCCTTCTCAACTCATCGTCGTGCCCAACAATTGCACCTCTCACGCTCGTCGTTGATGAACATTATGCATAAGGACTTGAATTTACACGCTTTCAAGGTGCAATTGACTCAAGAACTAAAGCCTCTTGACCATTTCAAGCGTCGTCAATGGTCAGAATGGCGGCAAGAAATGGCAACAACAAAAAAAAAAAAAAAAAAAAAAAAAAAAAAAAAAAAAAAAAAAAAAAAAAAAAAAAAAAAAAAAAAAAAAAAAAATGACTTTTAAATACAAAATAAAATAATCCACAACAAAAACAGTTGTCTGATTTCCTACAAACATTTCATAGATAATGTTCTTTTGTTATACCCACTTCTTGAAAATTTTTTTTTTGAGTATCGATTTAATAAAAGATTCTTACAGATTTTGATGAGATATTCAAGTATACGATATTATAGGGAATCGACACAAGTTTTTTTTTCATCGTTCAAAATCTAAATGTTTTTACGATGCCAACGATATTCTTTTCCAAACTGCGAACTAATTCTTATTAAATACATTTTTTACTCAAAATCATTTTTTTTTCGAAAAAAATGTCAGTAGCATTGTTTTATATACTAAAATGTATTGTTTGACATTTGTGGTTTGCTTTTTCATAGAACTTCCTCTTTCAGACAGTTTGATTGTTAAAAAGATAAACTTTAACATTTAAATCAAACTTGACACTTGAGTGATGCGTTCAGAATTTTAAAGCAAAAAAGTTTATTCAGTAATTGTGTGAATTGTTTTGATAATGGGAATATTCTTGGTTTAGTGAAGTGTTAATTTATTTAAGGAATTGTAAGTCAATTGTTAAAAAGTTAACAAAGAAATTAAATTAAATTACTGAAAATTGATACTGGAAAAGTTTTGTGTTAAATCAGTAAAAAAGTATTTTCAGAGCGCGGTTAGTACTTGGATGGGGTACCGTTGAAATACCAACCGTGTGCTGTTGACATGTGGTTCTTCTTTCTTCTGTTGTTCTTTCTTTCTGTGTCTCTTTCTGTTGTATTGCCTAAGCCGATGGCCTCAGTTGTCAGTGCTTTCAAAGTCTCTACTTTGTAGATTTATCTACGAAGTAGTGTAAATATGTAATGTAGGTAATGTAATGTGTTTTCAGAGTATAGAATTTTTATGTTATACGAATAAGACTAAATGAACATAAGAAGTTAGAAGACAAGACAGAAGGTTTGACAACAAATTAAGAAATTTTATCAAAAAATAAATTTATAAAACAAAAATGTTCAAAAACAAAAATAAATACTTAATTTATTCAAATGTTTTTCATTTAGCGCGGGTAGATTTTGGCGGCCTGTGGCGGCCATGTTATTTTGGTCACATCTGTCTTTTGTTTATTAATTCAATAACTGATACCAAATCACCATGACGAATTACACAATTGAACATCACGCCTAAGTGATAACACTTTATTATCAAAATGAGTATTCCTTAGTCCAAACCCAATTACCGGCACGTCTAGTGTGGGCCTTTCACATTCGACTCGAAATTTTTTATCAAAATTTTTGGTGCCGTTTTCGAGAAAAAAAAACAATTTTTAAAAACCATTTTTTAACATTTGTATGGTCGGTACCGATTTTTTTTTAAATAAAGTAATAATTTTATTAATCTTGTAGAGAGTATTGAAAAACACATAGATGTTAAGTTTTGGAATAAATATCTTTTTTTTTTTTTTTTTTTTTTTTTTTGAAAAATCAGAAACTTTTGTTCGAAAAAAGTTTCAAGGAGCCTTAGCATACCAAAATGGATCATAGTCAATTGTATGGGAGGTACCATTATTACGATTTTTTTCAACCATTAGCTATATCTTATTATTTTTTAATTTTTTTGTAAAAAAAACTGTAGATTTTGAGAACCAGTTTGGGTTAAAAAAAAATCACTCGGCAGTGCACGCTATTACAAAAATAGTTTCTGACATCAACTGGAATCTAAACGGCAGAAGATGTACAGCCTGTCTAGTAGATATCGAAAAAGTCGGTTAATTTACATCTTATTCGATATAAATTTCCAAAGCATCTTAAAATTAAATGCACGACTGGGTCGCACGAACTTGCTCCTATGTAATAGACTAGGAATTTAAAAAACGAATGTTATTAGAGAAAACTGTTCATACGGATAAAATTAATCTTTAAATTCTTTTAGTAGTAAGAGACAAAAACAGAATGCTATCCAAATAATATGAACTTATGCAAGAACAAAAATTATAAGTCGTTGTAGTGGTTTCTTAAAAAAAAAGCTTTTATATACAAACTTTTTAAAAGCTTTTTAAGAAAAAATTTGTTCAAATAAAAATTAAATTTACAAAAAAAAATATTGAGCCGTTTCTGAGATATCGAATCTTCAAAAAAAGAAAAAATAGATTTTTTTGTTTCTAAAATTCAAAAAATACTTATTTTAAAGTTTTGAAACGCAATGTGTTTTAGTCTTTTTAAAAGCTTCTCTATAAAAATTTTCATTAAGATCCGTTATGTGGATAATGAGAAATTCAAAATTCGAAAAAATGGTTCTATGGTAGGTACAAGCTGTAATATCTTAATTTCAATTTTTTTTTATTAAATTAAAGATCGTAAAAATTAATTGAAAGAAAAAAAAATTTTATCAAAATTCTAGGCGCCGTTTTCGAGAAAAATACGATTTTTGAAAACCATTTTTTTAGTTTTTTAGCATTTGTATGGTGGGTACCTTTATTTTTAGGTAAAATAAATTTTTTTTCTCACATTTCGTAGATTTTATTAAGAAATTTTTATTTATCAAGTTTAAAAAAAATCTAGCATGGGGTTTTCGAAATATTGAGTTTTGAAAAAAAAAATTGAAGTTTTTTTTTAAAAAATCCAAAAATTTTATTTTTGAAAATTTGAGTACCCAATTCTATTTATGTTTTTGGGGACCTTTAGCAAAAAAAATATGATCAAAATCGGTTGTACCGTTTTTGAGAAAATCAAAAACAAAAAAATGGTTCTATGGGGGGTACCCTCAATAACCATTTTTCGGAAAAATTTTTTCAACCAATACCTAGATTTAATTAAATGAAATTTTTCTGTATTTTTATTTTTAAAATCTGTCGAACAGTTTTTGAGAAAAAAAAATGTTTATAAAATTTCGAAAAAAATCCGAATGGCAGGTACCGTTATTTTTGGTCTTTTACAAAAAAAAAAGAAAAAACGTGTGGGGGGAAAAAATTAAAAATGATATCTACCATTCGTCGCTAACTGCCCAGTTAAAGAATGTACACTATTATTCAAATTTTATTAATGAATTGTATATCTCTAGTTTTAAGTTATTGAATGAATAAAAATCAAATACAATACAATACAAAATCGGCCGAGCCGTTTAGCCTGTAGTCGAACAGACATACAGACAGACAGACAGACATAATTGCGAGACCCACTTTTTTAGTCTTCGCTATTATCGTAATGTCAACTTTGATCAAAATCTCGAGTTCGATTTTTTTTACGAATGCATAACTTGCCTTATAGTACCTATAAGTCGCAAGTAAAAATGGTAATATCTAAAATTACGGAAAGAAATTTGTCGTAACAGATAGAGAATACACGACAACTGAGGTTTTTAGAGGCACAGTAACTGCGCCGCACCTTTTCAACATATAAATTTCTGATATATTCAGGGAGCTCGATAATTCGACAGCGTTTGTCGATGATGCTGCATTGTATGCGAGTGGCTCAAAAATTGAAGAGATTCAAACACAACTCCAAGCCAAAACAAATTTAATATTTTTGAAAACAACTGTTCGGACTGGAAGAACCAAATCAACTATTGGAAATGTAAAACTATACTGTTCCGCACCCCAGTAATACGCAGTAACTCGGACTTGAGACGCAACTGGAAAAACCTAAGAATAACGAGTTTAAATAGTCTTCATTTCATGTCGAGTCAAAATCTGCTGGAGGTATTTAGGTGTTTATTTGGACAAGTTCTTGTACTGCAATGAGCACATAAATACTCTGTAAGAGAAGCAAGAGCAGTATTTATGTCTTTCAAAAGACTTTTATACTCCCAATATTTAAGGATTGATGTGAAGATTGTTTTTTTTACCAAGAATTCGTTCGTCCAATTCTGACTTATTCGAGTCCAGTATGGTGGAATATTAACCCCTTGTATATGGAAAAGCTTCGAGTATTTGAAAGGAAGTATTTAAGAGCTTGTATGCATAGTTATAGAACTGCACATTCTGATTTTCGGCATGACATGTCTCAAACAAAAGACTATTGACTATTGGATGCTTTCGGTCAGAATTGACAACGTCATACTGGACCTTGGAAGGAATCACTTTGCGCGTTGGGCGGACGTTATAGAAAACGAATTCATATCGGGACTATTTTATCCCAATCCTGGGTATTTCAGAAATGTTTAGGAAAGTGGATATGTACATACAACCAGAGACATTCATGTATCTTGATGCATATGGCTATCTATCAGACTAAACGAACGTACCAATTATATACCATGCTGCACGAAGAGCAACGGATAAAAGAATCTTAGGTTTGGTAAAACTAGGCCCTGACATGTTATCTCTGATCTGAGGATGAATGGCAAATCTTAGCATTAAACTACGATGTGCCACTAACTCGGCGGGAAAGAGATCACATGACAAGGCCTGGCACTAGAGTAAGCTAGGTTAAGTCGGTTTTTAAGTTTTAGTTTTTTATACAAAAAACTTGCAACTGTCCTCTTAAATAGGTTGTCACATTTCAGCTTACAATAGAAATTAAAGAAACAGATTATTATATCACAAATAAAACGGGTCCCAAATCCTTGATTTATTGATTGTAAAAGATGGAGCGCTAAGGGCAAGTCCCTTTAAATCTGCGCAAAAGTCAAACGAATTAGGGTATTTGGGAAATGAAATATTACAGCTTATCTCACTTTCCTTACTTTAATTCCCACTAAGTTTCTACAAATAATTCCTTAAATCTTAATTCGAGGTGACAAATACGTGGCATGTATGATTCTCTTTCATTTCCGAAAGTTCCCTGTATTTTTCGGTTAGAAAAATTTTGAATACTCTCATCGGATTCACCACTCACCCACGCAAGTATGCCGAGTGTTGCTGAAAAAACTATTCCAACGAAGCCCACGCATGGTAACATTGAAATTAAAGAAGAATTTCGAGGACAAATTTCAGTAGTATTAAAATTAAAAAAGGTATAATGAATTCCTGAAAATTTGGTGGACGAGATTTGGTTTTGTTTTGAGGAGGAAGAAATCGGCATATAAAATTTAGAAAATTTTTGGGATCAAGCGTTTAGCTGTCCACGTTGCATATTTTTTACCCACGTTATAAGGTTTTGCAGACACAAATAATTTAAATTAAATTTTGGAAATCCCTTTATGGGTTTAAAATTTCGTGTTTTCCCTTTTTTGGCGCTTAATAATTGCTACATTGTCAGTTCCGCTTCGATGATTTGTAATTTAATTAATTTATCAAAAAAAAAAAAAATTGCTGGCGCCTTTATTTTATTTTCAGCAGTGTAAATGAACCTGTGTTAATATATAGATACTTTCATTTATTCAATTAAATATTCAACTATTAATAGAAGTCTATAATAATTAATTCCCACGAAGAAATTAATTGAAGCTAGCTGTGGTGGCAGCACCTATTGTCCCTGAAGTTGCATTTTTTTATTTCGTCCTACTTCGCCGACTCGATTGACAGTTTGATGCTTTGTATTCCATAAGGTTCCAGTTAATTGTCATCGTCGTTGTGTTTAATAATTTCGTTTTATTTTTTTTAATTATACGCGAATAAAAAGTTTAACAACTGTCCTGATAGTAGTAGAAAAATTTTTCAACAAAATCAACCAACTCACTCCCATAATTGTGCAGTTTCAATGTTGCACATTAGGCCGCCAATTCACGACACAAAATAACTGCGCAAACTGACATTTTACTCAAGTCGGTTTGTGCAAAACACGATACAAATGAACTGCACAGTTCTCAGTTTAAAAAAGTTTTCGTTCTTTAAACACGCATTCAAAATTAGCTCTTTATATATTGCTTGCTATTGCAATAAAAAATAAAATGCACGACTGGGTCGCACGAACTTGCTCCTATGTAATAGACTAGGAATTTTAAAAACGGATGTTATTAAAGAAAACTGTTCATAAGGATAAAATGATTTTTTTAAATTCTTTTAGAACTAAAAGGTAAAAACAGAATGCTATGCAAATGTGAATTTATGCAGGAACAAAAATTATAAGTCGTAGTGGTTCCTTAAAAAAATAAGCTTTTATGTACAAAATTTTTAAAACATTTTTAAGAAAAAATTTTGGTACGCTAACCTTAAGTTTTTATTATTGTACAAATAAAAGTCTAATTTCCAAAAAAAATACTAAGCCGTTCTTGAGATATCGAATTTTTCAAACAAAAAAAAATTACTTTTTTTTCTAAAAATTGAAAAAATATTTTTTCTTAAGTTTTTAAATGCAATGTTTTTTAAACTTTTTAGGAGCTTCTTTATAAAAAATTTCGTTAAAATCCGTTATGCCGATAATGAGTGATTCAAAATTCGAAAAAATCGTTCTATGGTAGGTACAGTCAGTAATATCTAGATTTCAATTTTTTTTTATTAAATTATAGATCGTAAAGATTGATCACAAGAAAAAAAAATTAGCAAAATTCTCGGAACCGTTTTCGAGAAAAATACGATTTTCGAAAACCATTTTTTAAAATTTGTATGGAAGGTACCGTTAGTTTTAGATATAACAAAAATTTTTTTTTCTCAAATCTTGTAAATTATGTTAAGAAACTTTTATTTGTCAAGTTTGAAAAAAATCGAGCATGGGGTTTTCGAAATGTTGAGTTTCCAAAAAAGAATTTTGAATTTTTTTTTAAAAATCCAAAAAATAAGAAATTGAAAATTTGAATATGTAATAATATTCAAACTTTGGAGGAATTTTGGCATAAAAAAAATGATTTAAATCGGCTGTAGTGTTTTCGAGAAAATCAAAAACAAAAAAAAAATGGACTCAGGGGGGCTACCAAAAATAACAATTTTTAGTAAAATTTTTTTCAACCATTAGCTAGTTTTAACCAAATGAAATTTTTCAAACTTTTTAAAAAAAAATTCTGTGGGACAGTTTTTGAGAAAAAAAAAAATATTTATAAAATTTCGAAAAAAAAAATCGTATGGCAGGTACCGTTATTTTTGGTCTTAAAAAAAAAACAGAAAAAAACGTCCGGGGGGAAAAAATTAAAACCCATACCTACCAAGTTTGAAGAAAATCGGCCGAGCCGTTTAGGCTGTAGTCGAACCGACAGACAGACAGACAGACAGACGGACAGAATTGCGAGACCCACTTTTTTGGTCTTCGCTATCATCGTTATGTCAACTTTGATCAAAATCTCGAGTTCGATTTTTTTTACGAATGCATAACTTGCCTTATAGTACCTATAAGTCGCAAGTAAAAAATTGAAAACTCAGTGCAAAAAAAGAAAACGTGTGTGGTCTAAGAATTTGTATTTAAAAATACAAAAATTAGGTCAAACAGAATTATAAAAAGAACTAGAATATACTTCTCAAGTTGATTTTAAAAATTATGTGCGCATCGAGAAACATCTGTTTGATAAACTTTTATCTAAAGTGACACCCTTAATCGAAAAAGAGGACACTTTAATGCGAAAAGCAATTACTGCCTATCATCGCTTCTCACTGACATTAAGGTTTTTGGCCAGCGGAAATAGTTTCGAAGATTTAAAATTCTTGACAGCTATTTCTCCGCAAAGAATTGGACACATAGTCATGGAGACATGCGAAGCCATTATTAGAGTCAAGCGCTCATGACGTAAAGGTTTCTTAATCGAGTACTCGTGAGCGTGATCAAAAAGTTAAATCATGAACGCGAGCGGCTGATTTGGTAATGCTCGTTAACGATATGATAATATGACTGATTATTATTCACTCTTTAAATATAAGTATCCAAATCAAATTTAAGTTTTTACAAAACTTTATAGTCTTATTTATTTTAAGAGCAAGATTGCGACCAAATTTTTATTATTTTGCTCGAAACAAATATGTGGTCCATAGACAAAGATAAAATATGATAATATAATATGTAGTAACAAAACAAGGCTATATAAATCTCATTTAAAAATATCACCACGAAAATTTTAAATTGCTGGGTAATGTAGAGGTTTTGTATTCCTCAGCGTCATTTCGAAATGTCGCCTGAAGGTTGTACAAAAAAAAACAATATTCCCATGGCAAATTCAGTGTATCTATCTACTGTAGTATACAGTATGCAAACACATTACATTATTTATTTAGGCAACGGAACTGAGATTTTACTGTTTCCTTCTGGGGTATCTTGGCATGAGATTTGACAATTATTCTGGTAAACATTTATGAAAGTATCATCTTAAATATAATTAAATAATTTATGATACAAATAATTAAATCATTTACGGAATAGGTAATTTCACATTAATATTTCTTACTTAAATGATTTCAAAGGAAATATATTATTGTCTAAGCCTTTGGGTAAAAATAAAAATCTTTCAAGAAGAAAAATAGCAACCCATCTAGTACTAATATTATTTCCACATTCTCTGATTTTATTGCTTTTTGATTCATTTTATTTATTGATAAGGATATTTGTATAAATTTGGATATTCCAATGTGTTAAGTTTTTCAATTACTTTCTATATTACACACCCTAATATAGGTACATACGAGTATGTGTAGTTTCTATCTGCCCCCAGTGAATCATATCTTTTAAAATAATAGTGTAATTCATTTAATTAAAGGTTTGAATTTAAAAAGTTACAAATGCAAGGATACAAATCTTCGAAAATAATTTTTTTTAAGGAAAAATACAACGGAAAATGGCAATGGATTTCACATTATGTGATGAAACAAAAAACGAGAGACCTTATTCGAACAAATAAACTAAAAACTTTACAGCTATAACAGTTCTAAATAATCTTAAATCTGATTCTGCAAGAGCAAAGTGTATTATTAATCAACTTCAAAAATAAACAACAAAAGAGTTTCCATTGCTAGTGACTACAGAAAATGTTGAAAAATTTAATAAAGTTTTAAAGTCTGACAGACTGACAGAAGCTGTAATAGCCTTCTGTACCTGCAGTAGAATTTTTGACCCAGTCCCAAAACCATTCGTTATAAGGCCATTATAAGGCCTATCCTGACGTATGCCTGTTTGGTTTGGTGCGCAGCTTGGGATAAGGCCATGAGGAAAATTCAGAGACTGGCAGGTATTGCCACAACAAGTGCCTTAAGACATAGACAGTCACACCAACAAATATTTCAACAAGGGGATATGGACAGAAGACCGGGTCTTAAAAGCAAATCATGTCTTTACAGGTTCCAAAACGGAAGCTGAGGTAACAGAATATCTACCCAAGCTTAGCAGACCCAAATTGTCACAACTCAATGGGAGCCGACATGAGCAGAATGGGCATCAGCACATCTCACTTATGCAGAGGATTCCAGGATGACGAGATGGAAAAGGGGTCATCTCACATCCTTTGTAAATGCTCCAGCCAAGCCAGAACTAGAAAAGATGCTCTCGGAAAATACTTTTTGGACGAACTGGGCGACGTCTCATTTTTACCAATAAAAACCATCCTTAACTTCATTCACAAATTACGATGGTTCAGGGAGGCACCCCATACCTAATACTTCCAATTAATTCTTCCTCTGACCCTTCCATCTCAACATTATATCAAAACATTTGACTACATTTGACTATGTAGAACACGGCCATATATGCACAGCACTGACAAATCAAGCTTTACATCCTGTTTTTATCCAGACTTTTTTTTAAATATCAATGCAGAAAACTCAGCTAAAAAAACTAAAATCCACGATTGGGTCGCACGAGCTTGCTCTTATGTAAAAGGCTAACGATTTAAAAAATTAATGTTACTATAGAGAAAACTTTAAGTTAAGGTATTACTGAATAATATCTTAATTTAAATTTTTTTATGGAATTATGAATCGTTAAAATTAAGCGAAAGAAAACAAAATTTCAACAAAATCTACGCGCCGTTTTCGAGAATAATACTATTTTCGAAAACCATTTTTTAACATTTGTATGGTGGGTACCGTTATTTTTAGATTTAATACATTTTTTTCTCACATCTTGTAGATTCTATTAAAAAACTTTTAATTATTGTCAAGAAAATCGAGCATAAAGTTCTTGGAATATTGAGTTTTGAAAAAAAGAAAATCACCCCTGTTCTGATTTTCGTTTACGAAAGTAATACTTTCGTTTTCATTTCGTTTCGATTTTGTCTGGTGAATTTGAATTCGTAAATGTAAAAATGTATGTAAGTATTTTTAAAAATATATCTTTAAAAACAATGGCGCAAAATTTTAAACAGTTCTCGTTTAAGGAATAAAACCGACTCTACTTAACGCAGTCGTTTAGCTTGGAGACTTCGTCTAACTTTTGCATAATTTTAAACACGTTAGACAACTCTTCTAACTGATGTAGGTTTTACAACAGAACCTAAGCGAATTTGCGTTGAACAACCCTTAATTTGACAGATACATAACTCACACAACTACAAAAACACAAAAAAAAAAAGTAAAAATAACAGACAACTTTACATCAAATAATTTTTCGTCGAAAAAAGTACATTTTATATACTACCTCGGTACAGATTTTGATTGTTTATAAGTTATTTGCATTATTTTAGATGGAAATTATAAATCGCAAATTCACAGCATAAAAACTCAATTTGTTGTTGCAAGGTGCAGATTCATTTAGCTATACTCGTCTCGGCCGGTGGCGGGCGGCGCGCGTGCATACATAAGATATGTATGTACCTACATACATTTGTATTTACAGATTTGTTCATCGTAGAGCACTTTCATACGATTATTTCGAATTTATAATATTCAGTTATTCAGACTATTTACAAAAAAACATCTTTAAAAAATCGAATAAACATCAGTAAACATTTTTTCTTCGATTTGCTTTGGTATGAAATGACCATTGTCAATATGGATAAAGTATACTTTTAAAAGATAAACTAGCTATTTGCTGCTGTTAAAGTAAGACGAGCTCTTTAACGTTAAAGTATAGTTTATGTCCTTTAAAATTAACAAAAAGTCGGTTCTCGTTTTATACTCAATATTTAGAGTCGACTGCCATTCTAAAATTGATTTAGAGTAGGTTTTAAATGTTTAAAATTTTGCGCTACTATTTTTATCTTTTATGAAGGGGAAGACATGTGTAACATAAAACCAGTCTGATGGTTGGTACTACTGCAAGGCAAATTTGTACGAAATTAAGAACGTCGTTTTCAAATCCGTACAAAATTCAATTTCGGTAACGACTTCAATTCGGAACGAAAATCAGAACAGGGGTGAATAATTTGTTTTTAAAGTCCAATATTAAAATTTGAATATAAAAAATCGGTTGTACTGTTTTTGAGAAAACCATAAATAAAAAAAAATATTCCAGGTAGGGTTCCATTAAGTTAAGTTTTTAGCTGTAACTAAATTATATTTTTTTTTATTTTGTTTAGAAAAATCTGTGGAACTGAAATAAAACTGAAATAAAATAAAATTACTGGGTGGCACGAACTTGCTCTTATGGAACACACTAAGAATTTAAAAAATTAATGTTATTAAAAAAACTGTTCATAAGCTTTATGCTATTATTTATTTCACTTTTTTGAATGACTAAAATAACTTCTTTAGTAGTTGGAACTAAAAATAGGATGCAATGTGATTCAAGAAAATATTGGTTTATGCAAGAACGAAAATTATAAGTCTTTGTAGTGGTTTCTTCAAAAAAAAAATAAACGTTTTTAAGAAAAAAAAAATTGATTGATAGATTTTTTTTTTTACAAATTCAAAAAATATTTTTTTTAAGTATTGAAATGCCAACTTTTAGAAGCTTTTTTATCAGAAATTTCATTAAAATCCGATAATGAGAAATTCAAAATTCAAAAAAATGGTTTTATGATAGGTACAGTCAGTAATAATATTAATTTCATTTTTTTTTATTAAGTTAGAGATCGTAAGAATTAATTGAAAGACAAAAATTTTTATCAAAATTCTCGGAACCGTTTTCGAGAAAAATACGATTTTCGAAAACCATTGACCTAAAGCCCGCTTTAACCAGTTCATATGAAATTCGTTTAAAAAAGGTCACGTAAATCAATAACAAAAACCATTTTTTAACATTTGTATAATGGGTACCGTTATTTTTGAGTAAAACTATTTTTTTTATCTCAAATCCTGTAGATTATATTAAGAAACTTTTATTTATCAAGTTTGAAAAAAATCGAGCATGAGTTTTTCAAAATACTGTGTTTCCAAAAAAAAAAATTGAAATTTTTCTTAAAAATCTTAAAAAATAATGAAAATTTGAATACGCAATAATATTCAAACTTGGAGGAGCCTTAGCATAAAAATAATATTAAAATCGGTTGTACCGTTTTCGAGAAAATCAAAAACAAAAAAAATGGCTGCAAGGAGGGTCCCAAAAATAATCATTTTTACCATTAGCTTTAACTAAATAAAATTTTTTGAATTTTACAAAAAATAAAATGCACGACTGGGTCGCACGAACTTGCTCCTATACAATAGACTAGGAATTTTAAATACGAATGTTATTAGAGAAAACTGTTGATAAGGATAAAATTAATTTTTAAATTCTTTTAGTAGTAAGATACAAAAACAGAATGCTATCCAAATATGAATTTATGCAAGAACAAAAATTTATAAGTTGTTGTAGTGATTTCTTAAAAAAAGCTTTTATACACAAACTTTTTAAAAGCTTTTTAAGAAAAAATTTTGGTACGCTAATTTAAAGTTTTTATTATTGTTCGAATAAAAATTAAATTTACAGAAAAAATATTGAGCCGTTTCTGAGATATCTAATTATCAAAAAAAAGAAAAAATAGATTTTTTTTTTTTTCAAAAATTCAAAAAATATTTATTTTAAAGTTTTGAAATGCAATGTGTTTAAGACTTTTTAGAAGCTTCTCTTTAAAAAAATTTCATTAAGATCCGTTATGTGGATAATGAGAAATTCAAAATTCGAAAAAATGGTTCTATGGTAGGTACAAGCTGTAATATCTTAATTTCAATTTTTTTTTTATTAAATTAAAGATCGTAAAAATTAATTGAAAGAAAAAAAAATGTATTAAAATTCTGGGCACCGTTTTCGAGAAAAATACGATTTTTGAAAACCATTTTTTTTAATTTTTTAGCATTTGTATGGTAGGTACCTTTATTTTTAGGTAAAATAAATTTTTTTTCTCACATCTTCTAGATCACATTGAGAAACTTTTATTTATCAAGTTTAAAAAAAATCTAGCATAGAGTTTTCGAAATATTGAGTTTTGAAAAAAAAATTTTGAAGCTGTTTTTAAAAATCCAAAAATTTTTTTTTTGAAAATTTGAGTACACAATTCTATTTATGTTTCTGGGGAGCTTTAGCAAAAAAAAAATTATCAAAATCGGTTGTACCGTTTTTGAGAAAATCAAAAACAAATAAAATGGTTCCATGGGGGGTACCCTCACTAACCATTTTTCGGAAAATTTTTTTCAACCAATACCTCTAGCTTTAATTAAATGAAATTGTTTTGTATTTTTATTTTTAAAATCTGTTGAACAGTTTTTGAGAAAAAAAATGTTTATAAAATTTCGAAAAAAATTCATATGGCAGGTACCGTTATTTTTGGTCTTAAAAAATCAAATCAAAAAACATCCGCGGGGAAAAAATTAAAACCCATATCTACCAAGTTTGAAGAAAATCGGCCGAGCCGTTTAGCTGCAATCGAACAGACAGACAGACAGAAATGCCAGACCCACTTTTGTTGGTCTTCGCAATCATCGTAATGTCAACTTTGATCAAAATCTCGAGTTCGATTTTTTTTACGAATGCATAACTTGCCTTCTAGTACCTACCTATAAGTCGCAAAAAAATGGACGAGAGTTTAAAATAAAAAGAAAAGAACGACAGGGAGACCAAATTTTACCACCATTGTTCTCTGGAATGCTGAAAGAGATATTTAAAAAAAATAAATTGGAAAAAAAATATGGAAGAAATGTATGGCAACAATATTTGAACAACTTTAAACACTGCGTGACAAATTATACCCAAAAAGACATAATGCCGGAAAACGAAAACATTTAGAAAAGTGTAGGACTACTGTTAAGGACATATCAGATCTGTTGAGAGAAGAGAAAAAAGTAAGAAAAAGACGCC
The DNA here is from genome assembly GCA_911387755.1 of Chrysotoxum bicinctum. Classification (NCBI taxonomy): domain Eukaryota; kingdom Metazoa; phylum Arthropoda; class Insecta; order Diptera; family Syrphidae; genus Chrysotoxum; species Chrysotoxum bicinctum. The sequence goes on from OU426987.1 coordinate 190,854,073, forward strand.
TTACCAACAGTTTGAAACAATTTTGAAGACGACAGACATAAATTCATCCTCGATTCGGCCTTGCCCTTAATATGTCTTCAACTAAAAAATTTAATATTTCTGCTTGACAACCAGTCGTATATCAGAGAAACTGAGGGAATGTCAAACAAAAATGGAAAGAAATCATAAAAATATGGGTAAGCCAAACTATATTTAATTTCTCAATAGCGGGCTTTTATGAGAAAATAATAACTTCGAATTGACTCTAGTTATTGGAAAGTAGCCATTTCATTCAGTGGTTAAAAATACAAACACAACAGATCAACTAAAGAACTATGCATCAACCACAGCAAACTGTATGCTGAAAGTCAGCAAAGTAAAAACATGAAGCTCTAAGGGCCAATTTATTGAATCTCAATTAAATTTAATTCTATCACTAAGAATGGGAAACACCAAATCTGTATGACCTTATAGTGAGTAGGTACACTAAATTTTATTTGAAATCAATAGCATTATTTTTTCATGAGATATTTGAAACTAACCAAAATTTTTACTTTTTTTTTAAACCGTTATAGTGAAAAAATACCCACTGAATTTTAATAAACGCCCTTTCAGCCTCTTTCGAAGTTATTATCTATTAAATTTATTTGAAGTCGATGTCTTTACTCGTTCTTGAGATATCGACGACGAAAAATGGTCCCAGAACGTACGGACATACGAACGTACGAACGTACGTACACACACACACAGACATCTCTCCAAAAATGATTGATATAGCCTCTAGGGACCTTGAAACGTCGAGAAATGTCAAAAATTCCAATTTGACAAACCGGACCGATTACAATAACTCCCTATGGGAAGTTAATAACCGATAGAATTAACATTGGTAAAATGGGATGATAAAGATTTCTTCCAAAGGTTTCGTCTTACCAAGCAAACAGTGGTGAAGGTCCTTGAAATTATTCGACCATATGTGGAGTATTCTCTTCAAAGGTGGACAATGTTAAAAATGTTAAATTAAGATAGCATTTCAGTAAGATTTGTTTTGTGTCACGGTATATTTCTGAAATCGCACAACTTCTGATTACATTACGTTTTTTGTACTTGGATCAATGCAAATCTCTATTACTGTAAGCATCTCTTCTGTTTGCATTTTATTACCAAAAGTAACAGGACCATCGCTAAAAATCGATCGAGATTCATTCGGATGCCTGAAACTATATGTTTTAAATGACTAAGTTCCAAATACAATTTCCTCCCAAACGCGCTGTTTTTCTTTCAGGGGGCATGCGTCGGTTTTTTTCTTTTCTATTTCTTTAGAACGTCGTAAAATGCATTCAAAGAGAATATTTTCTTCCAATTTTGTAAAATTTGAAGTCCTTTCGGGTTTTATCGACATTTTGATAATATATCAATTTCAAATCATATAATAAAACGGCAAATATGTTTTTTGTGGTACACTTTTCTCCAAAAGTATTTAACCGATTTCGATAAATTTTATATGGTTGAAAAGCCACAGTTACGGAGATGTGCAGAATATACTTGAGACACGCATTTACACACTGTGGGTCATTTTTGTTTTTGCACTGTCGAACACTTTGCATATTACATAAAATAAAATTTAATTTAATAAATTTGCTTGAAAACACTGCCAATAATATAAAAAATAAATAATAAATAAATTGGCACTCGAATTTCGAGAGCTGGGTCGGCTAGTTATTATAAATACTCAAACTGTTGGCGGTTGATTTTTTAAAACAAACATTTAAATTTAAATGTCTTACTAAAAACAAGGGCGCAAAATTTTAATTGAATTAGTACGATGCTAAAGCTGTTTTAGTATGATACTAGGTTAAAACAACGAATTTGCAAATTTTAATCGAATATAGCATCATACTTTCTCTACCTTTTCTATTAAAGTTAAAATCATCTACCTACTTTATTTTTTTAGTATCGTGCTAGCTTCATATGACTCTTTGACATTTGCAAACATCAAAAAAGGTTCGTGTACTTACTTTTTACACGAAATGTAATTGTTTTAGGTGTGTTCAGAAGCAATTTATTAAGAAAATTCTTTTAGTACGATACTAGTTAGAAAATGTTTAAAATTAAGAATGAGTTAGTAAACTACAATAAAGTTAGCAAATTGTTAAGTAGTATCATACTAATACCTTAATAATAGGCTGTTTAAAATTTTGCGCCAAGGTATTTAACTAAAGAGGAGTGAATAAAATGAAGATTTAAATGGAGAATACTTAATTGCGCTAATAGCTTAAAGCTTATTTAGCTAACTTGACGAAATACTGTTTTTAATTGAGTGTGAATAAATTAGCCCTAAGACAGTGGCTAAGGGAATGACTAAGAATGAAAAGCTATGTAGGATGTGAACCAGAACTATGCTGCCCGCAGAAGAGATGCAAAGATCTTGTCGAACGAAAAAATATTGAGCCTTATTTTGACTTATTTAAAAAATGTAAAAAGATTAAAATTGGAATATTTGTATATAATTTATTTATTTATTTTCGCTCGAATGTCAAAATATGCAAAGTTCATTCGAATGAAAATATTTATTCCATCGAATTAGCTATTCGTTCGAATCTCAAAATAAGTATGGTTATCTTCAGCGGATTGAGTAATAAACTTTTAGAATAGTTCAACAAGCTCAAATGATCTTTCTGACAATCATATCAACAAATAACATCAACAAATATTGCTTCATACACAAGAAAAACTCATCAACTCCCTTAGGGCGATCTGCAGTGAAAACCCTTGTATATTTTGATTTTTGGGAAAACAAATTAATTATAAAAATTCTTTTTCTTTTCTGCGTACATTTATCTGGACAAATACAAGTCGCAAGAATACAGAGGTGAATGCCCTCAAAGTTAGAAACTATGCTCGTTCTTCTCCCAACTAATGACAATTGACCAACCATACCCACGCAAAGTCGGAGTCCATCATAAATATTTTTGAGTCGAAAATCTCATCGTCAGATGATACAATATATGGGACTTAAAAATCAACAACTAAATATTGGAACTTGTCTACTGCCGATAGAGGCAGTTACCGTTACATTAAGTTAGAGAATTATGGTTTCGCAACTCCTAGAAGAGTCTACAATATCAACCAATGTTAAGTACTCAATGAATGCACTCAAGAAAGGCAGCGTCGGAAACACTTAACACACGATTCAGAAACACACAATGATTCCAATGGATTAATACTTGCTGGTTTCGTCAAAGAAGTTAATAGGAAACATTCCATACCACTCTAATTTGCTAATTTGAAGAATTTTAATCCAATCAAAAAACCAATGACAACCCTGGTTAACGAAGTAGTCCCAATGAACAACAAAGAAGCAGTTTTGTTCTACACTAGTCCAGGTTCAATCAACCACAGCAGCTAAGCTCAAAACTCCACGCGTGACAGTAAAACCCAAGGACGAAAAAGTCAACCGACTTTTCATATTTACCTATTGCATTTATTTAAATTCTGCTGGCGCGGATGGCTTACCAGCTGAGCTATTTAAAGCAGGTGGGGATGACTTGGTAGGGGGAATGCACCAACTCATCTCAAAAATTTGGTCGGATGAAAGTATGTCCAATGAATGGAACTTCGGCATAGTGTGCCCCATCCACAAGAAAGGAGATGCCCTGACATGTGTCAATTGCAGAGGTATAAGTCTCCTCAACGTCGCATACAAAATCCTGTCGTCTGTACTGTGTGAGCGCCTAAAACCGTTTGTCAACGAGCTTATCGGCCCCTATCAGTGTGGTTTTAGGCACGGCAAATCTACCATGGATCAGATGGTCACATCTTCGACAGATTTTGAAAAAAACCCAGGAGTTCCAAATCGATACACATCACCTTTTTATCGATTTCAAAGTCGCGTATGATAGCGTGGACAGAGAACAACTATATAGAACCATGTCTCATCTCGGACGAAGCGAGCTGTTACCGGTGCGTTTGCAAATATTGAACTGGAGGCGGCGAAAATGGGTTTGGCTGTTAATGAGGACAAGACGAAGTATATGCTATCATCGAGAAAGGAATCTCAACATCGTCGACTCGGGCAAAACGTCACGATGGATAGGTAAAACTTCGAAGTCGTCAAAGACTTTTTCTACCTGGGCTCCACTATAACATCGCAAAACGACATCAGTGCAGAGATCAAGCGAAGAATTACTCTTGCCAACCGCTGTTTCTTCGGGCTAAGAAGGCATTTGAGTAATAAAGCCCTATCTCAAAGAACCAAGGAGACCTTGTATAAGACCCTCATCATCCCGGTCCTGCTGTATGGGGCAGAAGCATGGACACTGTCTAAAATGGATGAAAATCTGCTTGGGTGCTTTGAAAGAAAAGTTCTTCGTTTGATCTTCGGTCCAGTCTGTATCGATGGAGTATGGAGGAGAAGGTTCAACAACGAGCTGTACGGGCTTTACAGCGACGTTGACCTAGTCAAGAAGCTGAAAATACAACGGCTGAGATGGCTGGGACACTTGGAGCGTATGGACACCGACGCACCAGCCCGTCGAATCTTCGAATCCACCCCTGATGGTCTGCGCAGCAGAGAAAGACCTCACCTCAGGTGGCGCGCACAAGTGGAGAGCGACCTCAACCAACTTGGAGTGCGTAACTGGAGGCAGCTAGCTAGGGACCGAGCTAGCTGGAGGGGCTTGTTGGTTGAGGCCTTAGTCCACCCTGGACTGTGAGCGCCATCTAAAGTAAAGAAAGTATTTATTTAAATTCATTTTAAATCCTGAGAGTGCCGTCAAGCTATGCTCCATATGTGCCAGCAAATTATAAATACAATGTACCTTAATTCCTTAAAACAACACTCACGTTTTCGAAGTCATAAATCTTGTTTTTATAATCGATCCCTCGAGCCCCATTTTGTCCATTTTCCTTGCGATAAATGGAACAAGATTAAACATTTTCTTCTGTTTCCTTTTCTAAATTTGTATATTTTTCTTTTCATTTTTTTTTTCTACACTTTTTCCTAGGGTAAGAATGATAAGGGTCCTAAGAACAAATTTAACTTAATTATTCATTCCCAGTTGGTATTCTTTAAAATTATTAAATTTTCTCATTCTTTCAATATTTATATAAATTTTGAGTTAAACAGTAAAAAAAACTTAATATCATAATGTTAATTATACATTCCACAAGTTGCACAACAGGGAGCTTGAAAATAAAAAAAAAACTTTCCAAGGCCATCCTTTCTGTACAGTTAAATGTAAATAATAAAAAGGCAATCAACTTTTGTTTTCCTACAAATTCCTTGTCTTCTTTGCTAATGTCAGTGTGTCCTTTCCTAAGGAAAAGGGATTTAATCGACGACGATTACCTTCAAAAGTACAAAACAAAAATTGAAAAATTATAAAAGGACTACAAAAAAAAAAACATTATTAAGATGTTTTCTTTAGAAAACTTAGGTCTTTAATATGCGGTCAGAAGAGAAGAAACATTATGGGAAAGTTAGTTCTAGATCTAGGGAGTTATTTTTATTAATTAATTCCGAGGGCGAGAAGCGTTTTTCAGTTGCAAGGACAATCCTTTAGAGCAAAATATTTGTTTTTTGTTTAGTAGGTCATTTTAGGTACAAGATATTTTAGACATGTTTGTGTCGGTTTAACGTTGAGTAGGATACGACCTTCAAATAAATGAATTATTCAGCGTGTAACCCTTTTGAATGAACGGTTAATTTTGATTAAAAATATGCGAATATAAGAAAATGCAAAAATGCGAACTTCCAAACATTATTTTATGTTGGTATTTGGTAAATAAATTATATAGCAATCCGAATACCAAAACTAAAGGTGAATTATTCTTATAACTAAGGAGTTGTTTTTTTTAATTCGCGCGATTAGATTTTGGCGGCCTGTGGCGGCCTTGTTGTTTTGGTGACATCTGTCAAATCCGTTGTTAATTTTTCAGTTCATGATCATCATCATGACTGTCTCCATCCTTTACGATTTGCAGCTAGATATTTTAACTGTGGCTGGGAATCTGTCAGGACTGGCGATTTCCATGTTGTTCTTGGTCTTCCAACTCAACATTCACCTTGAGGATTCCATTCAAATGACTGCTTTTCAACATCATGGTTTGATTTGGTCACACACTGAGACCAAATCATTGCTATTTTCGCTTTCTAACGTCCGGACAATTTTGACTTGTACTGCGCCACAATTCCTGGTTTGTGGCCTGTGAATCTTCAGAATATGACGTAGACAGCCATTCACAAAAGCCAGCATTTTCCTCGAGATGCTACGTCTTTTCAGGTTTCACAGACATATAAAAGCAAGGATTTAACATTAGAAGATTTGACTGGAATTCCAAATCCAGATTCGTACCACCATTTGCTGATATAATACTTCTAAGTTATTTAACTGTTCGACTTTATCAACTATTGTCTCCTGTAGAACAATAGACTGATGTGTGGAGCGGCATGTGAGCATTATTTCTGTCTTTTTGCTATTTATTCTTAGACCGATCGAACCTCCTTTTCCGTGCATCGGCATGGTCGAAATTGTTAGGACTTCAAAACGGTTTCAATTGAATGCCCTGCCTCTCTGTCGTACCATCGCTGGCCGTCAATATGTCGGTCGTCTATAGCGATCAAAAAAATAATTAGCGATAAAACATCCCTTTATCTCACACACTGTCGCACTTCGAAGGAGTTGGATAGCAGACCATTGTACAAAACATAACATCTTGCGTTGTAAGATCCTTTTATAATGGCTACAATTTTGGGGGGAATTCCTCTACCAAGAAGTTATCTCCAAAAACATTCACAGTTAGGTCGGTCATATGCCTCTCAAAATCCACGAACATAAGGTTAAGCGGTGATCAGAATTTCACAGAATCCTCAAGGACAATACGCAGGGTGTTGGTTAATATAGTCGACACACGATCGACCGCTGCAAAAGCCAGCTTGATGCCTCTCAGGTGCAGACTCCATTCCTACCTTTATGCCCTCGAAAATAATGGTTGTCATTAGTTTTTGAAAAACAAAAAAAAAAAACGGTAATACCACGCCAATTGTTGCAATTCTTAAGGTCACCCTTCTTTGGCAGCTTAACAACCACTCCATCAGTGCAGTTCCTAGGATTGGTTTCGTTTTCCCAGACAGTTTGTATCAACGGATGTGAAAGGATCGGTTTTCAGGAATTCAACTGGTACTCTATCAAGGCCAACTGTTTTGTTATTTTTGAAGAGCTTTATGGAAGATTAGATTTCCGCTACTGATATCAATACCCCTACCCTACAGGAACTGCGCATCTCGTTTAGCTGGGGCACTTCGGCACTCTGATCAGCGAAATCTTCATTCAAGAAGGGCACATTAGTGATTCTTTCGTGTGCGCAGCTGATCCCTAATTGAAACCAAAAGTATGCCATGCACATCCATTACAGGATGATTGGTGTTGCTTTATACTCGCTTCGCAATTTGGCTGGAAGTTGATCGTTTACTTCAGAAATTATTTGAGTTTTCAACGATACATGAACGATCTCTTTCAGATCAAACCTTCATAAAAAAAAACTCTTTATTTCATCCCAGATATCGCCAATAGTAGAATTTTGAATTCCGTGACCAAATTCTGTCACTAAGGATGGTGATATAGTAGCGACATTTGTTGGGATCGCTCAAAGCATTCGTATTGAATTTTGAACTCCTTGCTGCATCCTGTCCGCTCAAAGCATTCGTATTGAATTTTGAACTCCTTGCTGCATCCTGTGATTGCCCTTGTACTACTGCAGATCATAGCTTGAGACTCATGAGAACCACATAAGCATTCCTTATAATTCAGACATCATAAACTGACTTCCTCCACTGCTGCTGAATTATGCTATGGTCTGGGCATTTTGGTTTTCTGTTTGACCATCCAGGTGTAACCAGGATGGTCATTCTATGACCCTACACCATTTTTTCCCATCACGCGTTCCAGACTGACTGGGGCATTAAGGTCTCCTATGACGATTAGTATCTTCTGTATTAAGATGAATGTAGAACTAGGTCACTTCAATTTTCAGTTATTGATGCCAAATCACCACGATTCAACCAAACGAAATGATAAAACTTTATTTGCTAGTTAGTGTTCGTTACAACAAAATCGACAGAGAACATCGCCGCCGCAGTCCATGAAAATATTCAGTCGATTCCTCGCCGTACAAAAGAGCTCGGCCTTTCGATTTGATTTGAATTTGTCAAATCTTGCGTCGGGACTTGGGTCTACACGCGTACAAGATCCAACTGAACCAGGAGCTCAGAGTTCGTGACCATATACAACACCGGGTGGCAATGCATCCTCGAAAAGTTACCATTTTGTGTGGATTTTGGGGAGGCGTCGGCGTCATTGGTCTGTTATTTTTTCGAAAATGACGTTGATGAGGCAGTCACCCTTAATGTCGAGCGCTATACAACGATGATAAACAATTTTTTATGGCCCAAATTGAACCATATCGACCTTGACGACATGTGATTCCAGCAAGACGGCGGCGGCGCACAGTGGTTTGCTTTGTATGGAAGAGCGGAAAAAATTCGGTTAAATATGATCTGTTCAACGGATTTAAATGAAATTTGGCACACATGTTAAAATCAGTCTAATATATATTTGATCAAAATTTGGTTAAGTAAAAATAATTAGAAAAAAGTTATTAAAATTTTTATAAAATTGGAGGGTTTTCATGTTTGTATGGGAGAGCGGGATACATTTGTAAATCAGAACATACAATATAGTTAAAAAATACCTAAACATAAAGCTAAAAGGCTAGATATGACTTTTTCCAACGACTTTTTTCCACTTACAGACCACTGTGCGGCGCTAAATGCCACACAGAGGACACCACGATTGACATTTTGCATAAATGATTTGGGGATAAGATTATCTCTAACATAGGTGACGTGAATTGTCCACCAAGGTCATGCGGTTTGACCTTGCTACACTTTTTCTTGTGGGGTTTCCTGAAGTCGCAGGTCTTAGCGAATAAACCACAATCGACCACACCTTGCACACAGCTCGTTTTATTCAATTTTAACATCAACCCGCCATTAACGAAAAACCATAAAGAATCGACACGTTAGAAGATGAACTTTGCAACTTAATTAGTTTGATAAATAAAAGAAAACTAGGCAGTTCATTTTTTAAATGCGAAATATTATGTTTTCTTAAAAACAACCCTGCGGTAAAAGCATTTGCCAGGCCAATAGCTCATATTGCAACAGACCAAAATTTGTTCTTTGGTTACTGTTACATATATAATTTTTAACGGAGTGCACAGTTCTCTCGTGAAATCCAATGTACTATTTCACCTTTTTGCCGAATAATTATTTACTCTGTCAAAAACCTTAGAGAGATCTAGTTAATAGAGAATTTTGGCCTTCTTTATGTCACATTAAACCGAAATGTCATAAAGAACCTTAAGCATAACAAATTGACATTTATTTGCAATAGCTTTTTTGCATGATAAAAGTGCAACTGTGGCCTTTTTAACTCTTTTTTGAATGTTAGGTTTCCAACTTTATATCCTATCTAAAATAAGACCCAAGTATTTTGCTTCGTCGGAGAATGTTAGTAGTACACACTTAATGGAAGGGGGTCTATAAAGGGAATTTTATACTTCCGAGAAAATAGGATAACACGCGTTTTGTGAAGTTAACACCCAGTCCACACCGATCGGCCTAGCAATATCTATATAATCCGCATAGGCAATTACTCTGTAACTCTCCGCTTCCAGATATCTCAACAGCTTATTCGCTACCAAATTCCAAAGAAGGGAAGATAGGACACCGCCTTGCGGCGTCTCTCTCTACTGACAGATCTTCTTGCAGAAAACCGACCCAGCTTTGAATTAATAATCCTGCTAGTTAACATTTGATTGATCAATTCTCCACGCAAGCCTTCTACATTCAGAGATGATAATCCAGATGCGATTACAGATGTGTCGATATTGTTAATAGCGCCCTCGTATGTCAAGGAATGCAACCATTGTATACTCTTCATGAGGGAAGGAGTATTGGTATGAAGAGCTGTTTCCACCGATTTTCCATAACAGTACGCGTGTTGAGCCATAGACAGACGACTAGTGCCAATGATTACATTTAAATGGATACCAATCAGTCGCTCAAAAGTTTTGAGAAGGATTGAAGATAGACTAATAGGGCTGAGATCTTTCGGTTCTACATGGTAACATTTGTTCTGTAGATGTTTATATAGAGGATGTGCCATCTTGTATGTCGGTATGCAACTGCTTGCCCTTATTTCAAGCGACTTTTTTAAATTCATTGAACTTTATACGCGAACAAATTTTTCAAAATGATCTGCAAGGTGACGCTAAAATGCTAAGGGCGGTGACGATACGACTCATTTGGGTTCCCGGCAACACTCTCTCTTACCGATTCAACCATTTCATTAGAACGTCTTAAGCGTTTATGGATCGCATTTCGTTGATATCCTATTGTCCCATAAATAAAAAAAAAAGCGAGAGCAAATTACGGATAAGGTTATCAGTCGATGCTTGTTAGCCACGATATTTTTGACGATATGCATAACGAGTTAACACAACTGAACGATTATATTCAATGAGCAGCGTCATTTTAAAGCGCTTAGTTTCGGCGTGAAGTGATTTATTCTTAAAACTGGCCTGAATTGACATATAAAAATCATGGCGCAAAATTTTAATTGAATTAGTACGATGCTAAAGCTGTTTTAGTATGATACTAGGTTAAAACAACGAATTTGTAAATTTTAATCAAATATAGCATCATACTTTCTCTACCCTTTTATTAAAGTTAAAATCATCGAAAACCTACTTTATTTTTACTTGCGACTTATAGGTACTATAAGGCAAGTTATGCATTCGTAAAAAAAATCGAACTCGAGATTTTGATCAAAGTTGACATTACGATGATAGCGAAGACCAAAAAAGTGGGTCGCGCAATTCTGTCTGTCTGTCTGTCTGTCTGTCTGTCTGTCTGTCTGTCTGTCTGTCGGTTCGACTACAGCCTAAACGGCTCGGCCGATTTTCTTCAAACTTGGTAGATATGGGTTTTAATTTTTTACCCCCGGACGTTTTTTTCTATTTTTTTTTAAGACCAAAAATAACGGTACCTGCCATACGATTTTTTTTCGAAATTTTATAAATATTTTTTTTTCTCAAAAACTGTCCCACAGAATTTTTTTAAAAAAATTCCAAAAATTTCATTTGGTAAAAACTAGGTAATGGTTGAAAAAAATTTTACAAAAAATTGTTATTTTCGGTAGCCCCCCTGGGTCCATTTTTTTTGTTTTTGATTTTCTCGAAAACGGTACAGCCGATTTTAATAATTTTTTTTATGCCAAAGCTCCTCTAAAGTTTGAATATTATTACATATTCAAATTTTCAATTTTTAATTTTTTGGATTTTTAAAAAAAAATTCAAAATTTTTTTTTGGAATCTCAATATTTCGAAAACCCCATGCTCGATTTTTTTCAAACTTGACAAATAAAAGTTTCTTAATATAATCTACAAGATTTGAGAAAAAAAAATTTGTTTTATTTAAAACTAACGGTACCTTCCATACAAATTTTAAAAAATGGTTTTCGAAAATCGCATTTTTCTCGAAAACGGTTCCGAGAATTTTGCTAAAACTTTTTTCCTTTTGATTAATCTTTACAATTTATAATTTAATAAAAAAAAATTTTAAATCTAGATATTACTGACTGTACCTACCATAGAACGATTTTTTCGAATTTTGAATTTCTCATTATCGATATAACGGATTTTAATGAAATTTTTTATAAAAAAGCTCCTAAAAAGTATAAAAAACATTGCATTTAAAAACTTAAGAAAAAATATTTTTTCAATTTTTAGAAAAAAAAGTAATTTTTTTTTTTTGAAAAATTCGATATCTCAAGAACGGCTTAGTATTTTTTTTGGAAATTAGACTTTTATTCGTACAATAATAAAAACTTAGTTGGCGTACCAAAATTTTTTCTTAAAAATGTTTTAAAATTTTTTTACATAAAAGCTTATTTTTTTGAGGAACCACTACAAAGACTTATAATTTTTGTTCCTGCATAAATTCATATTTGCATATCATTCTGTTTTTATCTCTTACTACTTAAAGAATTAAAAAAAATTCATTTTATCCTTATGAACAGTTTTCTCTAATAACATTCGTTTTTAAAATTCCTAGTCTATTACATAGGAGCAAGTTCGTGCGACCCAGTCGTGCATTTTATTTTAGTATCGTGCTAGCTTCATATAACTCTTTGACATTTGTAAACATCAAAAAAGGTTTGTGTACTTACTTATTTATACGAAATGTCATTGTTTTAGGTGTCAATTCAATTTCAATTTTGTTTTATTGAACATACTATTTACAATTTGGCTTACAACTAATAAGATACTACATATGTATGAAAGTTTACATTTGTTGGCTCATAGGGGGCCTAACTATATACAGTGACTTAAGTTTAATTATTTTTATATAAAATTTACATGACGAAAAAAAAAAAAAAATTAAATTTAAAATGTCGGTTGTATTGTCCTCAGGGTGTTCATTCCTGGTTGTCAGTGGTGATTTTTGTGGGTTATTGTTTTAGGTGTGTTCAGAAGCAATTTATTAAGAAAATTCTTTTAGTACGATACTAGTTAGGAAATGTTTAAAATTAAAAAAGTAAAAGCATTTGCCAGGCCAATAGCTCATATTGCAACAGACCAAAATTTGTTCTTTGGTTACTGTTACATATATAATTTTTAACGGAGTGCACAGTTCTCTCGTGAAATCCAATGTACTATTTCACCTTTTTGCCGAATAATTATTTACTCTGTCAAAAACCTTAGAGAGATCTAGTTAATAGAGAATTTTGGCCTTCTTTATGTCACATTAAACCGAAATGTCATAAAGAACCTTAAGCATAACAAATTGACATTTATTTGCAATAGCTTTTTTGCATGATAAAAGTGCAACTGTGGCCTTTTTAACTCTTTTTTGAATGTTAGGTTTCCAACTTTATATCCTATCTAAAATAAGACCCAAGTATTTTGCTTCGTCGGAGAATGTTAGTAGTACACACTTAATGGAAGGGGGTCTATAAAGGGAATTTTATACTTCCGAGAAAATAGGATAACACGCGTTTTGTGAAGTTAACACCCAGTCCACACCGATCGGCCTAGCAATATCTATATAATCCGCATAGGCAATTACTCTGTAACTCTCCGCTTCCAGATATCTCAACAGCTTATTCGCTACCAAATTCCAAAGAAGGGGAGATAGGACACCGCCTTGCGGCGTCTCTCTCTACTGACAGATCTTCTTGCAGAAAACCGACCAAGCTTTGAATTAATAATCCTGCTAGTTAAAATTTGATTGATCAATTGTCCACGCAAGCCTTCTACATTCAGAGATGATAATCCAGATGCGATTACAGGTGTGTCGATATTGTTAATAGCGCCCTATATATCAAGGAAGGCAACCATTGTATACTCTTCATGAGGGAAGGAGTATTAGTATGAAGAGGTGTTTCCACCGATTTTCCATAACATTACGCTTATTGAGCCATAGACAGACGTCTAGTGCCAATGATTACTCTTAAATGGATACCAATCAGTCGCTCAAAAGTTTTGAGAACGATTGAAGATAGACTAATAGGTCTGAGATCTTTCGGTTCTACATGGCAACATTTGGCCGCTTTGGGTATATATACAACTCTAACTTCTATCCATAGCACAGGAATTGAAAACAAATTTAGACACCTGTGAAATATCATCTCAAACATAGAATGAACAGCTAAATGATTGCAAGCACCATAGGAGTTCTGTAGATGTGTATATAGAGGATGTGCCATCTTGTATGCCGGTATGCAACTGCTTGCCCTTATTTCAAGCGACTTTTTTAAATCCATTGAACTTTATACGGAAACAAATTTTTCAAAATGATCTGCAAGGTGACGCTTAAATGCTAAGGGCGGCGACGATACAACTCATTTGGGTTTCCGGCAACACTCTCTCTTACCGATTCAACCATTTCGTTAGAACGTCTTGGGCGTTTATGGATGGCATTTCGTTTATATCCCACTGTCCCGTAAATAAAAAAAAAAAAAAGCGAGAGCAAATTACGGATAAGGTTATCAGTCGATGCTTGTTAGCTACGATATTTTTGACGATATGCATAACGAGTTAACACAACTGAACGATTATATTCAATGAGCAGCGTCTCTTTAAAGCGCTTAGTTTCGGCGTGAAGTGATTTATTCTTAAAACCGGCCTGAATTGACATATATTAATCATGGCGCAAAATTTTAATTGAATTAGTACGATGCTAAAGCTGTTTTAGTATGATACTAGGTTAAAACAACGAATTTGCAAATTTTAATCGAATATAGCATCATACTTTCTCTACCCTTTTATTAAAGTTAAAATCATCGAATACCTATTTTAATTTTTTAGCATCGTGCTAACTTCAAATGACGAACTGTCATTGTTTTAGGTGTGTTCAGAAGCAATTTATTAAGAAAATTCTTTTAGTACGATACTAGTTAGGAAATGTTTAAAATTAAGAATGAGTTAGTAAACTACTATAAAGTTAGCAAATTGTTAACTAGTATCATACTAATACCTTAATAATAGATTGTTTAAAATTTTGCACCCGTGTCTCCACAAATCATTCGGTTGATAAATGTCAAAATTATTCAAAGTTTACATACCTACCGACATATGTAAAAGATAGCGCACTCATTTTACACAATGGTGACATTTTCATCATTAAAACTTGAATAACTTGTAACAGTTTATTTTAACAGAAGAACCAAAGGTTCAAATTTTCAGCTCAATTTTAATTTTTCGCTGATTTAAGTCTTTTGGCTATTCAGGCTGGACTGTAGGCTGTAAGATTCACAACCAAACTCTGGAAATTGATAGATTGTTTTATATGGATTATTTTTAATGGAGAAATGATGTACCTATCTGTGAATGCCGACTTTATCCTTGTTGTGTAACTCTATAGGCTTTAATTTATTTCATTCTCGTAAAACACTGCAACCAACGCAAACACAAACTTTTTAAAATCATTTCCTTTTCAGAATTGTTTATTGCAAAAATGTAAGCAATAATAATTTAGGACATTGGTCCCTAATTTATTTATTCATACGAATCCATAAAAACTTATCCCATTAAACGACAAAATATTGCTTCTTTAAAAAGTTGTTAAATCTTTTATTTTCGATGTACATAAAATTTGTAATAAAAATTGCTTGCAAAGAAAATGTCTTAGAAATAAGTTTAATGGGGTCTTATTTTCGAAGTGACGTGTTAATGTTTCGAAAGAGCAAAAGCCCCTAGCAGCCAATGGAGTAGCGGATCGCGGAGAAAACACTTAAAAAATAAATTGAAATTATTTAAAATTAAATTTTAAATTTAAAATAAACTCGCAAAAACAGTGAAATTTGTTTTGACACACTAAATACTAATATCTTGACAAAGAACTGGGTTTAAACTGCTCTAGGCATACCGATACCCTTAAGAAATCAGTAAGAGTATTATTCCTGTGGTTCTAGTACCTCGTTTAGCTACCCATGTTTGAAAGCATTTGCAAAAGGACAATTTAAGAAATATTTGTTAACGTTTATTTGTTGTATTTAAGGCAATTTTGTGGTATTTTACCAATTAAAATTATTGATTTATTTAAGATTTGCACACATAGGTACATAAACATGTAGATCCTTGAATATTCGTTAAAAAAAATAACAAAGACTTAGAAATATTGTTCATTAACACAACAATTAAAACCTCGTGTTTATGATTTTTTTAATTTCTGATCATAATTCCAGGAATTCTTCCTACTGGATTCATTAAATTTTAATTAATGCAAATACAACCACGCTTAACATGCAATAGAGAAATTTAATTGATTTTCCCATCAGGTGATTACTTCATGGTAAATTAGAATTATATTAACGAGGTTTTTAAATTGAAGAAAATTTAAACATAATAAATGAACATTAGGCTGTCCCGTCGTTGTATGAAGAAAAAAAAAATTCTCTAATTTTTTATCGAAAGGGGTATCAAAAGTCGCGTATTAACGAGTAGATTCCGAATATGTACTTACTTTTTGATTTGGACATAACTTTTGGGCCTCTACCACGGCTTAAAGACCTTAAAATAAGGTAAAAAACTATGTTTTCTTTTTTTTTATACAACGACGGGACAGCCTAATGAACAATGAACATGAGTAAGTAAATACACGATTGAATCCCAAAATTACATTTTTTTTGTAATATCCTGGATGTGTCAGGGAGCTATGACCCTTATAATGTTATGGTGGATCACAGTTCGAGGGGTTTGATAAATTTCAGCGAATTTAATAGGAGATGTCAATGCACATCAGTATTGAAAGATTCTACACAACAATGAGGGCAAAGTATTCCACATTCGAATAGTGTAACACAAGAAAGAACCTCTATGTTTGACAGTGAGTCCAAATTTGTTGCACTTGAATTTGACGAATGAACCGAAATACAATTAACAAATTCGGTAGTAAATTATTGAACTATAAACTAAACTATAGCAAAACTATGACAACCGCTAGATCGACCGGCAACTTAGGTATGACTTGACTATGAGGAGTTTTGAAAGCACGAGTGCAACTGTCAGTGTGACAGCAAAATGGAAGTTGAAGCGCAACAGGCAGATAGTATTTTGGATTCTAGTACAATGACTGCCTCAGCTTAAGGGGTGAACATGATATTAAAATATCTGATTTATGCAGGGGCGTCATTCTTGAAAGAAAAATTAGGAAGAAAGCTGTAGGGTTGGCAACTTGTATAGCTCTGGATGGGGGAACAATAGATCTTTAGGCCACGGAATCAAATGCCTTTACCATATGCTACCGTTTCTGATTCGCAATCGAAGAATAGGATTGTGAGTCTGGAAACGAATGTGAAAACTAACTCAAGCAACAAATTTTAGCCGTGGCTCCAAAATAACCGAGGTAACAAGAAAACCTTAGATAACTCTAGTTATAGTGGGGCTAGAAATGAGATACTTTATTACTCTAGTATGCTTTACGGTAGAAACAAACCAAAAACTATCATAAGGTTGATTTCGGTAAAATGTTCTCTATTGCACAACTTCTTGGTCATATGTATGTATATTGGTTTAAAAAATTCCATTTTTAAATTGATGATAATATTTGAATATTTTTTAACCTTTTCAAAACCAATTTGTCATTTTTCTGGTTCGAAAATAACTATTTTTAAATCTAGGTTAAATTTGAGTACATTTATCACTTATTCTAAGCCTTTAAGAAAAAGTACGTTATAATATAGCTTCCTTTTTACCTGCGATATAGGTACTATAGGGCAAGTTCTGCATTTGGAAAAAAATCGAACTCGAGATTTTGATCAAAGTTGACATTACGATGATAGCGAAGACGAATAAAGTGGGTCCGGCAATTCCGTCTGTCTGTCTGTCTGTATGTCTGTACCTCTATCTAGAGCCTAAACCACTGGACCTATTTTCTTCAAACTCTGTAGTTAAGGGTCTTCGGTGATTCCCTAGAGGGGAAATTGAAATTTTTTTTTGGCTTTAAAACTAACGGTACCCCCCATACACCCGTAATGCAAAATCTTATTTATCTCGAAAACGGCTCTAACGATTTTGATAAAAAAAATTAGGTGTGATATTATGGACATGGACTACGTTTTGGTAAAAAAAAATTTGGGGCAAAATGTTATTAACCCATTAACTCCCAACCGTATTGAAAATTGGAAAACTCATATTTTTATGGTATTTTCTCTTTATTGAGGTTAAAATAAGAACATTTATACGAAAAAAGTTTTTGAAAAAAAATTATGTTGTTGGTAATGAAGGTGTACTTTATATAGTACAGTGGGGTCATACATATCATTTCAATTTAAGTTTACATGGATATTTTTAAAACAGTTCTTATGTATACAAAATGTTACATTGCACATTTCACAGCACCATTTTGATCGTAGATGGTACTATCGACATCTGAATTGATTTGGAAATTTTTTGGAGAAGTGGTATCCTGGACTCTCCTCAATGCTTCGCTTGACAGTTAGTTTAGGTTGTCCTTGTCCTGCATTCAGAGTGTGGAACCTAAGGTAGTGAAGAGTTATTGCTCTGGTGAGTTCAAGTAAATCACATTTATAATTATTCGTCAGCTTGTGGAGCCTCCAGGCATTGGAAACAGTGGACGAAAACATGGAGGTGAAAACGTTCCACCACCAATTCTTGCCTCTAATTTCATTGGAATAACAGTAAGATCCCAATTAAATCAAATCCTCGTCATTGAATGAAAAGTTGTGTTGCTGTTCTTGCCCTCCATACAACATAGTTTGATTTACAATAAGTTGTCATACCTCGGGATCAAACAAATTTTCAAAAATATCTATTTCGTTCAGGCCGAATAAATCTCAAGTGCAGTTTTGGATTCTACTCAAGAAATGTTCGGTTCGTTGGAACTCGGCTGAGGAAATTGATTTTCTACATACCGGTGGAGCAATCGACTTCTTCAACTCTGACAATGGGATGTCATCATCGCTGTCGAATACGTCGTCGTCAGCCGCTTAATAAGCTTCCACAAAAACCTCCACCTCACCTGGAACATCTAGTGGTAATTCCGTTGTTATCATATTGTCTTCATCTAAATCCTCTTCGTCCGTCACGTAGTCAACCGGTGGAGGAATCATGACGATATCAGCGTTGACGATATGTGCATTATTATGCAGTTCTTCCAGAGCAGAGTGAAGATTTTGAAAACGTTTACTATAGAAGTGTTTGACAGTGATAGTTCGAAAATCCATTCTAATCCCTAGAAAAATAATGCATGCATGATCCCATTGTACTTTTAAAAGTACATCAAACTTTGGCATTGCTTACCTCCGTATATATATAAAAAAATATGAAGGGACTTGTATACTCGTAAGCTTTATGTTTGTTTCAAATAAAAATCAAAGAATAATTTTTGTATTTTGTCGATTGAAGTTTATATGACCACAAATGTTTTTGAAGGACACAAAACGAGAAATATTTCAGAATGCTTTATACGAAAAGACAATTGGACAATAACCTATTGTGATCAAATAATAAAAAACTATCTGAAAAATTCAAATAATATTGGCTTTTGAGAAAACAAAGTCAAAAAGATGATTTTTATTTCATGGCATATCGTTAAATGGCCATTTGTAAAATTCATTTTGCTGTACTTTAAAAAGTACAATGGGAGAGAATGGGTTAACGGTACCTGTCATAGAACCGTTTTTTTGATTTTCGACTTTCTCATTAACGGCTCTAACGATTTTAACCAAAAATTTTCAGCAGGAGTCCCCCTAAGTTTAAAATAATATTGTATATAAAAATATTCCTATTTGTTGGGTTTTTTTTTGAAAAAATTTTTTTTTTGAAAAATCAATATCTTCAAAACCTATGAACGATTATTTTTTGAAATTATTTCCTAAAATCAATATTATTAAATACTTAAAATTCGCATCCCATATTTTTTTCTTGAAAAATTTTAAAGAAATTTCTTATATAAAAAATTTATTTATTTAATAATAAAACGATTTTTTAAAGTTTGTTTGCATAAATTCATACTTTTCTAGAAATCAGACGGCAATTTCATTTTAAATTCATGTTTTATATTTATAAAATGTATCTTAAATTCCAAAGTACTTTTACATAAGAGCAAGTTCGTGCGATCCAGTCGTGCATTTTATTTTCTTACGAGAAGTTATATTATATTGGCTAAAAATAACCCCATTTTATGCTAAGTTGTCAGTAAGTCCTTAAATGACTCTTTTTTTTACCGTTAGAATTATATATTGGTTGAAATTTAACCCATTTAATACCAGGTTTTCAGTGAGACTTGAAATAACTTCTTTTTTTCTTGCATAAAAATGTTCATATAGGTTGAAAATTAACTAATTTTATCTCATGTTTACAGTAAGCAATTAAATAGTTTTATGTTTTGCAGAAAAAGTTATATACTGGTTGAAAAGTAACCAATTTTATATAAAATTCACAGTAAGTCGTTTAAGAATCATTTTTAAACGGAAAAGTTATGTCTTGGATGCAAATAAACCAATTGAATACTTAGTTTATAGTAAGTTCTTTAATAACTTTTTCTTTATCGAAAAAGCTTAAGATTGGATCCAAGTTAACTGCAATTTATCCCAAATTTACAGTAAGCTGTAAATAACTTCTTTTTTTTTTTAACCGTAAAAGAAATATACTGGATCGAAATTAACCTTAAACTCCTTTTTTTGTACCGAATAAATCGCAATTTACTTTAATTAACCCCAGGTTTGCATTAAGTTATTAAAGAGCTCTTTTTTAACTTATATGTTGCAAATTAACCAAATCCAGATTTATTCTTTAACCCAACTCGAGCCATAGCTCAACTACTCAACCCAAACCAACATCATTCCTCATATACATTCAAGCACGAACACACCCATTCCATCGGTAGTAAAACAACCACCACGGTCATCTCTCTATGTCTCGTCATTGTTTTCTTGTTTTCAGAGTGGTTGGTTGAGTTTTATTTCGTACGCGTGCGCGATTAAATTTAAAAAAAAAGTTAACTGTGTTTTGGTAAGTGTTGGTAAGACATTTTACTAGTTTTTTTTTCATGTTTTCCCTTGGATATTTTATTACCTGTGAGAATAGGATAAAATGCAATTTAAACAAAATTTCAATTTTGTTTTTATTTTTTAACTACACTGAAAATAAAATCTAGGTATATATGATAGAAATCTAG
Organism: Chrysotoxum bicinctum; assembly: GCA_911387755.1. Taxonomy (NCBI): domain Eukaryota; kingdom Metazoa; phylum Arthropoda; class Insecta; order Diptera; family Syrphidae; genus Chrysotoxum; species Chrysotoxum bicinctum. The sequence continues at coordinate 190,874,816 of OU426987.1, forward strand.
GTTGATTTAACAAAAATTTTGTCAATATACGTCCAACAAAAAGTTTTGTCAAATTGAAAAAAATTATAGAATTTTGTTGAGGTAACAAAAAATATTTTGTTGTATCCACAAAATTATTTTGTTATGCTAACAAATGAATTTGTTGAAATAACAAAAATATTTTGTCAATATGACAAAATTTCGTAGAATTTACAAAATTAATTTGTCATATTAACAATTCTTTTGTTGTATTAACAATTTTTTTGTTAGTGTTATTGTTTTTTTTATTATTATCGGATTAACAAATTTTTTTTGTTAAATTAACAAAATTGTTTTCTTAAATTAACAAAATTGTTTTCTTAAATTAACAAAATTGTTTTCTTAAATTAACAAAATATTTTGTTAAATTAACAAAAATTTCTTGTTATATTTTGTTAAATTAACAAAATATTTTGTCAATTTAACAAAATATTTTGTCAATCTTACAAATTTCTTTTGTTGAATCCATAAAAAAGCAAAATCAATTTTGTCAAAATATTTTTTTTTTTGGGATTTAAGTCCACAAAAATTGGCGTTTCGTCCCTACGATCTCACATGCAACCATCTGTGAGGGCGTATGGACAATACGCAATTTTTGTTAAGTTCAGTTAATGTTACATCGATTTTTTAACAAAAACCAAGTGTGAACTATATCATACACAAAAGAAATTATTTGGTTTCCTTACAAAATAGTTTTATCTATCTGATAATATTATTTTATCAATATTACAAAATAATTCAACCCCAAAACTAAATATTTGTCATTTTAACAAAAAGTTTTCATTTTTTGTTAAATTGACAAAAACAAATTAACAAAAACTTTTTGATATTGACAAACATTTACAAGACAGATTTTTTGTAGATACAACAAACATTTTGTTAACATCACAAAAAAGTTTGTCGATGTGACAAAAATCTCTGTTGTATTTTGTTATATTAACAAAACTTGGTTTGTTAAACTGACAATATTATTTGTAGTGCATATTTTGTTAAACTGACAAAAAATCATGCTGGATTATAAAAATTTTGTGAAATCAACAAAATCATTCTTTCCTATTGACAAAAATGTTATCAAAACGATAAAATTGTTTTGTTAAAGGTCAACAAAACGTTTTTGTCAATATTACCTAGGAATTTATTTTCAGTGTAGAAACGAGTCATCATCATCACAGCAAGCCTCATCAACTGACACCACCGCCATCACTACACAAACATCAATATTATCAGATACTTCCAATTTTGCTTAATTTTTTTTTGTTTTTCTAATTGAATCGAATCGTTTATTTTCAAAACATGACATGTCCATCTTCAAAATTTTGCATTAAGGTTACAAAAACTTTTGGTTGTTCTTAAAACGTCATTAACTATCAATTTTTTGAAAATAAACAATTCAGTTATCCACTCAGAGTTATAGGTACTACCTATGTATGTATATATTTAAAAAATATTAGTATATAGTATTACCTTTATCAATATTCTTTTCTATAAGGGACTATTAAGTTATAGTTTTAAGTTATATATGTACTATTAAAGTTACCAAACTTTTTAAATAAAATTTAATAATGTTCATTATAAATATTGCTTGTACTGTTTTTATTTTTAAAAGGATTTTTTTTCAGCTGGGAAGAAAATATTTGAGAAGAGTTTCAAAATAACCATATATCATGGTTTCGAGAAAACTCATAATTTCAATGTTCGTACAAACCGTAGGTAAACGGTTATAAAAAGGAATCAACACAACTTTTAGTTCTTATTACAGGTTTTCTACAAACTGTAAATAAACGGTTATAAAATATCCACCAAAATAACTTTTTGGGCATAATACAGGTTATTTAAAAACATTGCAAATTAACGTCCTAGTAGCGTTATTAAATAACCAATTATTGTACATATTACAGGTTTTCTAAAGGCGTTATACAAACGGTTTTAAATGACCTAATAAAAGCGTTTAAAAGATACGTTCAAAAATCGTTCAGTAATAACTGAAGTTGTTTTGTTACTAACCATTTTCGGTTATGGAGATGCTTCCGGAACGGTTTTGGAACGGCTTTTTAGAAAATTTGTAACCCTTTGGTTTAGAAAGCTTGAGCTCAAAGCCTGTTAATAAGCCGCTTTCAAACCACAAATTGTTGATTGGGAGGCTTCTGTTCTCAGTAAAACATTGAATTAGAACACTCAGGTTAAACATAATTCACGAAAATAAGGAAGAATGTTGGAGACAAAACGGAACCTTGAGGAATCCCAGCATTTATTTTTTGAATACCAGACTAAAAACCATCCAGAATAACTCAAAATGGGCAGTCAGAAAGTTAATTTATAATCACACGAAGAAGAGACTCATCAATACCAAATGCACAATAATAGAGCCTCATGCCAAACTATATCAAATGCTTTAGAAATATCGAACGCAATAACCTTTGTTTCTCAAAAATAATGTAAAGATTGGTTCTAATTTTTGGATGAAATATGTGAACCTATTGCTACAAAAACCATAATTCCGATCTTTAAAGAACTTTCGTTCTTCAAGATATATCTTTAGCCAATCGTTGATCGGCGTTTCCATGGCCAAGGAAGAAAGACTTGAAGCGTAGAACAGATGGAAAAACTGACGCAATAGTTTTACCAGCGTAGAATATCTCATCAGAACTAAAGGGGACATACAGTCTGGACCAGCGTATTTATGTATTTCAAGATGTTAAGGGACTCTTGCAACAGTGCGAAGTAATATTCGTCCCATATGACTATTTGCGCTTTGAAGTCTGTATGTATGTTTTTGTATGCTATGTATGTTTTTGCAGAGCGAAAATTTTTGTCAATTTGCAAAGAACTCTTTGACTCAAGAAAGATGTGAAAGATGGAGTGTGGTATCTGTTAGGGAATTCTAACTGAGTCTTTAAATCTCCCTAGGTCTCTCTAGCTACTATGATGCTATTGTCTTTCAAGTTGAATTATTAGCAATAAAAAATAACACAAATTACTTTAACAAGATCGAAATACGGATACGGAATACGCAAATTTTTCAGACAGCCAGTCAACTGCTAAAGACATTGGAATAACAGGAATTGAACAGACCGACTAGCTAGCGGGACAAGAATCAACTCTTCATTGCTCGGAAAGAGCAAACATTTCTCTTGTTGTTATTAAGGGTATTATTTTCTCAACTTTTCGGACAGAATCCAACCGTAGCTTAAAAAACTGCATTAAATTTAAAAAAAAAAATATCTGACCTACCAATAATAAGTCCCAAGCAAGTGACTTAATACGCAGACTGAGCAAGACATAGTACTGAACACTGGCCAATACGAAAACGTGTGACAATACTCATTATCGTAGTTGTGAGAATCACCAGGAAATGGAAACAGTCATTCATTTCCACTGTCAACGTCCTGCTCTGGCCAAAATGAGAGCCTAAATATTCGGAAAGTTATTCCTCGAAGACCTCTTATCTTAACACGATGAACTGATTTTGAGACGAACCTCGATAACTTCTGTGACAGGTAAGATCGCCAGCTAGCGAACAACAGGTAGAGGAGAGCTCATAAATTCATAATCATATTCTATTAAGGCTACTGGTCAAACGAGCTTATGGTATCAAAACGCTGCACTCCAGCGCTTATTGGGTCACTCATCTTAAGACTGCTCGTGGCTGCCACTTGTACCTACCTATCTACCTGTGCCCCTGTCATCTATACTGATTTCTCTCTCAGTTTATATAGCTGCTTTTGCAAAATAATGTTTTAATTTTTAGTTCGAATCTAACCCTTTCAAATGAAAAACCCAATGCTTAGACATACAAATACCAATAAATCCTCTTTACTCTAGCATTTCTTGGGAACTGTAAATCAAAGTTTTATTAAACTTCTTTCTGACGAAAAATGACCCCGCCTTGATCAAAAATCATTAAATAACTCAATTTCATCCACTTGCTTTTCTTAATCAACTTTATTCAAAGAAATCAAAATTCCACTCATAAACAATGATTTAGAGGAAATTTCATAAGATAACCCACACCCAAAATCTTTCATTCCATTTGATTGATACATCAAAAGAACATTTTTCTAGATTAAGATACGAAAATGCCCTTGGCAGCTGTGAAACTTTTTGTGTTCGCATGTCCGCTAATAGTTTGTTTCTTGAAATATGGGTCAACTTTCGGCAACACAACATTTAACCAGCTAAATTGAAAATGATAACTGGCATGAAAATGAATGATGTATGTCACGAATGTCCAGTGGAGTTATTTGTTACTATCACCGTGCGTCGCCACCGTGGAGCTGTGTTTTGTTCATTTCACTCTTTAAGAAATTCCTTTTCTTAATTTAAGGCTTAACTTTTTCTATGAACAACAAAATAAAAACAAAAACAGGACGAAAAACACATTTTATGTTTTTTTTTTGTTTGCAGAAACTACGTTGTTTAAGTTCCAACAAGGACTATCAGGACAATTTGAGTAAAATACAAATGCTATGTGTGAACAACCTATAGGAATTATGACCGCTTGGGCTAGCATGTCCCTTGAGTAGTTAATCTTTCAACGGATTTTCTTTTAACACGCAAAATGAATAACAAATAATACTAGTCGTGTTCTTTTGTTCCTAGTTCTTTTTACGTAAGCCAATCTCCACTGTAGAAAAAAATAAAAACACAACTGAATCGCACGAACTAGCTCTTAAAGATTAAAGATTTAATGTGACTAGACACTGAGGATGAATAGTAATGCTTCAATAAGGTATTTTGTGTATTGTAAATGAAAAATAGGAAAAAGTACTACAATAATGGATTTTTTTTTTGTTTTTATTTGTTTATGGGAACAATGTTTGTAAAATTTTTAAAAGCAATATTGTATGAAAATTTTAAAAAAATCAGTCAAGCTATAATAGATGGAAATTACTCTCTAAAGCCCCTTTTAGACGATCAATTGTTCCCTCAGTTATCAGTTCAGTTGTCAGTTCAGTTAAAAAAGGCAGTGTATTTAGACGTCAGTCCGGTGTGTAGTTGAGCCTTTATTTTACTTGTGAGCAGTCGAAAATCAGAGGAAATACATTGCGTAATGGACGATGAAAGCCTTATTGCAATAGCTATAGCAATATTGTCTTTCTTTCTTTTGGATCCGACCTACTCACGGTCATTGGAAAAGCTCGGAGGGCAGTTCCATTGAACTATGCTCAGCTTAGTGAAGGTGAGAAGTCCGTGGCGCTGGCCACCTTCATATTTCAAATATGCAATTAAAGAAGCTCCGCATCCTGACGTACAATGTGAATTCATTGTACAGCCTTGAGAAGAGAACGACATTTAATTTATGGATGAAAAACAAAAACCCGGACATCGCTCTCATCAGTGAGACTAACGTCACCAGACGCAACAACATCGACATCGCCGGCTTCAAAACCTTCCGAAAGGACAAAGATGAGGGCCGTAGAGGGACGGCAATCTACGTAAAAAAGAAGATTTGCCTCAACACCGCTGAAACCATTATCACTGGTCTCAGAACCAGCGAAGCCACTGCTGTCACCATTAAACTTGGAAGCGATGAAACCCTTATCATCATCAGTGTATATTTCAAGTGCCAATCCAGCATGAGAAATATTCACAATGACCTCCAAATTCTCAACGGTGTCCTCGAGAGAAGCATATTATGGACTCATCGGCGGTGATTTCAATGCCAGGCATCACATGTGGCTGGATACTACGATTTCACCTGAGGGCAAGGCGATTGTTGACTGGCTGGACGCCAACAACGACCAGCACTCGTTAGTGGTTGTTTCACAACACAAACCCACCTTTCCCAGAACACCATCAACGCTGGACTTCTTCCTGGCTTCCTCGAACCTAGTGCACACTCTTCCGGAAATCCGGATTTATGTCTGTACATTATTGCATAGTGACTCGGACCATGAAGCTGTTCAACTATCGATTAATCTCAACCAACCCATACTCCTTACAACAGAAGCTCCTGAGAATTTCATTAATTTCAGACGGCTGGATATTGATAGACTTCAAAGAGACATAGAAGACAGCTTAACTCTCCCACCTTCAGACAAGAATCTTCTGGATATCGAAATCGATGCAGCAATTTTCAACTTTGAACATGCCGTATCCGATGCCCTGGACAAGCAAAAAGTCTAAAACGTCAAGGGATAGGTACCAGCACCTTCCCGAGTACGTTCAAAATCTATATGCTCACAGACAACGTCTTAGGAAACGTCTCCAGCGGATCCATCAAAGTGAACTGAATACAACAAACAGAAACTACCAGATAGTTTGGAATGAGCTACAGCAAGTCAACATCATGTTCCGGAACTCCATTCAATACCACAATAATATCCAATACCAGAAAAGATTACAAGCAATCAAGCCAGGACCAGATGCTTTCAATAACATCAATAGGATCATTGGAAAACAGCCACAAATACCGGAAACCATCACCAGCAATTATACTGAAGCTACCTCGGCCCAAGACAAGGTGGAAGCGTTCGCCGACTACTTCGAAGGAAACTTTACACCGAGCCCACCTACTGACCCAACTTTCTTACGAGAAGTTGAGGCAACAGTTCAACAAACACTGCAACCAAATCCGGATAAAATAAATTTTAATATTATCAATCCAGCAAATGATCCCACCGACAGTCCACATTTATGCAATCTAGAGGAGGTTGTAGAAATCATCGGCAATTCTAAGCCAAAAAAGTCTGCTGGACCAGATGGTGTCTCCTACTACATCCTGAAAAGGCTGCCACAGGCGGTAATGATTTTCCTCACAATCATTTTAAACAACTGCATCAACAACTGTTACTTCCCCCAGAAGTGGAAAACAGCGAAGATTGTGCCAATTCCGAAGAAAGGTGCCTCCAACTTAGTTTCGAACTACAGGCCAATATCACTTCTCAACAACATCAGCAAGTTACTGGAAGAATTAATCTTACGAAGATTGAAGAAATTCTGCTGTGAAAATTCAATCATCCCTGACATGCAATTCGGCTTTCGAGAAAAACACTCAACCTTGCATCCACTCGTAAAATTCCAACACGATATCACCACAGCCCTCAACAGTAATCGTGTCACCGTCGGATGCTTTCTGGATGTCGAGAAAGCATTCGATAGCGTATGGATAGACGGCAGTCTAAACCACAAACTTCATCTTATGCAAGTACCTCCGCCATTAATAAAAACTCTCTTTTCTTTCCTATCTTTCAGGAAATTTTTCGTTAAAGTAGATAACTGCAAGTCAAATATGAAGACCATCAGAGCTGGAGTCGCCCAAGGCTCAAAACTAGGCCCCTTCCTCTACAACTTGATGACTTCAGACCAACCTTCACCAATTGGATGCGAGAACCTTCTGTATGCTGATGACTCGCTCACCTACGCCATATCAATGTCACCTCTGACAACCAGGAATGAACACCCTGAGGACAATACAACCGACATTTTAAATTTAATTTTTTTTTTCGTCATGTAAATTTTATATAAAAATAAATTAACTTAAGTCAGTTAGGCCCCCTATGAGCCAACAAATGTAAACTTTCATACATAATGTAGTATCTTATTAGTTGTAAGCCAAATTGTAAATAGTATGTTCAATAAAACAAAAATTGAAAATTGAATTGTCTTTCTTTCAGTTTGCTGTTCGACTACAGCCACAACGATTTGGCCAATTTTCTTCAAACTTGGTAGATACTCGTAGCATTTTTTTTTTCTTAAGACCAAAAATAACGGTACCAACCATTAGATTTCTCTTTCAAAATTTTTTAAAATATTTTTTTTCTTAAAATTTTTACAGATTTTTTTGGATTAAATTCAAAATACTTTAGTTAGGTTAAGTTAATTGAAACCTAGCTAATGGTTGAAAAAAAAAACTAAAAAAATGGTTATCAATGGTACCCCCATAGGTTACACTTAGGTCAATCTAGATCCGTTTCCATACCCTACACTCAAAAAATTTATTAGTAAAATGGCTACGAATGGCATTCGTGAAAAAAATATTCGTGCATTGTACTAATATTCGTAAAATATACGAAGTATTTGTACAGTGAAATATCTACGAATGCATTTGTAAAGTTTTACTAATAACTGTGGTAGAATGCACGAATCTATTCGTTCAATGCACTAATTTTATTCGTAAACAAGAAGTTAACAATTTTTTGGAGTACATTGTACGAATTATTGTGTACATATAACTAATAACATTCGTTAATTTCTCGTACGAATGACTTCGTACTTTAATCTTTTTCATTCGTAGTATTTACTAATAAATTCGTACTATTTACTAAGTAAAACTAATATTAGTAGACAGAATTCATTCGTAGGTAGACTGTACGCATTATGCGTAGAATGTACTAATAACTTCGTACTTTCATGAAGTGCATTAGTATTATTTAATAATCATTAGTACAAAAAATAATATGTGTTCAGCTCTAAAAATTAAATGTATTCCATTCGTCAACACGTTGAAACGTGTTATTACAGATTGCAATATTGCAAAGTAATGGACGCGTTATACTTTTTTTTCGTACGGTGTATCTTTAAGATACAAATCTTGGGAACCAGACTTTTTTTCGAAAAGACGAGGTGAGTACCTAGACTTACATATTCTTATATACAAATAAAGCTTATTTTATATTTTACATACAGGATCCTGAAGCAGCAGAGCATTCATATGTGGGAATATTTTTCAAAATAAAAATTAATGTAAGTACAAATGTTTTTCGGAAGATTTTTAATGTTAAATGTTAAATTTATTTTCAGTGGCCCTTTGATAACAAGCAGTTTGGAAATATAATTTTGGTTGTTAATTATATTTATGAGTTAATTAATTTATAAGTTACATTTTAGTTTTTTTAACTTCATTTGTAATTAAAAATTAAATTATAAAATTAAAAAAAACATGAATTATATAATTATTTTTTAACTTAAACAATACATTACTTTTTGTTATTATTTCTTATAATGAATATTTTAGGAAATTTCGGAGTATATATTTATTTATGGTAAGTTCTACTATAATGTTTGTAGATACAATAATATACGAATGAATTACAAGGGCATTAGTAAATATTACTATGATATTCGTACAATATACGAATAGAGCTGTACAATATACGAATGAATTACAAGGGCATTAGTAAATATTACTATGATATTCGTAGAATATACGAATGGAGCTGTACAATATACGAATGAATTACAAGGGCATTCGTTAATATTACGATGATATTCGTATATTGTACCAATAGTATTCGTACAATATACGTATGTTTTTCTACGAATACTAATAAAATATTAGTAAAATGTACTAATAAACGTCCATTCTACGAATACTATTCGTGGCTGAAAACCACGAATAAAATTCGTAGAATGCACGCATGAATTAGTACTATTTACACATGAAATTTTTTGAGTGTAGGGATTGCGATTTCCATGTATTGAAAATTTGAAATGCTATATCATTCAAGTCCGTCAAGGGTGTTGATGAGTTTCAGCAAGCTATAGCCTGAGATGTCGGAGGGTACTTTTAAGTCTATTGTCACAAAATCACCTGGTTGAAGAGAGGTAGATGCCTCCCACAGACCCGTAGGAGCATTTGAGTCCATGCAACGTCTGGTAGTTGAGTGTGATAGGTCAGTGGTTGGTGTATGTGTCCGTTTGTTTGGTTAGATTTGCCGAATAAGTTGACTGTCCCCTTCCTCAAAATGATTTCACCAACATAAGTGAGAGGTTGCCCCATCAACTCACTGATGCTCGTGTTCACCGTAGTAGTGGCAATCGTTGGTGCATACTCGTAGGCGAGGTGCCCATTCGTGCCCAACGTGCGTCGTCCAGTTGTTCTATCATTGTCGTCAGTAACCCTTTTTATGTATTTTGACTGTGGTTGAAGGCGACTTTCAATCTCGTGGTCGGCTGGTAGATAGAGCTTAGGAATTTTCGAGCCATTTTATAGTGTTAATAAATTTCACAGGAGTTTTGCTTGGAATGTCAGAGAGTTCCTCTAGTTCGTTGAAGAAGTGTCTCGCAAAAAGCCTCTTTCTCAGATGATATAGCGAAGGATAGTGATACAGGTAGTGAGTCCTCCATACTGAGTTTCATCTTTTTCTTATGGGGAACCAGTTTGTTATGTCAGGTGGCCATACACCCGAGTAGAGAAAGAGATATTTAACTAAGTTTTGATGATAATATCGGTCTTTTGTTTGTTTAAACTAAGCCATAGTTTTCTGGTTATAAGAAAGGTAACGAGCTCTATCTTTTGTTTGTTTTAGCTAGAACTTTCCTCTCGATAACGTGTCTAAGATTACAGCCTGGAACCTGAACTGTTGTATTTGCTAGATTAAAATCAAATGTTAACCCTATTATTGTGCACTACGTGGAACATCACTGTAAACAAGAACCCAACTGAGCCTTATGTTGTGCTGTGTACCAAAAACCCTTAGCTCTTCGCACCAGAAAGTTACAACGTTCAATGGCAGAAATCGCCCTTATTTCCGCTTGGCTATCAATGAAAAAGGTGTTATCATTGAGAATTGCTTAGCAGCTCTCATCACTGCCAGGACCTCAGCTTGAAAGACACTTTTTTAACCAAGAAGTTCGAATGAGCTAGCTGGCTAATCTAAGGGTTTCTGAAAAGAACCAGTATCCATCTTGAAACCGTCGTCATCTGTATATATTGCTATCATGGATTTGCAGATTGATGGCTCGTTGATTTGCCAGTCCACTCTGCTAAGAAAGGTGGTCGTGAACAGCTTGTAAAATCCTAAACGGGGTGATATGTATGTAGTCAGTGCATACCGTTTTCAACATGTTTTTCTGTAAAATCTGAGCATGAGACTTATGGCACCACCTACCAGCTAAGCGGAAGTGCGCTATGGTAGTCCCTATAGAGCTATTTTTACTTGCGACTTATAGGTACTACCAGGCAAGTTATGCATTCGTAAAAAACATCGAACTCGAGATTTTGATCAAAGTTGACATAACGATGATAGCGAAGACCAAAAAAGTGGGTCTCGCAATTATGTCTGTCTGTCTGTCGGTTCGAATACAGCCTAAACGGCTCGGCCGATTTTCTTCAAATTTGGTAGATATGGGTTTTAATTTTTTCCCCCCACACGTTTTTTTTTTTTTTTTTTTTTAAGACCAAAAATAACGGTACCTGCCATACGATTTTCTTTTTCGAAATTTTATAAATATTTTTTTTCTCAAAAACTGTCCCACAGAATTAAAAAAAACAAAAATTGAAAAATTTAATTTGGTTAAGACTAGCTAATGGTTGAAAAAAAATTTCCCAAAAATTGTTATTTTTGGTAGCCCCCCTGAGTCCATTTTTTTTCTTTTTGATTTTCTCAAAACCGTACAGCCGATTTAAATAATTTTTTGTATGCTAAAGCTCCTCCAAAGTTTTTATATTATTACATATCCAAATTTTCAATGTTTTATTTTTTGGATTTTTAAAAAAAAAATTCAAGATTTTTTTTTGGAAACTCAATATTTCGAAAACCCTTGGATCGATTTTTTTTCAAACTTGACAAATAAAAGTTTCTTAACATAATCTACAAGATTTGAGAAAAAAAAATTTGTTTTACCTTCCATACAAATTTTAAAAAATGGTTTTCGAAAATCGTATTTTTCACGAAAACGGTTCCGAGAATTTTGCTAAAATTTTTTTCTTTTGATCAATTTTTCGGATCTATAATTTAATAAAAAAATTTGAAATCTAGGTATTACTGACGGTACCTACCATAGAACGATTTTTTCGAATTTTGGATTTCTCATTATCGGCATAACGGATTTTAATGAAATTTTTTATAAAGAAGCTCCTAAAAAGTTTAAAAAACAAATGCAATGTTTTTAATAAGAGATAAAAACAGATGCAATGTTTTTAAACTTTTTAGGAGCTTCTTTATAAAAAATTTCATTAAAATCCGTTATACCGATAATGAGAAATCCAAAATTCGAAAAAATCTTAAAAATCTTAAAAAAACTTAAAAAAAATTTTTTTTCAATTTAAAAAAAAAGTCATTTTTTTTTGAAAAATTGGATATCTCAAGAACGGCTTAGTATTTTTTTGGAAATTTAACTCTTATTCGTATAATAATAAAAACTTAAGGTCAAATTTTTTTCTTAAAAATGTTTTAAAAATTTTGTATATAAAAGCTTATTTTTTAAGGAACCACTACAACGACTTATAATTTTTGTTCTTGCATAAATTCTTATTTGCGTAGCATTCTGTTTTTATCTCTTACTACTAAAAGAATTTAAAAAATTCATTTTATCCTTATGAACAGTTTTCTTTAATAACATCCGTTTTTAAAATTCCTAGTCTATTACATAGGAGCAAGTTCGTGCGACCCAGTCGTGCATTTTATTTTTTTTTTCATTTTCTATTTTCTCAAAAATGGAACAGCTTATATCATATACATATAATCATATAAAATTTATATTTTTTGAAAACTATATATAGTCAAAATCGGTTATAACGACCTTCAAGGGACTGACGAATTTTTTTTTTTTTTTATAATACACTCGCGCTCGAGGGTATGTTACGAGACCCTTATAATGTTTTAAACACAGCACGGGCGAGGGGGAAATTAGGAGGGGAGAGAAAGAAGGTGTCGATGAACATTGATTTTGAATGTTTGCAAATTGAAATGGCAAGGGAAAACTGTGCCGGGTAAGTTATTCCATAATCGTGTTGTGCGACTAAAAAACGAATCTCTATATTTGACGGTACGACCAAAGTTAGGCTCAAGGGTGAACTGATGAGCATTCCTAGCGAAGCGGGTATCACGGGTGAATTGATAAAGGGGAGGAATACAACTGGCTACTTCGAGTGAGCATTGCTTGTGAAAGAAGCGATAAAACAGGGAAATACATGAAACATTTCGACGGTGTTCAAGAGATGGGAATGAATCCATTATAGCTCTGTTTCCAATCAGTTTTAACGCTCTGTTTTGAATTCTATCCAATAAATGGAGAGAAAATTGTGCAGCACCTGCCCAAAGGTGTGAGTTATACTCGAGTTTTGGACGTATGTATATACGCCTTATAGATGGTAGCCAGATCAGAAGGGGTGAACAATTTCTTACATCGATATAGAAATCCTAAGCATTTAGCAGCATTCTCGGCGGTCTCGAGTATGTGATCATTCCATTCGTTAACACACATACCGAGTACTGGGAGCTTTTCGGTTTCTTCGATGCAAGTGCCATTTAAGGACAATGGCATAGGGGGTATATTTTGCTTCAACTACAATAAACAGCATTGAGTTTTCGAAGCATTAAACTCCACACGGTTTTTTGTACCCCATTTAACAGTGCTGTAAAGATCGGAGTTTAATGAACTTATCATACGGTACCGTTGCAAATTCACTTCCGAAGGAGATGGACGTGAGTTTGGGAACGAGTATGAAAAGCTGAGAGTGGAGTCGTCGGCAAAACAATGAAGTGGATTAGAAGTTTCAGACAAGAGATCATTTATAAAAATGAGGAAGTGAGTCGGAGACAAAACGGAGCCTTGGGGAACACCAGCATTTATTTTGTGAAGATCAGACGTAAAACCATCCAATACAACATGTATTGAACGATCTAGAAGGTAATTTCTAATCCAAAGAATAAGGGCTTCGTTGATGTCAAACGCTCGCATTTTCGATAAGAGAGCCTGGTGCCAAACTCTATCAAATGCCTTAGAAATATAAAGCGCAATAATCTTACTTTCTCCAAAACAATGTAAAGATCTGTTCCACTCTTCGGTAAGATATGCCATCAGATCACCAGTGGAACGATTGCTGCGAAAGCCGTATTGCCGGTCATTAAGAAGCTTTCGATCTTCGAGATATTTCTTGAGCTGATGATTTACCAGCGATTCCATGACCTTGGAAAGAAGGGACGTAAGTGCGATTGGTCGATAGGACGAATGGGAGGAAGGGTCACCTTTTTTAGGAACAGGCTGGACAAATGCTGTTTTCCATCTTCTAGGGAAGATTCCAGAACAGTAGGAGCGATGGAAAAGCTTACGCAATGGTTTTGCCAGCGATGAAGAACACCTCTTCAGAAGAATGGGGGGTATAACATCAGGACCAGCTGATTTGTTTATATCAAGATCTCGAAGGGCTCTTGCAACTGTACGAGTGCGGAAATATACCTGTCCCATTGAATGATTTACGTTCTCAAGTACAGAAGGGGCAATGTTGCTAACAGGCAACGTGGAGTTAGCAGCAAAATGAGCTGCAAGTACATTTGCCTTCTCTAAAGAGCTAGTTATCGGTTTTTCTTTGTAGATGAGCGTTGGAACCGAAGATGAAATTGAATTTTTTATGTTCTTGACAAATGACCAGAAATTTCTACTGCCTTTGGGACATTGCAGGATTTTTTGCCTTAATTTCTGTTCATGTAACGAATTTAGTCGTTATAAGCGATAGGTCGCTGTAACCGATATCGAGTAAATAAATTTGTTTTCAAGTAGAGACCCTTTTTTATAATTTATAATTCTTATTTATTGTTGAGGCACGTTGAGGTTCGTTTCTGACTCATTTTCCAATACTAGATACTTTATGCGAACCTAATAAAATAAAACTTATACGACTATTCGTCACGCAGAAAAATTTGCACTAAGTAATTTTCCCACCTACTTAAACATACTCAAAACAAGTAATAACGTGACGCCGTGACCTAAGAATTTAGTTGTTATAACCGATGTCGTTGTAACCTATTTTGACTGAATTTCTAAAATTGCATGCTTGATTTCTTTGGATCTTGACAATTAACAGTTTTTTAATACTACAAGATGTATATCAAAAAATAATTGTATTTTATCTGAAAATAACGGTACCCACCATACATTTATAAAACTTTGTTATTTTTCTCCCACCTAGAATTTTGATAAGACAATTTTCTTGCACTTAATCTTAACGATCTATAAATTAACAAAACGGAATTGAAATGAGGACATTACTGACTGTATATACAATATATCATAGAATTTCAGGACATAGGATTTGAGTGAAAGTTTGTACATTTTAGCATCGCCCAAGCAACACATAAACTCTTGGAGAGTACTTCAATAAATGTATCAGCTCTTTACAAGCTGTTAGTTCAATCTTCTTAATACCATTTCACTTTATGACCTCCTAATTTGCTCTTTAAAATGTTCTTTTTGTTATAGTATAATTAAACGCTCTTTAAAACATCTTAGAGATAATCATGACAAATGTCACCATATTAACTCCCTATGTACCCTCTATAAAACCTCCTTAAAAAGAGTAGTTTTAAAATGCTGAAAGAGGTTTTTATTTTAATCTTTCGAATACATCTTGAAGATATTCTGTGGAAGTTTTCACTAAAACGTATTTATGAAAGCTTAACATTAAGAATTACTACTTTACTCTTTGGTTGAAAAAAAAATGTTTTGTTTCGCCTAACAATTGTGAAACTAAGCGAAAATCTTTTTTTCTTTCTTCTGCTTAAATAAAACAACTCAACTATTTAGTTGAATGTGCGCGCCATTGCATATGATTATGTTTAACAAAAAACAAGCAAAGCTGCACAAATGTTTGGTTGCTTATAGAAAACAGATGAACTATTTGGTTGAATGTTCGCGCAGGTGCGTATAATTATATGTTACACAAAATAGCGAACTCATTTTAGGCAATCGTTTAGTTTGTGTCAAAACACAAACTTTTTAGTTGCTCGCCGTAACAAACAGTTGCAAAACTAAAAATTGAATGTGCGCGCCTAGCCTAATTGTTGTGAATTTGTTATCTTTTTCTTTAACTCTTTGCTTACACTTTGTTTGCTCTTTTTGTCTTTGAATTTGACTGATTGTAAACAGCTATATTCTTCCTTTACTCTTTGTATACACTTTTTTCACTTTTTGCTTTGAATTTAAGTTTCGATATCTTATTGTGAAGTGCTTAAGATATTTTAAAGAGTTCTTAACAAATGGATGGCGTATCTGTATAAAATACATATATTTTGTAAAGGGTGACTTTGATAAACGTATATTGAAGATAAAATTATTATTATTATTATTTACTATACGAAGTCATCAGTTTCTACGGATGTAAGTAAATGAAAGAAGGAAATGTTGTTATTTGAAGAACTTTGGCAGAATATAAAAGAAATGTTGAAATAAAATTCAAATTCAAATAAAATTGATAATGGGTATTATTTTGATTATGTATATGTAATATCAAATTTTCTGAATTTTCAGTGATTCTTTAGTCGGTTGACAGTTGAACTCAATATTTTGTATCTTGATAGAATGTTGACGCAACAATAAAATGTCAAGTTAGCATATCTTTCTAACAGATTTTTAATCCAGGGATTTTAACACTTTGTGAAATAAAAATTAAGGAATGACATATATTTTCACTTATTTTCATATACGAGTAGTATGTCTTTTTGTATCTTTTCTCTGTAAGATGTATAAAACCTGTCAACTTACATTTAAATTTTGAAAAAAAAAATGCAATAAAAATCCGGAATCATTCTTCAAACAATTATTATGTTTCTTTGTGTTTTGTAGTATAAAGGAGATCTTAGCATCACCATATACAATAAAAAAGTTGATTTCATTTTATTTCGTACAAAATTCTAAAGACGTAAGTGCTAATGTCGCTCAGTTTGTAAACCTTTTGAGTTGTATTTATTTGCTGAAATTATTTTACATTTTAAAATTATTCAGTTCGAACAAAAAAAGACCTTTCATAAAATAAAGCACCCTGTAGGTAGAAATACCTTCGATACATACCCATACATAAATCGGCCATATCTATTGCATACTTAAACGTCATTTCTTTTTTTATTCTGAGGGCATTTTATTATTTTTCTGAATATTTTTTTGTAAATACTATTCTATTTGAAGGCGCGTTAATTTCAAGTAGGGTAGAGTATGCGGTTTCAAATTAAATCTTCTCTCGCAAATCAAAACACACAATCATAAAAAGGGTATACAATGAATATCGTAAATCCAGTAATAAATTATTGAAGGAAAGAATTCACCATGTTTGTGTATTTATATTAGTCAATCCGTTTTATTTGAATTGCATTAAATTTGTATTTGCGTGAAAGAGAAAGACATTTTTTATACATATTTCTTCTTCGCAGTTCAATCTTTCTACTCAAAAATATAAACATCTTGAAAACCACTTGAAAGTGTCTTTATAGATTAATTAAAAAATGATCTTTATGAAGTCTTATAAATACTTTACTTAGAACTCTTTGTTCAATACAATAGACTCCTCCCCTTTAGGCCTTTTTGGGTATTACAGACCTCTTTAAGATTGTTCAAAGAGTTGAAAACACTTGGAAAATAACTTTTCAAGATATCTGTAAGAGGCAATTGTGTTGCTTGGGCGGGTTGGGTACCATATCCCGCTTTTTATAATCCCGTTTTTTTTTAAATTCCGTGTTTATAATCCCGTTTTTTATAATCCCGTTTCTTATTACGACGTATAAATAGTCAGGCAACCCCCTGCTTGGTCACACTATAGGATTTTGGGTATAGGTGCAAGGTTGGGTGTATGCAAAATTTCTTTAGCATTTAAAGAATCTGGAAAATAACTAACATTAAATAAAATAATTTATTTATTTCGTTTTAAAAAAGTTTTTCACAACATTAATTTTAATTTAAAGCGACGCGTTTCGGATATTATATATCTTCGGGCTTAACTTAAATAAATTATATACAAATATACAAATTTTAATCGTTTTACATTTATTAAATTATATATAAAAACTTGTGTTTTTTAAAGAAACTGCTACAAAGATTTATAATTTTTGTTTTTGCATAAATTCATATTTGTTTAAGAAATTACATAGCAGTCTATTTTTATTTTCAACTGCTAATATAATTCGTTTAGCCTTCAAAAAAATAATTTGAGAATTATGAAAATTTTATAACATTATATTTTTTTTTTAATTCTTAGTATATTACGTAAGAGAAAGTTCGTGCGAGCCAGTCTTTCATTTTATACCAATAGCATTAAGCATTTTATTTATGAATCTAATTAAAAATCGTTAAGTTCGTTTTTGAAAGAATTAAAAAAAAAGGCCAAATAATTAAAATGAGTTAAGGTAATGAAAATTCTCTGTACCGAATTTAAAGCAAATCCTTTCATTCATTTACTATCTAGCTCGATGCATACACACACCTGGATGTAGAGACAAACAGACCCCACTTGGCCCACGTACATCATGACGAAAACCATTGTAATGTAAGATATAATTTAAATCTCGAAATGTTTATTTGACACGAAACCCATAAATGCAGTATAGACCAAGTTAAAAAGGAAAAGGGTGTAGTCTATTATTAGTTTTTTTTTTATCTTACCTACATCAACGTACGAGTATGTTTTTTGATCGAAAATGAATTCCAACTGAACAAAGGATACCATTCGAAACTGTTTAAATTAAAATGTTTCGAAATTTACTTTTCAAATCGATTCTGCAATCAATCTCTTAATCTCTTCACATTAATTAATCGAATACAATTACTAATTACCAGTTTTATCCTTGGTGGTTTGAATGAATTTGTTTAAACTGCGGTTAACTTGTTGTGATGGATATTAATTCAACGGCATCATTTCAAATTATCATAATTGCGTTTATTATCTTTGTGTAAAATCTTCTATGGGTCATTTTGCATTCATAATGGGACTTATCGATTGAGTTCCATTAGCTTATTGAATTTTAAAGTTCTAAGGATTAAATGCGCTTAAAATTTCAGTCGACTGCAGGAGTGCAGGCTATTTTTTTTTTTTTTTTTTTTTTTTTTTTTTTTTTTTTTGAGAATATACTTTTAGATTTAAAAATGGAATTTCATTTAAGTGAAAATAGTTTCCACCATTAGATGACAAAGGTTTCTATAATGGTTTAAGTCCAAAGCTATTAGGTAGTTGTTTTCTATTTTGAATGCGTAAAAAAAACACTACCCCATCTTCGAGATATTGAATTTTGAAAAAAAAAATTGAATTTTTTTTTTCAAAAATTAAAGTTTTTAAATGAAATCCGTTATGCCGATAATGAGAAAGTCAAAATTAAATAAAATGCACGACTGGATCGCACGAACTTGCTCTTATGTAAAAGTACTTTGGAATTTAAGATACATTTTATAAATATAAAACATGGATTTAATGAGATAATAATGTTCAAATGCATAAAATTGCCGTCTGGTTTCCGGAAAAGTATGAATTTATGCAAATAAACCTTAAAAAATCGTTTTATTATTAAATACATTTTTTATATAAGAAATTTCTCTAAAATTTTTCAATAAAAAAATGTGGGATGCGAATTTTAAGTATTTAATAATATTGGTTTTAGGAAATAATTTCAAAAAATAATCGTTCATAGGTTTTGAAGATATTGATCTAAAATTTTTTTTTTTTTTTTTAAAACCCAATAAATATTTTTTCGAATATTTTTATATACAATATTATTTTAAACTTAAAGGGACTCCTGCTAAAAATTTTGGGTTAAAATCCTTAGAGCCGTTAATGAGAAAGTCGAAAATCAAAAAAACGGGTCTATGGCAGGTACCCCTAATAACATTTTGCCCCAAAATTTTTTTTTCATCAAAATGTAGTCCATGTCCATAATATCACACTTAATTTTTTTTATCAAAATCGTTAGAGCCGTTTTCGAGATAAAAAAGATTTTGCTATACGGGTGTATGGGGGGTACCCTTAGTTTTGGAGCTAAAAAAAAATTTCAATTTTTCTTCTAGGGAATCACCGAAGACTCTTAACTACCGAGACTGAAAGAAATAGGTGCAGTGGTTTAGGCTGTAGTGAGAGGTACAGACATACAGACACACTGAAACATGTTTTTTGTGTACTAAATTTTCCTTAAAATTTTTATAAAAAAAATTGATATGCAACTTGTTAGTATTTAATAAAATACATTTTAAAACGTAATTTAAAAATTTAATCGTGTATCGGTTTTCAAGATATTGAATTTTCAAAAAAAAATTTGTATTATTTTTTTAAAAATCCAAAAACTATTTTTTCGAAAAAATTTTTGGTTTATATTTTTTCAAATGCAAAACAGCTCCTGCATAAAAATGTTGGTTAAAATCGTTAGAGCCGTTGGTGAGAAATTCGAAAATCAAAAAAACCGTTATATGACAGGTATCTACCCCTAATAACATTTCCCCCCAAATTTTTTTTTCACCAAAATTTAGTCCATGTCCATTATATCATACTCAATTTTTTTTATCAAAATCGTTAGAGCCGTTTTCGAGATAAATAAGATTTTGCATTACGGGTGTATGGGGGGTACCCTTAGTTTTGGAGCTAAAAAAAAATTTCAATTTCTCCTCTAGGGAATCACCGAAGACTCTTAACTACCAAGTTTGAAGAAAATACCTCCGGTAGTTTAGGCTGTAGTTCGAGGTACAGACATACAGACATACAGACATACAGACATACAGACAGACAGACGGAATTGTCGGACCCACTTTTTTCGTCTTCGCTATCATCGTAATGTCAACTTTGATCAAAATCTCGAGTTCGATTTTTTTTCCAAATGCAGAACTTGCCCTATAGTACCTATATCGCAAGTAAAAAATTGTTGTATTGTAGGTACAGTTAGTAATGTCTAGTTGCTATTCTCGCAAGAGCGTAGTATAATTGTGTCGATTTTTTTTTTCCAATAACCGGTCGGTGGTGTTAGGTAGGTAGGTAGGTTGTTGGGCTGACAATTGATGTTGCTATCGTCACATGTAGATCCATTGTGTTACCCGTGAGTGTAATCACACTTCCCTGATAAAACCTATGTATTCCATTAATCAGTCAAGCCATTTTGAGGCATTGACGAAGTTCAATATGTGTATTCCTGAAATATTAGAAATATCTTCTAGATTGTCAAAGAAGTAGCTACCAAGCCATTTCCTTCTCTGGTGGCATAGTGACGGGCAATGACAGAGAAAGTGTGATGTGTCTTCATGTACCTCTTCATCACCACATCCTCTGCATAGGTCATCTGTACTTAGTTTCATTTTAAATTTATGGTATTTCAATAAATTGTGTCCGGTGATTATGCTCGTAAGAGAGCGAAGGGACTTCTCACTATGTTGTATAAATCTGTCAGTTCTCTGCTTGTAAAAGCAGGGCCATATTTTCCTAGTAGTATCACAGGTGTCAAGTAGACTCCACCTTTCATTGGATTTCTTAGGATTATATCTGAAATTTTCTGTTTAATGTTGCAGAGTTGGATGCTTACCATCTCTGCTTGACTTGCGTCGAGCGCTGATCCCTGTCTTGCCAACTCATCGGTATTTTCATTACCTGGTATGCCGCTGTGTCCCGGTACCCAGCAGAGTCTAATATTGTGCTCCATGCCAAGAACCTTAAGCTCTTCGCGGCAGCAGGAGACAAGCTTCGATTTTATCACAGTGGCAGAAATCGCCTTTATTGCCGCTTGGCTATCGCCATCATTGATACCTGTCTAGCAGCTGTTGTCACTGCCAGGACCTCCGCTTGGAAGACACTGCTATGATCTGGGAGCCTAAGTGAGTTGTTTAGCTCAAGAGGTTCTGAGAAAAAGCCTGCACCAACACCTGTGTCCATTTTGAAGCCATCAGTATAGATTGCTATTTCTGATTCACTGGTGTAGGGTTGGTTGTTCAGCCATTCTTCTCTGCTTGGAAAGGCAGTTTGGAATGGTTTATAAAAGTCAAGCTCGGGTGTTGTATAATCTGTAATGATGCTATCACCCAAGTATTTCTGAAGAATTTGAGCATGTCCTATTGCGCTGTTTTTTCAGGTATTAGTCTGGCTTAGCCTTAAGGCGCTATATGCTGCGGATTCTTGTACGAAAAGGTCTAGGGGTTTCAGGTTGAGTATCGCATCCAACCCTGCAGTTGGTGTGGATATCATGGCACCCGTAATCCCAATGCACGCGAGTCTCTGTATTTTTGTCAGAGTTTTGAGGTTCGTGCTTTTTTCCGTTGCATTCCACCATACCAAATTACCATAGGTTAGTATGGGTCTGATTATCGCCAAATACATCCACCTGATAATTTTGGGATTTTCCAAAGATTCTGTTACAGGAGTAGAATGAAATCATTCCTTTTTTCGCTCTTTCCTTAGTGTTAAGACTCCAGTTTAATTTCCTATCTAGAATCACACCAAGATACTTTGCATGATATGAAATCTTCAGCGGGGTGCCTTCAATTGAAGGTATTCTGAAGTTTGGTATTTTCCTTTTATTTGTGAAGAGGACTAATTCTGTTTTTGACGGGTTAACCATCAGACCGCACTTTCTAGTCCATCTATTAACCTTAGAAAGGGCGTATTCAATCTGTTCACTGATAGTGGGTAAGAATTTACCTGTAGCTAATAACGCAAGATCGTCAGCGTAGGCTACTACCTTTAGACCACAGTGTTTTAAATTAATGAGAATTGTGTTCATAACCAGCACCCAAAGGAGTGGTGAGAGAACTCCCCCTGTGGGGTGCCGCTGGATGTGGATACTCTCATCTGTATCCCTGCCAGTTCCGAGTTAATTTGCTTGTTCTTTAGCATGCACATAACCCAACGTATTATCGAATTATCGATTTTATTGTCTACTAGAGCTGCCTTTACCGCTTTATTGTTCACGTTATTGAAAGCTCCTTCAATATCGAGAAACGCAGCAAGTGTTATTCTTTGTCGCTCATAGGTCGGTGGTGTTAAGCACAGCGTGAATTTCGACGACGATTTCCTAATTGTGTTTCCCCAACTGGGTAAACATTCCGACGCTTAGCTACTCGACTCGAAGAGACTGGAACTACAGGAGTCCATGCAGGGCATTTTCGCCACCGATTTCGTTGTTCGGCGGAGAATATCGCGGCTGTGGCTGCCGATGACGCTGCTGAGAACGATGAAGCATCAACCAGATGACGGGCCACGCAATTGGACATTACCAGACGAAGAGGACGATTTCGTGTCGAAAATCATGATGAGCCATTAAATCCTCTCAAAACCACTGTGTGGTGCGGCGTTCGCGAGGGAGGAGTGATTGGCCATGCTACAGGGCCATGATAAACAACTTTATAGTTCCGGAATTGGATGAGCGGGGCTTGGGGAACATGTGGTTTTAACAAGATGTTGCAACCCAATATACAGCAAGAGCCAAATGATAATATGTAGAAACTGTTCACGGTCGCGTAATCTCCCGTTTTGGCGATTTGGCATGACCAGTTCGCGGGTTTATGAAAGCAAGCCTCAGACAATCGGAGCCCTTAGGGTGAATATCCGAGAGGAATGCGAACAGTGTTATCACCGGATATCTTGCGGAAAGTCATTGATAATACAATAAAACGGGCACAAATATGTACTGGGTGGGCCAAATACAAGTTTTTAACAATTGAACTATTACAATACAACTAACAAAATTATTTTTTTAATATATTATGGCCTTATTAGCAAGAGGAAACATTCCCATTAATTATGGAACACAACGTCGTTTAACTGGATGGTCGTGTGCCTTCAATTGCTGAGTGAATTGGACCTTGTAAGCGAATAATCCGAGATCTTTGTGCTGTACTCTCCTCAGGCTAGTGCGTGAAATATTGAACTGTTGAAATCGATGGCGAGTTGATGTTCGTGAATTGAGTCCCACACTCTCGGCTTCAGCAGCCACATTCTCGTATTTCGCACCATGAGTGTCATCCACCATGGGTGTCATCCACTAGCTTACCAGTTTCAAGAACTTTTTGTGCAAACTTGCCTACAGCAGGCGGCGGCGGTGGCTGCTTCACTTCGGCCAAAACTTCTTTTCAAAAAACACACTGCTTGGGCTACACAGTACTCACTTTGGAAATAAGTTTTCAATATTTCGTTGTTCAAGCGTAAAGCGACTCATTTCATATGATACTGACTTTCTGTCAAAATTTCGAGCAATAAACGACTGTCAGTGTCAAAATAACCTATGATTTAAAAAGAAACCACAGATGGCCCATTTTTTATATTAACACTGGCAGCAGGCGCTTGACCGATATCATCTTTTCCACTTTACAGAGAAAATTTAAAAGGTCCAAATAAAGATTTCCATCACTCAAAATCATTTCTTTTTACTAAGCAAAAATGTAATTGAAAAACAAAATTGGATGATCAATTTTCCGCCACCTTGTTCGACTCCAGCCCAAACGGCTCGGCCGATTTCGCTTAAATTTGGTAGATAGCATTTTAAAGTTTTTCCTCCCAAACGTTTTTTTTTTTAATTTTTTTTAAGACCAAAAATAACCAGTATACCTGCCATACGAATCTTTATCGAAATAAAATATGTTGTTTTTTTTAAAAACTGTTCCCCAGATTTGTATATAAAAAAAATCACAAAATTTAATTTAGTTAAAGAAGAACCATTTTCTTGTTTTTGATTTTCTCATAAGCGATACAACCGATTTTGATCACATTTTTATTTTTTTTGTATGCTTAAGCTCCCTAAAAATTTGGATCGTTTCACAATTAAAAGGATTTTTTTGATTTTTTTAAGAAACATTTCATTTTTGTTTTTGGGAAATTTAATATTTGGAAAATCCCATGAATTTTTAAACTTTTTAAGCGATTAGTTTTTTTTTAATATCTACAGGTGTAGGAAAAACATTTTTATTTTATCTAAAAATAACGGTACCTACTATACAAATGTAAAAAAAAAAGGTTTAAGAAATTCGTAATTTTCTAGAAAACGGCTGATAGAATTTTAATAATTTTTTTCTTTCGAATAAATAAAAATTGAAATTTAGATAATACTGACGGTACCTAGGTAACATTCAATGGTTTTTTTTCGAATTTTATATTTCTCATTATAAGCATAAAGGATTTTAATGAAATTGTTTATACAGAACCTTCTAAGAACATTTAAAAGCATTGCATTTCAAAATTTAAAAAAAAAAATATTTTTTGAATTTTTGAAACATTTAATTTTTATTCGAAGAATAATAAAAACTTTGATTTGGCGTACTAAATTTTTTTATTAAAAATATTTTTAAAAATTTCTTATATAAAAGCTTGTAACGACCACACACATCTATCTTATTAATTATTTACTTTTCATTAAATTTTGAAATGATTCACTTAATTCTTTTATTATTAACAAATTGTTCAATTATTATTTTCACTATTCAATTACTTTTATGTTAATTTCACTACTTTTATAACATTAATAAAATGTCACTACTACTTTTTATTCAATACTTAACTTATCTTCTTTTGTAATCTCACTACCTACATATGTAAACAACCATATGGCAACACCTAAAAATATACTTCAAAATTCGAACAAACTATAATGAAAGCTCTTTGCTCAATATACTTCGAAATTCGAACAAACTAAATGAAAGCTCTTTGCTCCTGCGCAAAAGCTCCTCGGCAAACAGTATAAAAGGCGAGCCTTGACAGGAGTGAAATCACTTCTAGTTTGGTGCTCTTAGTGCGAAGTTGGTACCCAGCGTCCGCTATTACATCTTATTGGAAGAGAAGCATTTGTGTATGCTTTGCACTACTGCGACGTTTCACAAGCGTCCTATAGTGTTTGGCAGTGCACGGATGTTTCTTCTTTTCTCTTTCTTTTAGCACATATTTTGCTGAAGGGCACTACGGGGTATGGAGTGTGCGAAGTTCCACGAGCGTCCACACGAAATACTCTTCCATAGATGCCAGATGCAAAACAATGTTGCCACACCTTTTTTTTTTATTATTAAAATATCTTTTAACTTAATTTGCCATGGTTGTCACTTTTAAGTACATACCACCATTTACTAAACTATTTGTTTCTTTTAAATGACAAATAAAATCCATTTTGTTCTTTTTTTTTAAATTTACAAACAAGGTGTTTCTTTTCATTCTTTCATCTTCGACTTTAAAACATTTGTTTAGCTGCCCATTCAACGGATACTGCGGTCTTCGGACAGCATACCTGTGGTGGAGAGTCAAACAAAGCGGCGTTGGCTAATCCTTTTCTATAATTTTCAGCTTAGTGTTTTCAACGAGTTCTCCACACCCAAAACGAAGCTCTCATAAATATTTAATAAATAAATAAATAAATAATTTATTTATTGGCGCCCATCCAAATCCAACATCTAGTCGCGTTACAAATTGGCGCCCAACGTGGGGCACTACTGAAATTATAAAATGACTACATTAACTGACGCTCAGTTCAAAAAAATTTATCTCTGCAATGCAGGAGCAAACGAAACAAGGCAGCTTTAGTAATTGCATGGCAAGAACTAGCATAATTTTCGGCAATCAATTGCGGCCGATTACATTTATCGCCCTACCAACTGCCAAAGATAACCGCACCCTTATAGGAATAGACTTCCTTGAAGAAAATGGCGTTATTCTTGACTTGGGTCAACGGGTTTGGTACTTTGCTGACCAGACTCACAAAAAGTTTGACTTCTACGACACGAGTCATACTAGAATTTTAAAGCCTCAACTCGTCACCAACGTCCAAATATTGTGCCCTCCACATAATATACAATATACGAGACCTCAGTTGGAAGCAAGAGCGGCGGAAAGCACGCCACTTGTAACTAGGTACTCGCCAATACAAAAAGTTAGTGCCTTCCTGTCATGGTTCAATGAGCGTAAGCCTATTTCGCCACTCGCAGCAACGCCTGCAGAAAATAATGAAATCAGCAGCCCACTGAAAACCCCACTTAAAAGGAAGAAGACTACGTCAACTATAACCAATAATGACTATTCACCTGGTTATATCCAACAAATCTTCAACAACTCTTTAAGAAGCACGGATGTAACTCCAGAGCGAAGTCGAGAAAATCTGTTTCCGCCACTTAAGCAGAGTGATGAAGGGGGTGATCCAGACCCATGGTTCACCGAAATCAATTCAATTGATGTAAGCCTCCGATCTAATGAAGCAAAGGAGTTAACTCTAGCTGAGAAGCGGGAACTCTGCCAATTGCTTAGTAGTAATAAGGGAGCATTCAGCAAGATCAAGGGCGCAACTCCATTCGCAACTCACAAAATTGATACTGGGAATCACGATCCCGGAGCAGTTCTTGTCCAGGGGGAGAAAACAAATGAACACCCGATTGAATACGCTTCACGTCTCCTAACATCATCGGAACGCAATTATTCAACCACTGAACGAGAAGCTCAACTACAAGACAAGGAGTTAAAGGCAATCATCGAATCATTTGAGAAAAATGATGAAAATGTGACAAGATGGACATCGCGTGGATATTTGCTCAACGACAGCATTCTCTACAGATATTCTTCCAAATCAGACTCCGAAGATGCTCAACTAGTTGTACCACAGCAAGAACGAGGAGAGATCCTTAAGTTCTATCACGACGCTCCTACAGCTGGACATTACGGAATTGTTCGTACCATCGCACGAATAGCTTCCAGATATACTACTGGCCTGGAATGCGAAAAGATATAACGAAACACATTGCCAACTGTCTCGAATGTCAACGTTATAAGCCAAGTAATTTGAAACCCGCAGGACTTCTACAAACAGTTTCAAGCAATCAAAGATTTGAAGTGTTAGCAGTCGACTTATTTGGACCATTACCTACAACCTTAGAAGGGTTTCAATGGGTTCTCATTGCAGAAGACATCGCCACAAGGTGGATAGAAGTATTCCCCTTAAAAGAAGCAACCGCTGCAAACTGTGGACTCACACTTCTCAACGAAATCTTCCTTCGATACGGTGTTCCTAGACGCCTACTCTCAGACAATGGTCCACAATTCGTATCAGCATTGATGCAGCAACTGACCGAATTTCTTGGCATCGAACAAACTTTAACACCCGTTTATCACCCTGAGGCAAACCCTGTTGAACGTCGGAATCGCGATATGAAGACACAACTTGCCATCCTCGCTGGCACTGACCATACAACTTGGGCTAATGAACTAGCAAATATACGCTTCGCCATGAACACAGCCAAATGTCAGAGCACTGGTTACACACCATCCTATTTGATGTTTGGAAGAGAGCTCAGAACCATCAAAGATGTTACCAACGATCAACGACCGATCATCGAAAATGAAAACTTTATTCCGCAAATCACGCCCAGGCTTCTGAAACTTACTGAAACCATGCAATACGTCAGAGAAGAAACTGAAAAGATGCAAGACCACAACAAACGTATCGTCGACAAGAAACGTCGCCCACAAGCTACTTTCAAAGTAGGCGACAAAGTACTAATCACTTCCCACTTTCTTAGCAAATCCTCGAAGAACTTGACTTCCAAGTTTATGCCTAGGAGGGATGGTCCTTACACCATTATCAAACGACTCGGTACATCCACTTACCAGGTCGCCTCAATTGATGACACCACTACACCATTGGGTACCTATCATGTATCTTCAATAACAAAATATACACACGAAAGCGCCAACAAGCAACAACCCATACAACCACTAAGAAGGCGTGGTCGTCCCAAGAAGTCTACTCCTGTCGCATCATCGGGACGATCTCTACGACAGAGGGGGAGAATGTAACGACCACACACATCTATCTTATTAATTATTTACTTTTCATTAAATTTTGAAATGATTCACTTAATTCTTTTATTATTAACAAATTGTTCAATTATTATTTTCACTATTCAATTACTTTTATGTTAATTTCACTACTTTTATAACATTAATAAAATGTCACTACTACTTTTTATTCAATACTTAACTTATCTTCTTTTGTAATCTCACTACCTACATATGTAAACAACCATATGGCAACACCTAAAAATATACTTCAAAATTCGAACAAACTATAATGAAAGCTCTTTGCTCAATATACTTCGAAATTCGAACAAACTAAATGAAAGCTCTTTGCTCCTGCGCAAAAGCTCCTCGGCAAACAGTATAAAAGGCGAGCCTTGACAGGAGTGAAATCACTTCTAGTTTGGTGCTCTTAGTGCGAAGTTGGTACCCAGCGTCCGCTATTACATCTTATTGGAAGAGAAGCATTTGTGTATGCTTTGCACTACTGCGACGTTTCACAAGCGTCCTATAGTGTTTGGCAGTGCACGGATGTTTCTTCTTTTCTCTTTCTTTTAGCACATATTTTGCTGAAGGGCACTACGGGGTATGGAGTGTGCGAAGTTCCACGAGCGTCCACACGAAATACTCTTCCATAGATGCCAGATGCAAAACAATGTTGCCACACCTTTTTTTTTTATTATTAAAATATCTTTTAACTTAATTTGCCATGGTTGTCACTTTTAAGTACATACCACCATTTACTAAACTATTTGTTTCTTTTAAATGACAAATAAAATCCATTTTGTTCTTTTTTTTTAAATTTACAAACAAGGTGTTTCTTTTCATTCTTTCATCTTCGACTTTAAAACATTTGTTTAGCTGCCCATTCAACGGATACTGCGGTCTTCGGACAGCATACCTGTGGTGGAGAGTCAAACAAAGCGGCGTTGGCTAATCCTTTTCTATAATTTTCAGCTTAGTGTTTTCAACGAGTTCTCCACACCCAAAACGAAGCTCTCATAAATATTTAATAAATAAATAAATAAATAATTTATTTATTGGCGCCCATCCAAATCCAACATCTAGTCGCGTTACAAGCTTATTTTTTTAAGAAACCAGTACAGATTTATAATTTTTGTTCTTGCATAAGCTAATAGTTGCTTGAATCACATGGCATCCTGTTTTTAGCTCCAACCACTAAGTCTTTTAGTCTATTAAAAAAATGAATTTTATGCTTATGAACAGTTTTTCTCTAATAACATTCATTTTTGAAATTCTTAGTCTTTTACATAAAATAAGGTTTTATATAAGAAAATGTTAAAACATTTTTAAGAAAAAATGTGGGTACGCCAATTTGAAGTTTTTATTGTTGTATGAATAAAAATTAAATTTACAAAAAAAAACTATTGAGCCATTTTCGAGATATTGAATTTTCAAAAAACCAAAAAATTGATTTTTTTTTTCAAAATTCAAAAAAATATTTTTCTGAAAGTTTTGAAATGCAATGTTTTTTAAACTTTTTAAAAGCTTCTCTCTACGAAATTTCATTAAAATCCGTTGTGCTGATAATGAGAAATTCAACATTTTAAAAAATCGTTCTATGGTAGGTACAGTCAGTAATATCTTGTTTTCAAAATTTTTTTTATTAAATTACAGATATTAAAAAATAATTGAAAGAAACAAAATTTCAGCGAAATTCTCTGAACCGTTTTCGAGAAAAATACGATTTTCGAAAAGCATTTTTTAACATTTGTATGGAGGGTACCGTTATTTTTAGGTAAAATGAATTTATTTTTCTCATATCTTGTAGATTATTTTTCCAAACTTTTATTTATCAAGTTTTGAAAAAATCGAGCAGGGTGTTTTCCAAATATTGTGTTTTCAAAAAAAAAATTGGAAAGTTTTTTTAAAAATCCAAAAAAAAATTTTTGAAAAATTTGAATACACAATAATATTCAAACTGCTGGGAAGCTTAAGCATAAAAAAATTATCAAAATCGGTAGTATCGTTTTCGAGAAAATCAAAAACAAAAAAAAAATGGTCCCAAGGGGGGTACCAAAACTACTCATTTTTTGGAAATTTTTTTTCAACCAATACCTAGGTTTAACTAAATTAAATTTTTTGATTTTTTTTAAAGAAATCGTTGGGACAGTTTTTGCGAAAAAAAAAATATTTATAAAATTTCGAAAAAAAATCGTATGGCAGGTACCGTTATTTTCGGTCTTAAAAAATCAAATCAAAAAACATCCGGGGGTAAAAAATTAAAATCCATATCTTCCAAGTTTGAAGAAAATCGGCCGAGCCGTTTAGCTGTAATCGAACAGACAGACAGACAGAAATGCCGGACCCACTTTTTTCGTCTTCGCTATCATCGTAATGTTGCGAGACCGATGGTTTTCGTCTTCCCTATGAATGTTATTAATGTCAAATGTGACCTAAGCCGTGAGTTCGATTTTTTTACGAATGCCATAACTTACCATGTAATATGTACATATATGTACATATATTATCGCATGTAAATGGACAGTAAATCTTCATAAAAAATAAAATGCACGACTGGGTCGCACGAACTTGCTCCTATGTAATAGACTAGGAATTTTAAATACGAATATTATTTGAAAAAACTGTTCATAAGGATAAAATTAATTTTTTAAATTCTTTTAGTAGTAAGAGTTAAAAACCGAATACTATGCAAATATGAATTTATGCAGGAACAAAAATTATAAGTCGTTGTAGTGGTTTCTTAAAAAAAAAGCTTTTATATACAAACTTAAGAAAAAATTTTGGTACGCCAATTTAAAGTTTTTATTATCGTTCGAATAAAAATTAAATTTCCAAAAAAAATATTGAGCCATTTCTGAGATACTGAATTTTCAAAAAAATAAAAAATAGATTTTTTTTTTTTTTTTTTTTTTTCAAAAATTCAAAAAATATTTAATTTAAGGTTTTGAAATGCAATGTGTTCTAGACTTTTTAGAAGCTTCTCTATAAATTTTTTTATTAAGATCCGTTATGTGGATAATGAGAAATTCAAAATTCGAAAAAATGGTTCTATGGTAGGTGTACAAGCTGTAATATCTTAATTTCAATTTTTTTTATTAAATTAAAGATCGTAAAAATTCATTGAAAGAAAAAAAATTTTAGCGAAATTCTCGGAACCGTTTTCGAGAGAAATACGATTTTTGAAAACCATTTATTTTAAATTTTTAGCATTTGTATGGTAGGTACCTTAATTTTTAGGTAAAATAAAAATTTTTATATCACATCTTGTAGATATTATTGAGAAACTATTATTTATCGAGTTTAAAAAAAATCTAGCTGGGGGTTTTCGAAATATTGAGTTTTGAAAAAAAAATTTTGAAGTTTTTTTTTAAAATCCAAAAAAAAATTTTTTTGAGAAAATCAAAAACAAAAAAAAGAGTTCCTTGGGGGGTACCCTCAATAACCATTTTTCGGAAAAATGTTTTCATCCAATACCTAGCTTTAATTAAATGAATTTTTTTTTGTGTTTTTATTTTTAAAATCTGTCGAACAGTTTTTGAGAAAAAAAAATGTTTATAAAGTTTCGAAAAAAAATCGTATGGCATGTACCGTTATTTTTGGTCTTAAAAAATCAAATCAAAAAACATCCGGGGGTAAAAAATTAAAACCCATATCTACCAAGTTTCACGAAAATCGGCCGAGCCGTTTAGCTGCAATCGAACGGACAGACAGACAGAATTGCGAGACCCACTTTTTTAGTCTTCGCTATCATCGTAATGTCAACTTTGATCAAAATCTCGAGTTCGATTTTTTTTACGAATGCATAACTTGCCTTATAGTACCTATAAGTCGCAAGTAAAAATACGGGATCTTGGCATAATCGTCAGAAAATTATGCCATCTTGTTGGTGAATAATTGGTTAAAATGGTCAACTTGTTTTGGAAATTAATCAGCCATAGAAAATTTGTAATCAAAACTTAAACTTTTTTAAGGTCACGCGCGTTTTTGACACCTCTTTTGTGGGATATTCGCAAAACATGTTTACCACCTGTAAGGTCTGTAGATGCATATAAGCTTACTTCAGTAATTGGTAATTAAATTTTGTAAATGATTTTTTAAAGTTTCTTTT
Source organism: Chrysotoxum bicinctum (assembly GCA_911387755.1). NCBI lineage: Eukaryota > Metazoa > Arthropoda > Insecta > Diptera > Syrphidae > Chrysotoxum > Chrysotoxum bicinctum. Next base: position 190,907,356 of record OU426987.1, read on the forward strand.
TTCAAGGTCATGGAAGATTTTTGACACCTCATTTGTGAAAGTTTCCAAGAAAAATTAAACTATCAGCAATAGATTTTATACTTGTTTTATACTAGATGGTATAACTGCTTTCTCATACTTTAAAAAAATCATGAAAAAAAGTGTGGCTGACCAATCACTGAAAATAGTTGACATTTTATCAGGGTCAAGTGGCATATAATTTTCATGAATATCCCAAAAATGAGGTACCAAAAAACGCACCTGACCTTGAAATACTTTAAGGCTTGATTACAAATTTTCTATGGCTGACGAACTTCTAAGACTTTTTGAATTTTTTTGATTAAAATAGATGGCATACTTTTCTGATGAATATCCCATATATACGATGCCAAGATCCCAGTACCCAAAAATACCAGTATCATTATTACGCAAAATTGACAATGGTTTCACTTAACTTCATATTTTCTATAAGCTTCAATACCTATCTTCGACTTATTTAAAAAATTGTACATAATATTTTTTTTTAATTTTGAAATGTTTTCTCAGGAACAAAACCAACAATTCCTGTTCCACAGCAACCGTTACGGAATATCTTATTTTAAATAAAATTGAGCTTACAAATTTTTATGTAAAAATATTCAATTTTACAAAAAAAAAAAATATTGTTTGAAAATACAAATTTTTTTGTGTGCAGGTATCTGAATACAAACATACATACATCCGAATAATTTAAAAAGAAAGCATTACAATTTTTAGTGTGCTTTTTAAATGAGAAAATGATTGTTTTTAAAAAAATCTATTCTTCCAATTCTCAATCTTTGTTTCTAAAAGTTCAAATCTGTCTAACAATGTTTGATCTACAATTCCCTTCGAATAGAACCAGATAAAGCACACAAAAAAGTCTGTCTCTATTTTAATCATTTATTTTTTTTCGGAAATAAAGTAGGACAAGCGAAATGATTTAAAATCAATTTTAATGGGTATAGAACTTCTAACTTATGCAAGACTTCTTAACAAAACAAAGACAAAGTTCGTCATTTTACGGCAGCAAAAAACTATCATTTTCATAACGTGTGCAGCGTTCAACTTTGGGGAGCTTATTCGACATTAATCTTTTACTGCATCTAAGGACAAAGAAGTCATTGTGTCTTTTACGATACAATTAATAGGATTAATTTTATCTGAGATTTTATTTTGTGGTGAAAAACACATTTCGCCGTATAAACATTTCGAAAACCCCCAGCGAAACAATAAAGACTGTCATTAAACTGTCGGTCGCATCGTATCTTATCGTATAGATGCAATGAAATAAATTCCACTCAGAATGATTTTGAAGCATTTGCTCGGATGATGATGATGATGATTATGATGTTGATGGTGAGGCAAGGATCCTGCGTTACGTTTTATCCTTGCAATATCTTAAAATCTATATGAAAATGAAAGAATTTATTTCGGAGAGTAATAAAAATAGCTTAAATGCAAATAAAGGTTGGCCATAATATGGCTAAGGGATTGGAATTTTCCTTAAAATTACAACTTTCAAGTGCATTGATGATTCTGTTCCGTTGTGGATAGCAAAAAGGAAAACTAGCCTTGAATTATTTTTAGGTAGCTAGTTTTAAGAAAATGAGTTCATGAACGAAATCAGGTTAGTTTCAGGTCAATCCTTTGAAAGTACTTGCAAAATTGAATTCTTATTCATATCGGATCCAAGATATTTCAACAAATCAATGAATACAAATTTAAAAAAAATTGGTACCGCATAAGTTTGAGGACTGAATTATCATTGGAAATGATTGATTACAAAACTCTGAACTCAAGCCCAAAAAATAAAGGCATATTGAATAACATTAAAGGTTTATTAATAAAATCAATGAATAAACCTTATACTTGCAGACAGTGTTGAACAAGCTTTTCCAAAAAAAAAAGTGTAAGATGTGGAAGTGCAAACTAATTGCCTTCTAATATTTCAAAAGTTAAAAACAGTTCAAAAAACGTAAAACTCATATCCCTACTTTAAAAACTGACAAAACTCGTATGCTTTCAATCTCCGAGAAAGCTAACGGTTTCACTGAAACATTTTATGCTCATTATTCCGAAGCTTATAAAGGATGTCCCATAATTTACGCAAAATTAAAATTTTGCGCCATTTAATAGTACAGTGGTGCCAACAAAAAAAAAATATCAGAACTGAAAACTACTGACCATGCATGGAATGGAATAGATTTTGGAACAGCAACAAGTGGATACTGATTTTTCGAGCAAAATCATCTTTAGTGATGCAGCTCATTTTCATCTTGATAGCTTCGTTAATGATCAAAATTGTAGCATTCGGGATTCAGAAAACCCACGAGTAATTGTTGAGAAACAAATGCATCCACAACGCGTGACCGTTTGGTGCGGATTTTGGGCTGGAGGCATTATTGGACCATTCTTCTTCGAAAATGCAACAATTATTGGTTATCGTTGTCGTGATGCCATTATTCAGAGAAAAAACTCAATTACTGGATGATCCATTTCTTTAACGTGTATTCGGCCGTTTTTGCGATCAAAATTGGTCATTCAGATCTTGCGATTTAACACCACTGGACTTTTTTCTGTGGGGGACAGCCCAGCGATCTTTTGTGCACCGAATTCCTAAATCGTGTTGTCAGCGATCTTGGCGATGTCAATTGGCCAACTTGGAGCTGCGATTTGACCCCTTTGGACTTTTTTTCTGGGAAACCGTAAAGGACCTATGTTATGCCAATAATCCGAAGACGATTCAAGCACTTAAAGCCAATATCTTCTAAGCAATCCTTAAAAAAACTTGTATTTGGTCCACCCTTTATTTCTTCCATCCTAGATGCTGGCAATATTATTCTATTTTACTTTTGAATAATTATTTAAATTCAGAAACATTTTGAAATAATTTTGTTTACATAAAATGCGACGCAGTTCTAACTCCACATCTGAAAGACAAGAACGTGAATTTTAAAACAAATACAGGAAGCTGAGAGTACTGTCGGAAGCAACCCAATTCAATGGTTTAGAAGTTTTAGACAAAAGATAATTGATGCCTATGAGAAAGAGATTCGGAGACAAAACGGTGCCCTGTGTCACCCCAGCATTTATCTTATGAATATCAGACTTGGAGCCGTCCATTACAACTAGTATAGATCCGTTTGAAAGTCATTTCTTATCCAACAGAGAAGGGATTCGTCAGTACCAAATGCACGATAGGAAAGATAATTACAAAACTCTATCAAATGCTTTTAAAATGTGTGGCAACAATGTCTGTAATTCCTTAACCGTTTGAGATAAAAATACGAAAAAATATGACAGATATAAGCCATTCCTTATTTCGCATCGGATGGTATCAAAAACTCATTTTCGACATATGTAAGTCGATTTATGCTGTTATTCATTGTTGCCACAGAAATATGAAGTACAATAATCTATCTTTCTACGATACAACATAAGGACTAATTATATGGACTCAAAAATGTTGCACCCTAACGATTGGACAGTAAAACAACTTTTAAATGTTTATTGCATCAAAATTACAATCTGAGTTCCCACATGCGTGTGCTTACAACTGTCAACTTACTGGCAGTAATGTAAGGGAGCTGCAGTTTTATGTTAAGACGAGTAGGACTTTTAATGACAAAAAATACGCTTCGTGAATTCGTCACTTCCTCGCAAGAGGCAGAATCCATGATTAATTTTTTTTCTTTTTTTATGTTGGTGATTGGGCAGCAAATGAAGACACCTCACATGGCAGTCCCATGCACTAACAACTATACCAAGGGGTACTACGAACAAATTATTATTAACTATAAACATGAATTGTTCAATATGCAAACACAAATTCCGTAAAAATAATGTAAAAATTGAATGCATTGATTGTAAGAATTGGTTTCATTGGTCGTGTGTTAATATTCAATTGGCTGATATCGAATAAATGTCGGCTAACAACGTGCCTCATAGATGTCAAAAATGATCTTCTTTGCGTCGAGCATCAATGCATCATCAAACACTCTCATCATCATCTAACTCGCAACGGAATATCAATCCACATCCACACCCACAGCATAGTGAAAAAACGAAAATTATTGATAGCGACAAGCAAGTAAAAGAACACGTGTCCGGCTTACCAGATCTATCATCCACTGATAGGTCAACAAATAATCTTTCTTCGCTTGAGAATACAATAACCCTGCAATCAATTTACGTCGAGATGCTAAGCTTGAAAAAGATCAACATTGACATCCTTAATACAATGCATAGACTTGAAGAGGAGAACAAAATGTTACATTTAAAAGTGGCCAAACTGGAGAGCAAGGTGAACTGGAGAGAGCAACAACTGTTGGAGAACGTTATTGAAATTGTCGGCATACCAAATCTAAACAAATTGAATGCAAAAGAGATGATAAAAACCGTTTTTGATAAAGCGTTGGACTGTCAAGTGTCTGCCGATGACATAAATAAATGTTTTGTCAAACAAATTAATAGAAAAAAAACTTCGACCTCCAACCCAAATGCCAAAGGTGATATTCTTTGCATCCACTTCTCGTCGCACAACATCAAACAAAAAATAATGGAAGGCAAAAAAAATCAAAGCAGAAACTGAATACATCACTATTTGTAGAAGGTAGTAATACTAACATTTATATTAATGATAGCCTTACTAATTATACACGATCTTTGTTTATGGCTGCTAAAAAATTAAAAAGGGAAAAACATTTTAAATATCTTTGGTTCCGAAACTCTTTCATTCTAATGAGAAAGTTCGATAGTAGTGAGGTTTTCGTCATAAGATCATTTGATGATCTTGCTGCCTTACAAAGGCAATAGCATGAGAGATAATTTTGATCTTATGTACGGTAATCTCACTACAAGAACCATTAGTAGTAATAACGATAACTTACTTAGATTAAATTCAGATAATAATAATTGTCTTTTTATTGTACATCAAAATATGCGTAGCTTGCGTCAAAATTTCGATTTGTTAATGTGCAATCTTGAAGCCTTTGTTAATTTACTTGAAATTATATTTGTTCAGAAATGTTTATTTGTTATAATTATTATTTAAATGCAAGTTCAGTATTATATTCAATAATGTTAATTAATTATTTACTTTTCATGTGTGATTAATTATAATTTTTGTCAACAATGTTAAATTTTAAATTGCCAAACATATCGTATAATACCCTATGTATTTTTCTTATTCTTAATCTTTTAATCCCTTGTTATTTGTTTAAGCTAATCTTGCTAATCCATTTGCACTGCTATATTCTTTCATCTATGCTATCATGTTATATTTTTTATGCATAGTTTTTATTATTGCCAGAAAATCTTTGAGCATTGAGGGCTTTTGGTTAGCTAAAGATCGTCCTATTTGCCAGCAACCACCAACGCGATCACTTGGAATCATCAAAGTTTAATTTGTTCTTGAATCATACATATAGTATATATAAAATTTGTCTTGATCATTAGTAGAAGTAAAATTACAACCTTGAGATAAATAAATCAATAATTGTAACGTTTTGAAATTGGTTTGAATTATTTCTATTACGTATTGTTGATCAAAGTTGGTCCTTCGAGCCGGATATTTTTGCAATTTTGGATGGAATTTGGAGCTACTTGGTGGTTGCTTGAAACTGAGTTTGGACACGAGGAAAACACATTGGTATAGGTAAACTGTATCTATCATATAATTTTGTTTGATGGTGATTCTGCTGCTGTTTGTGATTTTGGTTTTTGGTGAGGTCCTGTTTTGGAGTGAAACCCTGTCGTTTTAAATCAATTAGTGAAAATTTGGTTTGCTCGGTTAATACCCACGTTTTTGAGCTTTGAAAATTTGTATTTGAAAAAATGAATGTGTTAAGGCAAGTTCGTGGACATTTGAAGGGCACTATTACACGTGCGCATACATATATATTAGACATAGATGTTGAGGATATAGACATTTTAGAAACGCGGTTAGAACGTTTGGAGGAATCGTGGAAATCCTTTTGCTTAAATCAAAATGAATTTTTCCAATATTCCGAGGAAGAAGGGTATGTTGACCCCGAAATTGACTTTGAAGCCACGGAAACAAAATATTTAAACGCGAAAAGTGCATTTTTGAAGGCCATCCGTAAAAATACGCCTTCGATTCCACCTCCTCCACCGCGTAGCGGGAATGATAACGGTGCCTCTACGGTTCAACAAGCCGCCTTGTTGGAGTCTCTTTTAAGCGGTTCGTCGTTCGCTTCCTCCTCCAAAATATGTTCGGAAATTGAACTTCCTAAATTTAAAATACCACCCTTTGGTGGCGATTTTAGGCAATGGCCAGAATTTCGGGATATGTTCCTCGGGAGTATTGACTGCAAAAAACTTTCCGGAGCTCAGAAAATGCGATACTTGAAATCGTTTTTGGAAAATGATGCCGCGAAACTTTTAAACGGTATTGAAATCTCTGACTATAATTATGAACAAGCATGGGAAAAGCTTGAACACCGTTACAATAAACCGCTATACATTGTCAACGCTCATATCGAAAGTTTTTTGAAAATTCCAAATGTATCCGTCACGGATAGTGGACATTTGCGTCGGTTGGTGGACAAATCGGATGAGGTAATTCGTGGTTTGAAGGCTCTGAAAACGGAGGGCAGAGATCCTTGGCTAAATTATCTTTTGCTGGAAAAAATCGACCTTGAAACGCGAAAGGCTTGGTCCCTTCATATCAATAATTCCGAAACCGCAACTATAAAAGAACTTCTTGAATTTTTAGAAAAAAGATGCGACGCTTTAGAAGCATGTGCCACTAAAACAGTTGATACGAAAAATTCCGGGAATAAACCTAAAACGCGTTCGTATAGTGCGTCGAATAACATTAAAAGTCTTGCGGTCGCTAAGCATTTTTGTCCCATGTGCAAGGATCATCATAATCTCTCGCAGTGCCCTAAATTTATTGAATTGCCTGTTCCGTCCCGTCGTTCTTATGTTAGAGACCAAAAGTTGTGCTACAGGTGTCTAGGTAGCAATCATTCCGCGTCGCGATGCCGTTCGAGAAATCTTTGTCCTCATTGTCGTGTCCGCCATCATGTTCTTGTTCACTTGGATTCGCCTTCTCCAGCTGTTGAATCTAACAATCCGAATTCGAACATGGATCAACCTATTGCTGCTTCGATTGTTAGTAATCATTCGCAAAATGATATTCGTCCCTCTGGGATTTTGCCCACTGTTGTTGTGAAGGTCATGAACTCATTAGGCAAAACTTGTATTTGTCGCATGTTGCTAGACACCGGTTCTCAAGCATCTTTTATTACGGAGAACCTAGTCAAAAAATTAGGTCTTCGTCGTCGTCACGCTCGTCTTCCTATATCTGGTATATCTTCTTTAGAAGCTGGTGTTACTCAAGGTGCCGTTACTCTAAACCTAAAATCTTGGTTTGATTCAAATGATATGGAATTGGAAGCATTCATTTTGAATCGAATAACTACGAATACTCCTTTGCAATCGTTTGCTTTTGATAAATTTTCGCTGTTGGGTGATTTGAAGTTGGCTGATCCAGGCTTTAACACACCAGGTCCTATTGATATTTTACTCGGATCTGATAAGGCTTGGAGTATTTTGCGTGATGGTCGACGGACTGATGAAGCTGGTAATTTGGTCGCTCTCAATACTATTTTTGGCTGGGTGGTAACTGGTAGTATTCCTGACAAATAAATTGTTTCGCTGCGAGTGGGAGTTGATCAGGATGTTGACGTTCTTTTGAAATCGTTTTGGGAAGTTGAAGAGTTACATCCTAAATTGTATTTGATTGATTCAGGAGATTTTGCAGACACTCATTTTAGTAAAACATTTTCACGTGCGCCCGATAACAAATACATTGTTGAGCTGCCTTTCAAAGACAAGGACATCGTTTTCAGCAATACCCTTTCCGGAGCTTTGTCTAGGATGTTCTCAATGGAACGTCGTTTCTCTCGTCAACCAAATCTTAAATCGGAATATTGTCGTTTTATGAGGACTTATCTGGATTTAGGCCACATGGAGAAGATTCCAGAAAACGAGATCGAACCCTCATCGGGGAAGGTATATTATTTGCCTCATCATGCAGTCGTTACGAACAAATTGCGAGTTGTTTTTGATGGGTCCCATAAAGATGGAAAGGGTGTTAGTCTAAATGATATGCTTCATGTAGGACCTCCACTCCAGCGTAACCTAATCAATGTTTGTCTGCGATTTAGGGTTCACAAATATGTTTTTTGTGCCGATATCGTTAAGATGTTCAGGCAAATTTGGATTGACACCAATCATCGGGATTTTCAGCGTATTGTGTGGCGAGAGAATCCCATTGAGCCAATCGAACACTATCGGCTTCGTACCGTTACTTATGGAACTTCACCTGCTCCTTTTTTGTCAATGCGGGTTTTGAGACAATTAGCCTTGGACTACAAGGATCAGTTCCCTATTGCTTCTAATTCTGTTTTGCATGATATTTATGTGGATGACATCATGACAGGGTCGGATTCGGTTACTAAAACCTTAGAGCTCAAAAATGAGTTAGTAAATTTGTTGGCGTGTTGAGGTTTAGAGCTGAGTAAATGGAGTTCTAACTGTTGGCCAGTTTTGCAGGGAACAAGTTCTGAACCTACAATCTCTCTCGATCTTGATTCTGCAAATAAGTGTACAAAGGTGCTTGGATTAATTTGGAATCCTCATCGTGACATCTTCACCTACAAAATCTCTATAAAGGATTCATCGTCGACGCCCACTAAGAGGATGCTGTTATCAGAGATTTCAAAAATCTTTGATCCCTTAGGCTTTCTGTCTCCTTCCACCATTTTGTTTAAAATGCTGTTTCAGGAGTTATGGGCACATTCAACGAAAATCGGATGGGATGATCCACTGCCTACTGAAGTAGCCAATAAATGGATTTCCTACCGAGAGGAATTATTCTTATTTGAAAAGGTCGAGATTTTGCAAAGGTGTACTTTAAATTCAAAACGATTTGAGTTGATAGGGTTTTCAGATGCGTCCGAGAAGGCATATTCGGCGGTGGTCTATGCTAGAAGTTTTTCTGAAAGCGGGCAAATCGAGGTTCAACTTGTTGCTGCGAAGACTCGCGTCGCTCCCATAAAACAAATCACCATTCCCCGACTTGAACTATGTGGAGCTCTACTGCTGGGGCGTTTGATCCAACTCGTTCAAAATGCATTAGACTTCAAACTGGTTCAAACCATTGCCTTTTGTGACTCCCAGATTGTGCTAGCCTGGTTGTCCTCCCCACCCCGTCGATGGAACACCTTCGTCGCCAATCGGACTTCAGAGATCATTGATGTTCTACCTCGTTCAAATTGGAACTATATTCGCTCTGAAGAGAACCCAGCGGACTGCGCATCAAGGGGTGTGGAGCCTAGAAAATTACTGGAGTTGGAAGTTTGGTGGAAGGGCCCAGAATGGCTTTCGAGGGGCTTCGAGTCTTGGCCGATTTCTGCAGAGCGCTTGGAACTTAAGGAGGTACCTGAAGGAAAAAAGGAAGTTGTAGTTGCCAATGTATCGTACACCCAAGAAGACTTAATAGATAGGCTCGGCAAACGTGTTTCTTCGTGGGACTGTGTAATACGAATTGTAGCGGTCTTTGTTCGGCGAGCTAAAAATGGCAGACCATACACCGCAATTCCGGAACCTAGCTGTCTAGAAGTCGCAGTTAACCGGCTTGGAAGATGGCAACTGGTCCAAAATATGTTACAAGGTTTTTGGCGGCGTTGGCACTGCGACTATCTAACCTCCCTGCAACAACGTCCCAAATGGCAGAAGAAAACGGAAAATTTCAAGGTCGGTGATTTAGTTGTCATTAAGGAACTAAATATGCCTCCATCAAAATGGGCTCTGGGGCGAATTGAAAATGTTCATCCAGGACAGGATGGCCTTGTACGAGTTGTGTCGGTTCGAACCAAAAATGGAATTTTCAAACGACCCATAACCAAGTTAGCGATTTTACCATGTTCCTGAAATCCTTCAGGGGGGGCGGCGTGTTCAGAAATGTTTATTTGTTATAATTATTATTTAAATGCAAGTTCAGTATTATATTCAATAATGTTAATTAATTATTTACTTTTCATGTGTGATTAATTATAATTTTTGTCAACAATGTTAAATTTTAAATTGCCAAACATATCGTATAATACCCTATGTATTTTTCTTATTCTTAATCTTTTAATCCCTTGTTATTTGTTTAAGCTAATCTTGCTAATCCATTTGCACTGCTATATTCTTTCATCTATGCTATCATGTTATATTTTTTATGCATAGTTTTTATTATTGCCAGAAAATCTTTGAGCATTGAGGGCTTTTGGTTAGCTAAAGATCATCCTATTTGCCAGCAACCACCAACGCGATCACTTGGAATCATCAAAGTTTAATTTGTTCTTGAATCATACATATAGTATATATAAAATTTGTCTTGATCATTAGTAGAAGTAAAATTACAACCTTGAGATAAATAAATCAATAATTGTAACGTTTTGAAATTGGTTTGAATTATTTCTATTACGTATTGTTGATCAATATTTGTTTCTGAAATTTGGATTTACTCGTATTAAGTTTCGTATTATATTATATCTAATTACAATTTTTATGCTAATACAAATGATACTTATTCAGCTGGTGGAGTGGGAGTTTTTGTTAAAAATATTTATGAGTGCGAGGTTAAGATTATTGACTTTATGGGTGCTGATATTTTTAAATTGAGTTGTATTATTCAAAGTGAACTGTTTACTTTTTTGTGCGTGTACAGGCTTCAGTCTTCATCACCTTACTTGTTTGTAGATGACCTGTCTAGTTTACTAAGAGAAGAAAAATCTAAAAATTTGATAGTCTTAGGCGACATGAATATAGATATTCTTGTTAATAATTCTGTTTCGGACACATACCAAGCTTGTATGGCAGAAAATGGTTTAACATCATTTGTGAATGATCCAACTAGGCCAACTTCAGGCACTTACCTCGATCATGTATTTGGTCGATTTGAAACTGTACAACTACATTATGTTGCTGGTATAAATTTAGATACACAAATTACGGACCATTGCATGACAGGTATTCTAATAGAAAGTTTAAAATGTGTGAAACGCTCTAAGAACTTGAGCCCCTCCATAATGAAAATAGACTACAATAAACTCAATTATAGGTTGCGCTTTGAAAACTGGGAAGGTGTGTTAAATGTAGACTGTGCTTCAAAAGCATATGAATCGTTTCTTATGATATTAAAAAATCACATGAACTCTTCTAGCTTTACTGTCAGACAACGAAAATCAGAAATCAAACTCAAACCATGGATTAACCGATCTCTGGTAAAGAAAATTAATCTCAAGAATAAATTAAGCATTAAATGTCGAGTGCATCCGGAGAATAATAATTTAAGAACTCGTTGTAATCAATTAAGCAAAACAATTCGTAGAGAAATCAAAAGCGCTCGGGATAGTTATTTTCAGTTAAAAATAAAGAATGCACAAGGGAATCTAAAAAAAAGAATGGAAAGTTATTAACTCTATCATGTATGGTAGCATACCCAACAGGTCAGATACAATCATGTTGAGAAGTGGTGACATTTTCTGTTCAAATTCTGAAGATGTTTCCAACGAATTTAGCAACTACTTTGCCACTATTAGTGAAAACTCCATTAATCTTCCAGTGTATAACAACTTATCTAATGAATTCACAAGAGGACAGCAGAAATAGTTTCTTTTTTGAACTAATTACAGGTCTAGAGTTACTGAAAATAATCAACACACTAGAAAATTCAAATTCTAAAGGTTCTGATGAAATTTCAAACTTTACTTTAAAATTAATTGGGCTTAACATAGTGGATATTCTGGCTTCACTTTTCAATTTCAGTATCATGTCCGGTATTTTCCCTGATGGACTTAAATGTGCTGTTATTATTCCTTTATTTAAAAAGGGAGATAAAAGTGATAAATCAAATTACAGACCCATATCGTTTTTGTCTTCAATTTCAAAAATTTTTGAAAAATGCATCAAGGCAAGAATATTAGATTTTTTAAATGGAAAAAATTTCTTCAGCCCTATGCGATTTGGTTTCAGATCTGGCCTATCAACAGAAGATGCTTTATTATACTTCTGCAGTATCTTGCAAAAGGGTTTAGATGACAGAAATTGCTGTGAGGGACTTTTAGTCGATATTACGAAAGCCTTTGACATGGTTAACCATTACATCCTTTTGGATAAGCTATGTAAAGCTGGGTTTCGTGGTTTTATCTGTAACTGGTTCGAGTCTTACCTTAAAAACCGCTCACAAGTTGTTAAAATCGATAAAATGATAAGTAGTAAAAAGATCAGTGATCTAGGTGTACCCCAAGGTTCTGTACTTGGTCCTATTCTTTTTCTGGTTTATATAAATTCATTATTTTCTCTTCCTTTTGTTGGTAAGATTCGAGCATTTGCAGATGACCTTGGAATCGCTTACTGTGCATCTAATCCCTTAAATTTAACAGCAGATTTAAATAACGACGTTTTCCTGTTGAGATGCTGGTTCGCTGATCACCAACTTATTGTGAGCAATAAAACAAAAGTCATGTATTTCAGCCTTTCGGGACTTAAATCTTCGGATTTAGATTTAATATATCATTCTTATGATTGTCAGAAACATCTATTATCAAATAACAACATATGTCTTGTAAACTCTACCCAATCATTCAATAGTAACACAGACTGTTGCGCTAATTGTTTTAAAATTGAAGCTGTAGAAAGCTTTCAATACCTTGGCATTGGTATTGATCATAATTTGAACTGGTCTAAACATCTTCAAAACTTAAGAAAATATCTTCTTTCAACTACCTGTTGTTTTTATCGACTTGGTAAATATTATTCTCTAAATATGCTTAAAACTGTTTATTATGCCATATTCCAATCGAAATTACAATATGGCATTTCTTGTTGGGGTGGAGCTTACATTAGTAAACTTCAGCCGATTTTAGTAATTCAAAAATCAGCCATAAGAAAAGTTATTAAAACCAATCGTTTAGCACACACGATACACTTATTTAGATATTCAAAAATTCTTCCTGTTCGTCAATTGTATTACTTTAAGGTTTTAAAAATATTTTTTTTGAGAGGTGGTTATCAGCAAAGCCCGATATCTGATTTTCGAAATCTTCGAAGCTACTCCAGGTTCATGGTCAGTATTCCCTACTTTCGCACTACATCCTTGAGAAACTTTTACTCCATCGTTTCATGTAAATTGTTTAATGCACTTCCTCTTGTAATTCGAATGGAAAGAAGTTTATGTGTATTTATTAAAAAGGTAAAACTGTGGCTTCTCGATTTTGAGCACGGTGAAATCGAAAATTTGTTACGCTATATAAATTAATATTTATTAATAAGAAATAATAAAGAAACAAAAAAAATATACAATATACAATATATAAAATATAAAAATATACATATATATTCCTTCATAGTTTTCGTTAAAAAATGTTATGTTTTTTCATACTTATTTTGTTATACTTTAAATTGTTAGTTCCATTTTTCATTTTTTTTTTTATATTATATACTTTGTACACCCCACACAATGTATTCTTTTAATAAAGTGGCATCATCTCAATTATTTATTAATATAAAAGATGCCACTAATTATTCTCTTTATTACTTATGTATTTAATAATGAATTGTTAAGTTACTTACTATATAGAGAATAAAGATAATATTGAATTGAATTGAATTGAAATTTCGTAAACTTTTTAAGTTTTTTTTTAAGTCAGAGAGAAAAAATTGACAAATAATACACTCACAGGCACAATTATTCAACCACTTGCATTTTTCGTCACCCTCTTTAAGTTCACTATGATTTATTTGCTGATTCGTTTAACGGATATTTTTGCAAAAAAAACAAGACACACTAAAACCCTCATTTCGCCCAGTAAAATTGTGTCATCGAAGCGTTTTTTGCAATTTAAGCGTTTTTAAATATTGTTTCAGTTGCTTAAACATTTCTTGTTCTTTTGTACCAAAGTAAGTAAATATTGATGAATTTAGGTTTATACTGGAATTGTATTATTTGTGACTCTACAAAAATGCCACTCGATGTACCTGGTGTAGATAGAGCAGTGGCTTTAACTGAAAACGGGTATAGCAAACGTCACATTGCTCGTACGCTTGGTGTACCTAAAACAACGATTGGGGATGCCATCAGACGATTTCGGGAAACTGGCTCGAGGAGGCCAGGTCAAGGTCGTCATCGATGTACTTCAACTCAGGATGATCGCTTTGTCGTCAGCAAAATACTGAGAAATCGGTTTTGCACCGCTACTGAAGCTCGTACACGTCTTTTTGAGGTGATGAATATTAGTGTGAGTGAACGCACCATCAGAAGAAGGTTGGCGGAGTTGAATGTCAGAGCTTTCCGGCCAGCGCGAGCTCCCGAATTGCTCACATTGCACCGTACAGCAAGACTTCATTTTGCGCGAGAATATGTTAACTGGACTGCAGAGGAATGGAGAGACGTCATATTCTTAGACGAAAGCAGAGCAGGCGAAAAAACGAAAGGTTTGCTCCATGCACGATAACCGAAACAGTGAGTTACCAAGGAAGGTCTATAATGGTTTGGGGAGGTATCAGTAATGAAGCTCACACGGACCTTGTTGTGTTCGATAAATGCAGTATGAACGCTCAGATATACATATGTGGAAAACGTTTTGCAAGACAATGCGATGACTTTCGCAACATTTATTGGTGACACCTTTCGGTTAATGCATGATAACGCACGCTGCCACACCGCAAATTCTGTAACTAACTAAATGAGGCCGGGATTCCATTTTTGCTATGGCCAAAACGCAGTAAATATCTCAACCCTATCGAGCATATTTGGAACAACCTCAAAAGACGTTTTCGAGCGCGAACACATGCCCCTACCACTCTAGGAGAGCTTAAGACAGCTGCAGTAGAGGAGTGGCACAATATCCCTCAGCAAAAACAAAAGATAACATCTTTTTTTTTTTTTTTAAACTTGTTTTTTGTTTCTTTAATAAACGTGATTTTTTCCTTAGAAAAAAATCAGTTAATTTAAATGACATTAATATGTCAGTTCTGCCAGAAAGGATTCTAAAATGACTTTCTTCTCAAAACTGTCCAGACATTTCACACCGGTCATGAAGTATTATTGTCTTTGTCGACTTGTAAGACATTTTTTTTTTCGATTTATCTTCGACAAACTTATTGAATCTTTTGTTCAACGAAAAAAGAAAAACATAAAATCGAATAAATCACTACGGGAGTAAGGAAAATCCCAAGAATTTTCCTAGGCAAAGTCTTATAATAGCGAGTTTAATTCAAAAACACTGCAATTGATTTATCATCCATCCATCCAATAATATAAGTCTTAACTCGAATCTATGAGAATGCCCTGAAGTGAGGAAATAAGTAGTCTGGAATTCCGAAATCCTCCTTTGGATTTAGTTAAAATTTCTTTCTTTCTTTGCTAAGTCCTTTTTTACTTTATTTTTGATAATACTAATGTAGCACGTAGGTATAGAAATCGAAAGTCATGACCGTGGTGTATATATTTGTATAAAAGTTATTCCATTTTGTCATGGCTAAAAACATTTGCTTTTACTCAAACCAACACCCTGCTTGGCTTTCAATCCATTAAAGTATAATGTCGGGAAGTAGGTAGGTTTTTATTTTCAGAAGTCGAAAGAAAGAATGTGAGTAGGAAAACTTTTGTAGATTTGGTAATAAAATATTGTGGTATATTTCAGAACGGTTCGATGAAGACTTCGATGCAAAACGAGTAGGAATTTACGCTTCATCAATAATATAAAATATTGTGTAAACATTTAGAACAGGTCGAGTCAATTGAATGAGGACAAATCGTTGCTCAATTATTTTTCTAATATATTCATTTGGTCACAAGGAAAACATAAGTATCCATAATTAAAAGTGGAATATTTGAGTGTACTACCCATGTCAAAATGTAAAATCGAACTCGATTTGAATCAAACGTGACATTGCGGTGATGGAGAAAAAAAAACTGCTTGTCTATCTTCATGCCTGTATATCTATGCGTCGTATGTCTGTATACCGTCTTAACGGCTGGAATGATTTTAGTCAAACTTGATAATTAAAGTTTTCAGACTAGGAAATTGATGTATTTTAAGATTTAAAAATAACGGTATTCTGCTGAACGTATCAAATTAGTTCTATCAACATTTTTACGAAGAGTTGATGCATTTTTTTAAATTAAGATTTCATTGTACTTTTGTAATTGGCACATCTCTTTTTAAATGTTAAAGCAATTTTGTATGTTAGCAACTAATTTTGGGAGATTTTCAAAATAGGAAAAAAAATATGAATTCAGCCATAAGTAATTTCTTATTAATTTCAAAGATTTTTTTTTAAATGCCAGGTTTAGAGCAAAGGGTATGTAATAACATCATTTGTGGGATATTAGGAAATTAGGGAGAAAGGGAAAACAGGTGTCGATGAACATTGAATTAAAGACTTTGCAAATTGGTTGCGTTATGTCGGTCATACAATATTTGAAGGAAGGTATGTCAGGATTTTTTCTGAGTTAACAAATTGGCTCAGCTCCAAGCTTACTCGGGTTCCTTACGTTGCAAGTGAACCCACCAGCACTCTAGACTTGATCCTTACCTCTGACCCTGACAAATACATTATTAGTGTATTTTCGCCTCTTGGCACATCAGACCAATGCGTCATATCTGCTAGTTCCTCGTGTCAACGATTTCTTTAGGAACTTTAACTGGTCATTATGTTTCCTCGATAGCGACGAGGAGTCCAGTTTATATATGATATATAGAAGGCATATACTAAATATTTGTATTTAATTATATACCTCACATGCCTCATTCTTTAACTATAAGCCTCAGATTTTCACTTCACTAAAATAGAACTTTTTAGAGTGAATAGATGTGACTTAATATTTTTTTTAAATAATTAATATTCTAATTAATAATTAATATTTATTTTGCAAAATTAGGGTAAGAAAAATAAAGTTTCCGATGTTACGAGTATAAAGCCCACCCTACTGAGGAAAATCCCGATAGTTCATATTCGACTAACCAAATTTTTGCATAACCAACAAATAAGCCAAAAAATACAACAAAATCCCAATGGTAGTAAGAATTTGCTTACAGCACAGTTTTCTGTAAATTCGACTTCGCCAGAAATTTTCATGACTTCTCCTGTACTTGAGAGCGTAAACGATTTTAGGAGACAAATATTCTTTCGAACTCGTACAGTTGCAAGAGTATTGAAAGATTTTTTTATTGAATAAATATAATACCTCGGTTTTAAATTTAATACGATTAAGATTAAAGAAATCAATATTTGAGGATACTTCATTAAAATAAGCAATGGAAACCTCGCATGAAACCCATTCAGTTGGCGGGAGAAGAAATCGACATCCAGTGGGAGGTAAAATATTTACACTAGACAGCAAACTCCTCTGGAACAAGCATGTCGAAATAACTGTCGGGAAAGCCACAAAAGCCCTTATGATATGCAAGAGACTTGCAGGCAAATCATGGGGCTGCAAGCCAAACATCATAAGATGGATGTACATCATGATGGTAAGACCCATCATTACCTATGGGGCGATTGCATGGCATAAAAGAACCGAACTAAACACAACTAGGAAATCACTAGACAAATTGCAAAGGCTTGCATATATGTATATGCATAACAGGAGCAATGAGAAGTTGCCATACAGCAGCGATGGAAACCATCCTTTATTTGACGCCACTACACGTGGCCATTGAAAATGCTGCTAAGGGAGCCATAATGAGTTTGCCAAGGAGGGTACTGGGACGGGTAAAATTATTGGAAACAGGGAAAAAGACTCGATACTCCGGTCCGCAGTAACAAACCTTCTTGACATCCCAAGAGATGGTACGATCAAAAGATATAACGTCGAAAAACATTTCGGAACGGAAATTGCAGAGTTTTTTTTCACATTTCTAGCCATATTTACCAATTTACCACTGAAGACTCGGATACTCCCACTTTTAGGGCTATTTGTGCATAAGAGCAATTCTTAAACCAAAGTGGCAGCTTAAATATTTTGGGAAGGGGTAAGGTCATACTTCTTACTAATTGTTATATCCTAAAATTTTAGTCGCTAAAATTTAAAACCCTCAAGGAAAATAAAACAAAAAAACACAGAATATTACTCAAGAAGAATTTAAATTACATAATTTACCGACTTTACTCACACATATTAAACTTCGTTAATAAAATGCAGCTTAATTTGCTAGCTAACGCACATTAAACTTTTTTAGTTATTTACTGATTGAGAAATAATTACTTCTTCTACAACTACTTCGTCGATAACAAATAGACGAAATACTGCAAAAAAAGACTGGCTAGGCGAAACAGTAAACTACAGTCTTAATTAAAATACCATTAAATGGTACACTGATGAATCGAAAACAGCTGAAGGGACTGGTGCTGGAGTTTTTGGGCCTAGAACTAAACTCTCCTTACCGATGGGACAGTCCACTAGCATATTTCAGGCAGAAGCAAATGCCTTAGGCATATACCTATGCTGGAAGAAACCTCGATAGGAAATATAAAAACCAAAACATTGCCATCATGTCAGACAGTCGGGCTGCACTAAAAGCACTAAGCTCCTACGCCATTAGTTCCAAACTTATTTGGGAATGCTTGATAAAGCTTAATGAACTGGGCAAGAAGAACACTGTCACACTTCATTGGGTACCAGGCCACGTTGGTGTTCAGGGCAACGAAGAGGCATACTCCTTAGCAGGGCCAGAGCCCTACTGCGGAATAGGAGAAAACGTGATCAAAAATAATATCAAAACAGAAGAGGAGGCAAAAAGATCAAAATCTGGAAAGAACTCCATAAGCTGAGACAGGCAAAACTCCTAGTCGGGGACTACAATCGAAAGCGTTTTCTAACCTGCATTACCTTAAGTAGGAACAACCTCAGGAAAATCACGGGGCTTCTCACAGACCACTGCATGTTAAGAAGACACCTCAACATCTTTGGCCTGGTGAACAAAGCGACTTGCAGATTCTGCAACACTCACGAAGAGACACCTGACCACATACTGGGGAAATGTGATGCACTCGTGCATCAAAAGCATAGGTATCTGGGCAAGCATCACATAAAAGAGAGTGAATTATCATCCCTTAAAATACTCCAAATACTTCGATTCCTCAAAGGAACAAATTTGGAGGAAGAACTGTAATGAAGAGCCAACCTCATCCAGTTCTAGATGGGGGACACAATAGATCTTTAGGTCGCAGTGTTTTTATACCCCAATTTATTCATTCATTCAAGCAATGGACCTTGATAAAGTTTCATTATTACCATAATATGTATGTCGTGAGTTCTTTGGAATAAGAAGATTCTAGCTCTTATTGACCTAGCGGGAGCTAGCAAAAAGTGATAGACATTTATTTAATATGGTAGCATAATAACTCTTTAAACCGAGAATTAACACCCTGAGAACAATACAGTCAACTGATCTTTTAAATTTTATTTTTTGTCATGTAAATTTTATAAAAATTATAAAAATAATTAAACTTAAGTCACTGTATATAGTGAGGCCGCCTATGAGCCAACGAATGTAAATTTTCACACATATATATGTATATATAGTATCTTATTAGTTGTAAGCCAAATTGTAAATAGTATGTTCAATAAAACAAAAAAAAAAATGGCATCTAGCCACCCAACTAGGGCTGTAATCCCAGGCCATTTTTTTAAATATATATTTTGTAAATCGTCTTTGGATTTTTTCAATCCGATTAGTATGTTTTAGATTTTCCTAAGTATCATAAAATGTATGGGTTTTTGGGTCCACTTATTAATGAGTTTTTTTTTTATTATTGTTTTGTTCATCAGGTAAAAATAAGAAAACTTTATGTTTATTACGGATTTTTTGAAAAAAAATTGACCTCAACGTCAGAATTTTGCTCGGGAAAGAAAAATTGAACACCATTTAAAATTGAATATCTGGCAAACCTTAAAACATATCAGCTTAATTTAAACGTAGTTTTATAGGTTAGTATTTCTACTAAAAACAAAGTCCAAAATATGAACCTCACTAGTACGGACAGAGAAATTGACCTTAAAATGGGTCAGGGTACACCAAAGTTAGCCTTTATTTAAATCGTCGAAAAGTGATGTCAAAGTTGAAAATCAGACTTTACTGTAGAAGAATTTTTTTTCTTAGAATATGACCAAGAATCACATCCCAAAGTATGGCACACGAATTACCGGACACCCTGTATAATATACTTTATTCTTGAAGATCCAACACATAAAACTCAAGCTATAGGCTCGCAAAAAGAGTCAAATCTATCCCCCAATTGAATCAAACCAATATCTTATTGATACGATTTCTAAAACGATTACTTTTCGATTTGATTACTTTTCTTGATTATTTTGGGATTTGATTACTTTGCTATTTGATTTCTTGTGGTACTCGTAACTTTTAGACTTGATTAGCTTTGGGGTTTGGAAACGAAATGAATAGATTGATAGGAAATAATCATTTAATTTCGTTTGCAAGGAATTCGAATACGAACGAGATAAAATAATCTCACATACGAGTAGTTATATCCCTGTTTTTTTTTTTCAGATAAAATAATATCACTATAAGGTGGTGCGTCTAAAAAATGTTATGCAGATGCAGAATGCAGATACAAATAAAACTCGCAATGGGCAACTTTTTTGTCGAAATTTCTACAATAAGGCCCTGGTTATCCACGAGCTGCTGTGTCTCAAATTTGTTATTACTGGAAGAAAATACCATTTTCTTCAAACAAAAAAAGTAATGATATATCGCGGAAATCCTAGTACTACCCTCTTTCCAAAGATGGCGGCCAAATGGAGAAAAATAGGAACTAAAATCACATTCTACGAATTCATTTCTTATGAACTTACGTTAATGAACATCTTCTTTTCAAAGTATGTATGTATATATGTATGTTTTTGTTTTCTAAATGTGCACAACTTTGTATTATACGTTAGAAAATTAGATTTCTATGAACACGCGTGTTCCATTGATGACAGATGAGCCAAACTTAAATTGAATGTGCATATAAAACTTACTTCACTCCAATCACCTGCGATATGATAAAGTGCATCCTTGCGAATCACATAAACTCTTCCAACACTCCCATACAACAGTCTTATGAATGGTGTTGTCTTTAGCCACATGCTTTCATATGAAATGAAGTAAAAGCATTTTTTTCACATTTGGAATTCCGTAAGAGTAGAAGCATAGTACATACATATGTATATGTAGTTTGTTTGAGAAAAAAAAATATCACTGAGATCCTATTCAACTTTAAATTGAAAAAGTCCTTTTCCAGGATGGTGTGAATGAGTGTGGGTGAATAAGGGAGAATGTTTTCCGTCGACCTTGCTTACTTTTTACCCTCCTTACATGCTTTTATTAACTGGGTCATTTTGCTATAGAAAACGGAGTAGACACGGTAATTTGAAATTGTTCTTGTTGAAGGATCCAATATCTGCTGTAGGGCTTTTGTGCAACCCCATCTTGCACAACTTATACTGACGGTTGACAAAAATGAAACCGTAATATGCCACTAATTCAAATGAAACGGAATTTGTTTCTAGTTAATTGAGTACTTTATTTGAAATTTCAAGGAATGTTCTGTTCACCTTCGCTTCTATAGGTATAAGTCAATTGAAAAATCTCTTCAAGAATTTTATGTGTGAAAAGTTCCAGAGTGAATTCAGGATGAAAACAAATTAAATTGCTAAATGATTGGTTGGTTCACACCCTGATGAGAATAGTTTGGATTAGTTTTGTTCTGTAAAGTAGTTTGATTTATTTAGGAAATAAACTTTATGAAACAATTTTGGTTTGCATTTATATGAAAAATTTATTCTTTAATTTAATTGCATACTCTAAGTTTAATGAAATTTTACGCAATAACAAGAAAAATTAGAGATCTTCTAGACTATCATGGAGAAACTTTAGATGCCGCCAGAGCCGTTAGAAGTGGATGGGAATCTCAAATCAGATGAAATCAACCAACACAAGAAGAAGAGCTACTTATATTGAAAAACAGCTAAGCGAAATCGATGATAACGAACTCAGTAACGGACGCAGTTCATCAGAAAATCATGGGTAAAGAAACTGCACATGATACATAAAATGCACTAAGACAACAATTCGAATCAACTTCCATAGATCAACTGTTAAAGATATGCACTGATCTTTTTGCATTCAGCTGGAATTCGACTCAAGATGTTTCGACACATTGCAAAGCAGCGAAGTTTTTGGAAAGAATTGAATGGTAGTCTTGCATATTTTGCCAAGTAGATTTGAAACTTCCAGGGGCCCTAGCACGTAACTTGATACGATCGAGTTAGATCGATACAATCGAGAACAGGTAGTTCTCTCTTATGATCAGCCGATTGTTTTCGATTCAATTGAATCAAATAAGGAACTCCCTATAGTCGATTACATCGACTACACTCGATTGTATCAAGTTACGTGCTGGCACCCCAGATCAAGCTGGATGTTACTAACAAAAGATGAAGACAAAACATTCGACGAATTGACGATGCAGCTTTATATGTATGAAAAAAACTTCAAGAATAGAGAAGATGACGAAAACCTGACTGAAGAAGCGCTATACCAAGATTTGACAAATAGAAGCAAGAGGTTCGACAAAAGATTGTTCCTGGACCAAAAAAGAAGATATTTGCAATTTTTGTAAAAAGAAAGGACACTGGGTTCGAGACTGCAAAAAGTGGATCGCTGAAGGAAGACGAAATAGATGCAAAATATCAAGCAGCAACACAGGTAACTTAGTCGACACTGAAGTATTTCTTGTTTCGGTCTGCAATTAAAAGTATACAACAGAGCAAAACTCAATGGATTGGTGGATTTATAACGGAGCAACAAGGCATGTTTCCAACTGTCCAGAATGGTTCGTGGATTTTGGGGATTTTGAAGGTCCTAGCAGAAGATCCGAGGAAGCCTTCATGTTAAGAATACCATTTCCCAAAAAATTGAACACGACCGACTCAGTTGGTATTGCCATGTTCAAAGGAGAGATCCTGAGAACCCCGTCAAAAAGGCAATATCATACAACGTTCCAATTCGAAATAAAAAGAAAGGTAGGCCTAAACACTCCTGGTACAAACAAATGTAAAAACACCAGCATTCACTTGGCCTCAGAAATGGAACAATACAAAACCGGGAGGCTTGCCGCCGATTTCTGAGGTCAACCCGGCGAACCCCACAGGCGGATCACTAGTGTGAAGCAGATACGTGGGAGAGTTATGATCCCCTCGACATCGAGATCATAACAGCGCCGAAGAAAAGGAAGAAGAAGAAGAAGAAGAAGGTCCTAGCAGAATACAAGCGGCTTGAAAAGAAACTCTTAGCGCTATCGGAAGAGGAATCAACTCACAACAATAAGCTAGTGACATTAAAAGACGTTTGGTCTTATTTTCAGTTTTGGCTGCACAGGAAAGAAACCAAAAACTTGTATTCAAATCCTTAGCTACGAAGTGATGGCTTGAGACTATACTATTCGGAAGTCGTCAAGTGAATGGATCGTTGTAAAAAGCAGCCTTCAAAACAATTGTTTCAAAACAGAAGACTGGAATTCAATTCAATGTAGCCATTGGAGATGACACAAACCTGCAGTTATATCATGAACGATAGGAATACCAGGATAAAAGACATGTCAAAGAGATGCTTGAAAAGGAGTTGCTCAGCAAAGTCAAGTTAGACCAGAATTTGCGTGAACCTTGCCTCTATGGTAAAGCACACAGATCACCGTTCGGAACTAGAAGAAAAGAGACAACACCAGGGCAGCTGATATCAACGGAAATATGTGGACCTTTCAAAAAGAAAGAGTATTTGGTTGTGTTCAAGGATAGCTACTCGCTATAGAACGTACTAAAAGAAGTTATTGCTCATGCAGGGATGTTGTGTCATTCCATTAAAGAGCTACTGAGTGATATTGGTGGTGAATTTGACAACGCAGAAGTCAAACAGATTTTTGCGGTCTAATGGTATCACGCAGAGACTAACAGCGTCTTACTTTTCTTGAAATCTGAAGATGAAGATCAATATAAATCCAGCACTAGTTTTTTTTAATACTCTTTACGATTTCATGGTGAGATACTTTAAGTCAAATTTTGCTCTCACATTTTATTTCATAATTTAAAAGGCAATTTTAACCAAAAGGGTATTAATTGTACTCTTGCCATATCCAGCTAGCGTTTTTTTAATCAATTCTTATTTTGAATTGTTCTTATAAAGATATTTATAATATAAGATTCTTAAGAAACAAGCATTTTTCGAATTACCAGCCCTCCAAAAATGCCATTATTATATTCAAAAATAAGAAATATAAATACAAAATTTTCGTTTAATAGGAAGTTAAAAGAAACAACCTGTTGACGTCTGGTATAGATTTTAGGCCGACGTCATCATTTGCTTTTTTCGAAAACGATGTTGGTAAGGCGTTCATTGTCAATGGCGGAAGCTACGAGACGTAATAACCAATTTTATATAGCCTAAATTTAACCATGTGGATCTCGACTGCATGCGGTTCCAGCAGAACGGACAGCGCTACGTGCTCCACAGGGGATGTCACGAATGATATTCTGCATAATCGATTTGAGGGTAAGGTTATCTCCCGCTGAGGTGACCTTGATTGGCCACATGTCATGCGAATAAATCAGGATCGAACCATGCCCTTAAGGTGAACATACTATTAACACCGACTTTCAATCAAATTCAGCGGAGGAGTCATTGAAAATTGGACCACTCGGATCCATGCCGCCCTAAGAAGCCGAGGCGGGCATTTGAACGATGTCATGTTTCGTACATAATTGCATATATGGTCTTTTTAAATAGAAAAAGCACTTTATTAGTACCGCAGACAGATTGTTTTATTCCATTTCAACATCGACTTGATCTTACTGAAAAACCCTTTACTAACTCGAGATTTTGCTCGATTGTTGGAAGAGCGAACTTAATTACAGACACCATCCTCCACGGACAAGAAGTTTTAACAACCTCTGCTGAGAAATCTGAAGAGTTTGCAAATGACTTTGAGAATAGTTTCAAAGACTGCCTTCCCATACACCATACACTTTCCAGACTTTATTAAAGGAGTGGAAAGATATCGCCCAATTTCTTTGCTCTGCTGTATGACCAAGACACTGGATCCTTTAATATTGAAAAAAACTCAACGTTTCCTGCAGAAAATGGGATGTCATAGCGGAGTTCCAGTACCGCTTTCGAAACAAACACTCTACTCTACATTTACCACTGGGACTCCATAATGATGTTACTCTTGAAATCAACAGTAAGGAAACGACTATAACTTGCCAGATCGACATCGTAAAAGCTTTTGACACCATTTGAACTACCATTCAAATTCTCGAAACTTGGAATTCCTAACCCATTGAATTTTTGTATGTACACATCATCAACCAAGACAATCTACGCTGGAGTGTGTGAAGGATCAAGCCTTCCACCACTTCTGTTAAACATTTAAACTGCTGATGTACCAGGTACAAAGACGAAGCTTTATGCAGACATCTCCATCACATACGCCATCGCTTTTTCCACAGAAATTGCTGCCAGAAAAGTGCAGAAGCGCATTTGAAACCTATGGGAATACTAACTTAAATGGAAACTGAAGCTAAAGAACGAACTCATCTGCTTCTGACCACCAGTGACTGTCATTCGAAAACGGACGTTTGCAATACGCTGCGATATGATTAAACTTAAGTTTCCTGAGAGCATTGAAGTAGCAGTCAAATCAGCAATGAAGTATTTTCGAATCAACTTTTCCAGAAGCTCATATTCACAAAGCATGCAGACTTGTTGTTGAAGAAAAACAATTTTTCTCAACACTTGATCTAGCCGCTACTCAGGTGGCGAAATGGACTGTGTAAGAAGAACAATCTGCTTGTGTACAAACAGTTTATCCGAAACCGTTCTCTTCAATGCCTTTCCCATCTAGTTTACTACCACCTAGTGGTTTCTGACAGCTGTTTCCCTCTCAAAATCTTGACAGAAAGTCAGTATTATACCTCCGCGGAAAGAAATGAGTCGCTCTACGCTGGAACAATGTTAGAAAATATTGAAAACTTTGTTCTAAAGTGAGTGCTGTGTAGCCCAAACAGTGCGTTTTTGAAAAGAAGTTTGACCGAAATGAAGAACCCACCGTGCCTGATGTTCGCAAGTTTGTGCAAAAAATTCCTGAGACTGGTATGCTAGTGGACAACACTCATGGTCCCTGTCGTTGTACGGTGCGCACAGACGAGAATGTGGCTGAATGTGTAAGATTTAATTCACGAATTCGTTTACAAGGTCCAATTGACTCAGCAATTTAAGGCACCCGACCTTCCGCTTCGTTATCCCTTCAATTTCAATTTAATTTTCAATTTCAATTTATTCAATTTATTCAATTTATAAAAGGAACTTAATTTTAAGACTTACATCTTTTGATAACTAAGCTTTTCTTTGGAAAATTTTATAATTTAAAAGTTATTTAATTTCGGAATTAAGAATTTAAAGTTTTTAATAAATTAATACATTTATATACATTTTAGTTTCAATTATAAGAACCATAATCATAATTTTAATAGAAAAAATTTACTATTTACGTCAGCAAAAGACGGTTTTTAAGAAGAAAATAAAAAAAAGAAAAGAATAAAAGAAAGTAATAGTAAAGGTTTGTAAATTTAATGATTTGAAACATAAAATGAAATCGGCAGCTTTACAAACTCGCAAAATGAATAAACAATTTATTTTCAAAAGCATTAATTGACCCAATTCTTCTTATTTCTCGTGGAAGCAAATTCCACAAACGAGTACCATTAACAATGAATTGTCTCTCAGAAGTGAGACATGTAAATCGCGGAACCAAGATTTGATTTGTTCGACTTGAGGTACAAAACTGGATTTGATTATACAGGTCAGGGGGTGTCTGCGTATGAATAATCTTAAACAAAGTTATTAAAGTCCTTGTTTTTAGGAAGTTATTAAGACTTACACCAAATAAACTTTTCGAGTAAGAAGAGATATGGCTATATCTTCCAAGGCCATAAATATAACGAGTAACGTTGTTAAACAGTACGTTTAGCCGCCTATGGCTCACAGCATCAGAGTTACAGAAGATTTCACCACCATATGTGAAAATGGGAACTATAAGTGATTTCGCAAGCATTTTTCTCGTATTAAGCGGAGTAAATTTTTGGAACGTTGAAAAATTTAGATAGGCTTTCCCCACTAAAGCATTAATGTGATCATTCCAAGTTAGGGTTCTGTTGAAGCAAACTCCCAGATTCTTAGATTTCTCAACATACTCTAAAGAATTCCATTAAGCTCTACAGAAGGGAAGTAAGGCAAATCAAGGGACTTTTTGGAAATGACGATGCATTTAGTTTTAGTGGGATTCAAAACAAGACCAAACTTATTTGACTATTCGAAGATAGCATCCAGGTCTTCATTTATTATACTTACACAATCTTCAACAAGGCCAAGATTACAACTTTTAATAAGCTGAACATCGTCTGCGTACATTCGTGTCTCACAATATTTTATTGAGAGTGGCAAATCGTTTACATATTCTGAAAAAAGAAGAGGTCCCAAAATAGATCCCTGCGGTACACCATAGCTCAGTGATAGTAAATCGGAAACCCGACTTCCTGAAACAACTGATTGACGTCTCCCAGAAAGGTAGGACATAATTAGTTTTTCTGCACCGTTAGAAAAATTGAAGAGATGTGAGAGTTTTTTGCACATTATAGTACTCGTATGATCAATGGTATCAAATGCTTTGAAGTAATCCAGCAAAACCAGAAACGTTACTTTGTCATCGTCTAAAGCGTTTCTTACCTGTTCAATCACATCAAGGAGTGCAGTAGTACTACTGTGATGTGGTCGAAAACCGGACTGCTTGGGTGATAATAGATTAATAGTACTAAGAAAAAAGGAAATCTGTTTGTGCATAATTGTTTCAACCACTTTTGAGAGGAAGGGCAAAATGGATATCGGCCGAAAAATCTTTTTTGCTGCGGTTTTTTGGGACAGGAATCACTTTAAAAACCTTCCACTGTGAAGGAAAAATGTGTATTGTTAAAATTGTGTTAATAACATGTGTAATATATGGAAGAGTAAGAGGAAGTATTGCGTCCACAAATGAAGGATGTAATCCATCAAAACCCATTGCGTTTGATTTAATAGAAATAAAGCTTTCCACTACATCTTCTGGAGTTACACATTCAAAATGAAAAGAAGCATTTAAGGTTGGTAAAAGAGATGAATCAAACTCCAGAGAATCAAGCGAACCCACCGATGTTGGTCGAGGAACTGACGATATGAATGCCCTATTTAGGTCATCACAGTCAACATCATTATCAGCATCAATATATCTCTCTTTACCAATACCTATTTCACGCAGATTCCTCCACAACTTGCGTCCATTTTGTGAAAGACTAAGATATTTCATATTCCATTTAGTTTTTCCAGCAGCAATGAGACTTACACACCTGTTTCGCAACTGCCGGTATTGTTGGCGATCCTCGGCTATTCTGAAGCGTTTCTATTTATCGTAGACAGAGTTTCGTCGGTTAATAGCTTCTCGGATCTCATTATTGAACCAAGGATTATTCCTATGCACAATGGTTCTAGTTTAAAGTGGAACATGGAGATCAAAAATTGAAATCAAATTACGCTGTAGAAAATCACCTTGGTCATCAGGAGATATTATGAAGTATATCTCGTCCCATCGAACAGCTCGAATGTCTGACTCAAGAGCATCGACGTTTATGTTTTTTAAAATCCCGATATTGGAAACGTTCATTCACTTTGCGGACAGAAAAATCAAAAGAAAGATGTATGAGGTCATGCCTAGAAAAACCAGGTGCAGATAGCTGGTCGTATAAAAGAACCTTACTAAACTCAGTCACAAAGAAAACATCAAGAAGTGTGCTGGAATTTCGAGAAAAATGTTTCGGATTTAAAACATTAACTGGAAAGAGATTAAAAGTTCTAAAGTTATTTATCAACACATCTTCAACCAAGAGATTACTATTATAGTCGCCACAGAGTAAAATATTAGGAAAATGCATTGAGTTTTCCTCTAAAAAAGTATAAATTGGTGATAGATCAATTGAAGAATATGGTCTGTAGACAACACCTAATAAAAGATTTCCTTCATTGTTATTAGCGTTTGAAATTTCAATACAGATACATTCGAATGGGCAATTAGTAGGAGAAGAAAATATGATTTTGGTCTTTAAGGACTTCTTTACATACAAAGCTACTCCACCATCAATGCGATCACATCTATCAACTCTAAGTAACTTATATCCTCTCAATGTATAAAATGTATCACTTATATTTTTAAACCATGTTTCAGACACACATATAGCATCTACCTCTGAACCTTCAAATAATTCCCGGAACTCATCAATCTTCTTATAAAGGCTTTGGGTATTAATAGGACTTTTAACATTGTTTTAGTAATGTTAATAGTTCGCTCGTTGTTGCAATGTGAAATATTTACATTAGATTCATCCAACATCATAACAATAATTAAACAAATGGAGGAATGTACGAGAAAGAAGAAGAAGAGTCATAATTTTAAGGGTAAATTTTAAGTTATCATCGCAATTTGACTTTAGAGCAGCTTGAA
Organism: Chrysotoxum bicinctum; assembly: GCA_911387755.1. Taxonomy (NCBI): domain Eukaryota; kingdom Metazoa; phylum Arthropoda; class Insecta; order Diptera; family Syrphidae; genus Chrysotoxum; species Chrysotoxum bicinctum. Next base: position 190,937,026 of record OU426987.1, read on the forward strand.
TTGGACAACGATTTTGGCCGAAAAATAATCTTTTCTGACGAGGCGCATTAACAAACAAAATTGCCGCATCTGGTGCTCAGAAACCCTGCATGTTATTGTCTAGAAGTGAGTGGCAGTTTGTTGCGAATTATGGAGTTGTGGCATCATTCAACCATTTTTCTTCGAAAATGAGGAACGGTGAGGTTACAGAGTCATCGTAACCGACTTTTTTTCATTTAAATTGAAGACATGGATTTGGACGACGCGACGTCTGGCGCCATGCCACAATCGATCTTTTGCGCACCAAATTCCCAAATCGAGTTATCAGCCATCTTAGCGATGTCGATTGGCCAACTCGGGGCTACGATTTGACGCCTTTGGCCTTTTTGTGTTGGGAACCGAGAAGAACTCATGTTACCAAAACAATCCGAAAGCAATTCAAGCACTCAAGACCAATATCATCCAAGGAACAGCCCGAAATCATCAACAAGGTCTGGGAAAATTGCAGTGACAGAATGCACTACTACGAAGCCAGCCGAGGCAGCCACTTAAACGAAGTTGTATTTCATAATTAATGGGAATATTTGCTCTTACTAATAAAGCAATAATACAAAATTTGATTTTGTTCATTTTATTGCATTTTTTGGCCCACTTTTTATGCCAACCAAGAAGTTGTACGAAGAAGCAAAATTAATTTCACTGGACCAGTATTTGCTGCAGCTCACCGGAAAAAGTTATCAGGAACCTGGAAGATAATCCCAAATCAGAAGGGCAACAGCACAACACATTTAAAGACATCATCAATAACGTTTTGGAAAATCTTAATTTTTTAGAATACATCTCCAGGGACCTTCTTTTTTTTTATTCCTCATAATCGATATAATGGGTTAAAATTAACTTTGCATATAGAAACTACTTAAGAGTTCAAAGCATCAAAACAATATTTCTTGCATTTAAGAAAAATATAATTCTGAATTTCAAAAACGGATTATGTAGTATATCGGTATTGACATTGGATTTTTGTCATAATTTGTGTGACATGAATTGGTTGACCCAATTTCATTAATTGGACACAATATAGTCATGTTTAATTAAACTTCATTAGGAAGTTGAAAAAGTTCATCAACGGATTTAAAAAATGATTTTTATTTTTTAAATATTAATCATGAATCAAAAAAAAATCAGGAAAAGTTCAAAATTACAAAACTTATTATACAAATTTATTTATGGCTTTCGGCGTTCTGGAAAAAGAACACGATACAAATGTATCCATAACATCCAACTTCTGGATAACTGTACTCCATCAAGGAAACGTGTCATAACACAAAAGATCCCAACGATTACTGGAATAATTAATTAACCACTTAAGTTAATGCACACCAGTTTGTTGTGGGTGCGGAGGGGGAGTGAATTCAGCTTATTGATGCGATGATATGTTGAAGTTTTTGATCAACAAGATAAAATATATCTTGTTGTAAGCCAACCCAAAGCCAAGGGCGTTTGTAGATTATAATTTAATTAGACCTCGTTGTTTGAAGTCAGATATGCATTTGGGCATTATGTATTTCTTTGTATCTTTCGACATATTTGTCCTAGATTCCTTATACATATTTGTCAACTTTTTAATATAATTGGCATCAGCTAAAAAGGGTGCTTCAACAATTATTTCATTTTGTGTCCTTACAAATGTGTGCCCCACAAACAATTTGATTAGTGTTGAGGTTATTCAAATTAAGTTTAAAGATTCCCTTGACAGAACACTAAAATGAAGTAGGTAATAAGTTTATGTAAATGGGCCTACGTCACAGACGGGGGATTCCAATATGAAACAATTTTCATTAAAGGTACTTTTCGTGTGTCTTTGCAAAAAATTGCGCTCCTTTTGACTGCATAATTAATGCGCAATTTTGTCCTTGACATGGTCTGAATGTCGCGATAAAGGTACAAATGGGATTAGAAAGTCGACGGTGTAGTTCTTAATCAGACAAGACATTATGATGAAATCATGAAAAAAATGGCTTTCGCTTTTCTGTCTATATTTTCATCTTTGCGAATTCAAATATCTCCTGACTCATGGAATAACGATACATGGAATACAGACGTTACGAAAAAGGTAATTTATCCCAGAAACAGTTTTAGAAATTTTTATTAAGTAAATCAGTATGCAGATTATTGTAGGTATGACTCGATTTGGGAAGAGAAAAATTATGTCAAAAACTTTTAGTAACGTTACCTGCCATGGGACTGGATTTTCTATTTTTTACTTTCTCTTTAACGACTGAACTGATGTCCCAAAAATTTTACATGGAAGATACTTGAGTATGAATTGAAAATATTAAAATGTTTTAAGTGAACTTCAAATTGGCATTGGAAATAATTTTTTTTTTTAATTTTTATAAATCTAAATAAAATACATTTTTATAACATTTCATATGTCAATTGAATTCAAAAAATTCAAAACTATTAGGTGCATTATATTGTCTATAATTATTAAATTCGCGGTTTTTTTCTTTTAAATCTTTAAAGTTAAAAAATAAACAAGAAGAAATTACGGCTCGTCGAAAACCTAAACTTATTGGGTTAAGACTCTTAACAATTCCTGTGTGCGTGTGAGTTTTTGCTAATTCCAAAAAACTAGCGAGCACCACTTTTTCATGGCAAGAGATACTCTTTAAATATTTGTCACTTCCGCACGAGAGACTGAGAATCGGTCTTAAGATCCTGAGCATGATATGTAGTCCAACGTACTCACCATTGAGTAACTTTAACTTTTTTTTTTTATTTTGCTAGTGTTGATGTAGGTTGCATTCCAATGGGACAAGCTATGATAAAAATGAAGTATTGGCCATGTTAACGAAAAAAAACTCTAAAATTGCAAAAGATTTCTTAACAAATCGGTCAATACAGACCGATTTTAAAAGAAATATAGCTAACTTTTTTTTTTTTTTTTTTTTTTTACACTATCAGAATTGGTCGAAGAAAGCTTAAAGCAAGCTCCGTCTTTCGACCAATGGTTTGCCAACACAGAGAACTGTGTTATACCACCGGCTCATAATTTAGTGCAGTGTTAGTTGTTAGTAGGCAAACTCTATTACGATTAACACTGACACAAGAAAACATGAAAAATAAACAAATAATATTACGTAAGAACAAAACAATAACATAACATGAAACAAAGAACATTTAGGAGCGTGGACCACTGGTTTTGAGAAGGTTTTTTAATTTACATTTATTTATATTAAAATCAAAAATATTTGAATTCCAATTTACAAGTCTACCCATACGTGTCAAGGGCTCATGAATGCCATAGTTGGTCCTATGTGTTGGGACCTTAATCATATCGAGGCCTCGAAGATTATAACCTCCTCCCCGATAATTAAAATAAACTGAACATAAAAGATCTGGTGCATCTGTGATGCCTGTTATTAATTGGTGGAAAAATACCAAATCATTGTTTGTTCTTCTTTGTTCCAAAGTTTGCATCTGAAGAATAGATAATCGTTGGTCATAAGAGATGACATACGAAGGATCACTCCATTGAAGTCCTTTCAAGGCAAAACGAGTAAAGTTTCTTTGCACAGATTCTAATCTCTCAATATGAATATCATAAAGAGGAGTCCAAACCTGTGATGCATACTCAAGATGGGGACGCACCAAGGCGTTGTATAAAGCCCGGGTGACATTGGGATCAACAAATTCTTTAGACCAGCGCTTAATAAACCCTAACATTGAATTGGCCTTATTCACGATTTTATTAATATGAGCAGAAAAATCTAAATTGGGTGTAAAAAGAACTCCAAGGTCCCTTACAGTCATAACACGAGTTAAAATGTGCCGTGAGATAACATATTCATGAGAGTAAGGAGAACGTTTTTTAGAAAAAGTCATAGTTTGACATTTTGTCGGGTTGAGGTTCAGACTGTTCTTTTCACACCACAAGGCAAAATGGTTAATATCATCTTGCAGTAAAGCTCGATCATTTGAAGATACTATATTTTTATAAATCTTCATATCATCTGCAAAGATTAGAATTTCGCTATTGCGAACACACAGAGGAGCATCATTAATAGCCAATATAAAGAGTAGTGGTCCCAAATGGCTTCCCTGCGGAACACCTGATTTGGCAATAAACTCTCTTGAGTATGAATTTCTGAATTTGACTTGATATAACCTATCTTCAAGATATGACGATATCCACTTGATGAAAGGTGGTGGAAATCCGTATGAGTGAAGTTTAAACTTGATAATCTCATGAGACAGTTGATCAAAAGCTTTCGAGAAGTCAGTGTAAACACAATCAACTTCTTGACAACTTTCTAGAGAGTTTAAACATTTATTCAAAAAGACAACAAGATTAGTAACAGTAGAACGTTTTTGCATAAAACCATGTTGTTGGTTGCAGATAATAGATTTACATATAAATGTCAAACTGTCACATACAACTTGTTCGAACAACTTCGGAATGCAAGAAAGTTTGGAAATTGGTCTATAGTTAGTAATATTGGCTTTATCTCCCTTTTTAAATACTGGCGTTAAAAATGCTTTCTTCCAAACTGCAGGGAATTTACCTAATTTCAAGGATAGAACAAAAATATTACGCAGAGGAAGAGCTAAAACAGACTTACATTTCTTCAATAAAGCGGGTGGTATTCCATCGGGTCCAATAGAATAGTCGTCTTTTAAATGTGACAGAAAGTCCAAAATTTTGTTGTGATCTATTGTAATATTATTAAAAGATACCTGAGGACAATTTCGTAAGAATTGAAAATAGTTATCGTCAACAACAACAGGGGAATCAATGAAGGATTGGCTAAAATTATTTGCAAAGCCCTCACAGATTTCTGTAGTAGTACTCAAGATTACGTCATTATAAACGAGATTAACAGGATAACCGTCGCTTTTCTTTTTGGAATTTATAAATTTCCAGAAGTTTTTCGGGTCTAATTTCAGGGAAAGCCCCATGGTTTGAAGATAATCATTATAACATTCATAAGAGAGTTTTTTGAATTCTTCTAAAAGGGAAATGTAAACTACTTGATTCTCTACTGTCATGAACCTTATATATTTTTTCCAAGCCTTATTTCTTTTATTTCGAAGGCATTTGAGTTCTTTTGTGAACCAAGGATGACAAGAAGAGTTAGAGGGAATAGATCTTTTTTTAGGGACAGTTTCATTTATGCATCTCATCAAAATAGAATAGAAGCTTGAGACAGTTTTGTCAAGATCATTAGAAATCGGTAAACGTTCTATACCGGAAATAATTAAACTATCTAAAAGCTGTTGAAAATCACCTCTCCGAAAGTCAAAAGTATAAGAACAGTCGTGGGGATTACTATTTTCAAGTAAATGACCACTCAAGTCAAGAATAATGTCAAGAGGCGGGTGATATTGATCTATGTTAGATAAAGCAGAGATAGATTCTACCACTACTGTACTAACAGCGTCAGATGAGAATACAAGGTCAAGTTGTCTATTCATATTATTTCGTATACAGCTAATTTGCTGTAAATCTGTAGAGATAATATTATCCAACATTTGGAGCTCTTGTTGGGGTGAACTTGTGGAAGCTTCAAAATAGGATTCATCATCAGAGGGAACCCATTCGATATGGGGAAGATTAAAATCCCCTAATAAAAGAATTTTACTGTCAAGGCTAGCTAAACTGAAAATAAATTCGAGTGCTAAAGAAAGTTCAGTGTATACGGAACCAGGACTTTTAGGTGGAATGTAAACATTTAAAACAAATAAGACTAAAGATTCCTTAGTTATTTTGACGCATAGCAGATCAATTGTCAGATTGAATGGGAAGACTATTTGTGTTGAGCAGAAATTACTTCTAACAGCAATAAGTACTCCCCCGCCAACTGAATTTGTAACGTCAACGTGACGGTCCTTTCGGAAAACTAAGAACTCATTATCAAAAAGTTCCGTGTCTAATATTGTTGCGTTAAGCCAAGTTTCTGTAAGGGCAAAAAGATCGTATGGCAAAACTAGGGAATTTTTGAAAGTCTTAGAAGTTTTACTTCGAAGACCTCTCACATTTTGGTAGTAGATGCAGAACCTGGGCAGTTTTTTGAATTTATACTAGGAGACGAATTAAAATTTGATTTCCTTCTCAAGGGCGCTGTAAATTCTTTTACCAATGTGTTCGGAGGCCAAGAAGTATTACATATGGGTTCAAAGAGAGAATTGGGAGCTATTATTTTAAAGGAGGCTACGAAGCTGTTTGGTTTGCTTATTTTGGAGCATTTGACGCATGATGAATTGACAATAGCCTTAGTAGCAATCAAATGATCCACAACATCTTCAGGCATCGTTTCGGGTTGGAGACGAGATATAAATATGGCCCTGGGCTTCGGAACTTCAATTTACTTTTGTAAAACTTTTTTGTTTGCCAGCTGTTTATTGTCAACAAAAAATGACATAAATGGAAGTGTTCCAAAAATGAGGTAGATTTGAGCCCATTTAACGCATTCAGCCATGGAGATTTAAATTTGTATCGTAAGTCATGTTCGTCCGCGAATTTTGACGACGCGACGTCTCACGTATTACGTCTACATTTTCTATCTTCTCTCTTTTCCTGAAAAATACATTTCGAGTATTTTGTATTCTCTTTTTTCGCAAATATTTAAAATTCAAATGCAGACAAATGTAAATTAGTTTTGAAAATAATTGACTTATACAAATACGCAAGGCTTACACTTTTATTATTGTAAAGCCATAACTGCAATGAACTTGAAAAGTGAAAATGTTAAAAAAAAATCTGCTCTCCTTTTCCAATTCAATTTAAAATCTTATCTCCCATCTCAAAAAACCAAAAAGTAAATGTTTAACTTTTTGAAAACACTAATACATTGAATAAATTGCTTCAGAAAATGACCGATAGATATCGCCAAACTGAAAGCAACAGATGTCGCTAGTGTATATGTGTATTCTTTTTTATTTTTTCACTTATTGTACCTTTTGCAAAAATTGCCAATTGTAGTTAACGCTTAATGGTTTAAATGGTTCTACCTTTTTACTTTTTCACTTTTTAAAAACACTATTACATGGAAAACATTTGTTTTTTAGAAAATCACCGATAGATGTCTGAACTGAAATTGTATGGTGTAAATTATACGCTCTTTTCACCAACAGTTGTCGCTAGTGAATGTGTATATTCTTTTTCACTTTTTGCAGAAAGTGGCGATTGTAGTTAACGCTTAATGTTTCAAAATATTATTGTAAGAGCTCAACTACTAAAAAAAACACATACTTAATATTTACATTGATAATATTTCTTCACTTAGGGGAGTTCACATTCAACAACATGTTCATCAACTTTTATCGTGTTGGCGGATTTATGTAATGTGAATCCGCCTTAATGTTTCGTGTAGTATATTTAAATAATTTTGGCATTCTGCACATCTACGCAAAAACTGCTTTCGTTTAGTATGTAATTTATGCCCCTTCGGTTTTTGTGGGCCGCGAAAAGTGTACCACAAAAAACATGTTCGCCGTTTTATTATATGTATGATTCTTGGCACATAAGCTGAGCACAGGTTGGAAACCGCGCTTCAAGCTGCGAGCTCCTGCCTCATCTCCCTAGTCGAATAACCGAAATTTGACCAAATCACGGAGTCCTCTAATGTCGGCCCGCACCGTTTATGACTTAAATGTGAGGAATCATTCAATCGAAACTCAGCTATGCAGAAGATCCTAAACAACGAAATCTATGACCTGCTAAAAACCGAAAAAAAAAATGTCGAAAAGTCTAAAATTATATTCAAACATTATAGTGGCAAAACTTATCTTTCAAATGTAGTCCATTTCAGGGATATTAAAAAGATTTGTCTGTATTTTATTTCAAAATAAAGTTTTCCACCTCTAAAAAAAACAACACCCTCCAGAACCGCCAAATTTTAGGATTTTAAATCTGAGTAACGAACACAAAAGTTTTTCAATTTTTTTTTTCCTTTGATGTTTTCAAACATTCTAGCGAATTTATCTCATGAAAATTAATTATTTCTTTGAAAGATAGGTAAGATAAGCGTGGCTGTCAGTGTGAATGCTTAGACAATAAGTTGGTCTATTGTGATACCACATGAATCAAGTATAGACATTCTCCTTAGGTACTCGTTGAACCACTTAGAGCTTTATACGAATTGTGTGAGACTAGGAGACTAGTGATTTTGATGAAAATCTTTCCCTTACCAAATTGACATATCGCCCCAGTATATGACAAAAATCAAACAATTTTCTAATCCCTACGTAACCAAACCACTTTTCACCACAAACGCCGGACCTATTCTTAAGTATGCAAGTCAAGTTTAAATAAATTAACCAAACAAAAATTTAATTGCACTTAGTCCACGCAATGATGCCTTACCTTATGCTATTTCATTAGCGGTCAAGGACAATCAGTAATTGACTTTTGTGCCATATCTGGAGAGTGGTTCAATGTAGTCGATGGTTTTGAAGTGCTTCTGGCTGCTTTTTCTTCTTACTTACCAATTATGATTAAAGCGCATTTTAAAGAAGAAATCCAACCGAAGAACTTGGATAGTCTACAAAAATTGAAATGAATTGAAAGTAAAGCCTCAAGTTACAAAGCAAATCTAGATTACCAACGTAACTTCCTTCCGCTCCTGTCAACAAGCTCGGTAGAGCAAATTGAAGAAAATATTGTGAGAATAATTTATGCCTCGGCACCATGATGCTAACAATAATTACGTAACTTTTGCACCTAAATTTAAATGGTTCGACAAGGAGTGTGTAAAGCTTCGTAAAAAGTTGTTTAAATACTTAAAGCTATTCAGATTGACAAACACCATCTCCTTCAAAAATTTGTATCTTGGTGCCAATAAGGAATTTAAACAATTATGCTCTACTAAGGTAAATTACCTTACAAATCTGGCCGTACAGGTTCAACATAGCAAAATTTTGGTCCAGCGTACGTGAAATGAGTGGATTGCACCGAGGTATGAAGATTGCTATTGAAGCTCAGACTCTAGCAGCACATTTTAAAACTCTTTTGTCGGCTGACGAGCATCTTCATACCTTCAGCTAGGCAATGCAAGACTTTTATGTGTCTGAATTGGATGCCCCGATATCTTTAGGAGAACTGGAGGCAACTCTTTTGGGAATGAAAAACAACAAAGTCGCAGGTATTGATGGCATCCCAGTTGAATTTTTCAAAAATAGCAATAACCAACTCAAAACGTATATCGTAAAATTCTTAAACATTCTTTATAACAATGCTTATGTGCTGTGCCTACGACTTTTTCAAAAGCCCTCATATTCTCGATATTTAAATAAGGTGATGCGATGCAGGTCCAGCTAGTTACTGGCTTACGCAGACGACATCGACATCATCGGAAGAACCGAACAAGCTGTACACGATTCCTTCATCCAGATCGAGCAGGCGGCACAAAATCTGGGGCTGCACATTAGTGAAGGTAAAACAAAGTACATGGTGGCGTCGAATGCGAGAGGAACAGTTGGTCAAACAATCAAGGTAGCGGAGCACGAATTTGAAGTGGTGCAATCCTTTAAATACCTTGGGTCAATAGTAGCAGCCGATAACAATATAGAAGAAGAAATACGCGGGCGGCTTCTCAAATCCAACAGAGCCTACTATAGTCTGTCAAAGCTCTTCAAATCCAGAAATCTCACCATAACTTCAAAACTGCTGCTGTACAGGACCATGGTCCTGCCAGTACTCACATATGGATCCGAGACTTGGGTGCTTAGCAAAAGGCACTCCGACCTCTTAGCTGCGTTCGAGAGAAAAGTCTTAAGAAGAATTGTTGGCCCCATATGTGAGGAAGGACGATTCCGGAGACGGTACAATCATGAACTGTACGCAATCTACCTTGAAGCAGATATCGTGACAAAAATTAAGCTCGGTAGACTCCGGTGGGCAGGGCACCTAGCTCGCATGAGCGAAGAGGAACCTGCTCGGAAAGTTCTTTGTGGTACATTCTATGGTAGACGACAGACCATGCTTGCGCTGGAGAGATGGCGTAGACCAGGACGCCCGAAGCCTTGGGGTGCGCAACTGGATGGCGTCGGCTAGAGACCGGGATAGGTGGAGAGACTTGTTGAAAGAGGCCAGGACCGGAACCCGGTTGTCGAGCCGATGATGATGATGATGCGATGCAACCGGAAAACTATAGAGGAATCTGAATACTCAATTCTCTGAGAAAGATATTTGCGGGAATTCTTTACGGAAGACTTTCGAACTGGATAGAAAGAACCAACAGTTTGAGTATATTTCAAGCGGGTTTTCGTTCTGGATTTTCCACAATGGATCACATTTTTGCCTTAACTTGTATTGCTAAGAAGTATACTGAAAACAATAAGAGACTATATGTATGTTTTGTTGATCTTAAAGCCGCTTTTGATACCGTCAACAGACAGGCTCTGATATATAAGCTGGTTAGGCTTGGAGTGTCTCCGAAGTTTCAGATGCTTTATAAGAATTTCTTGTCGTTATCTAGTGCAGCAGTTTGGGATGGTTCGAAGTTGTCAGAGTGGTTTGAGACGTCAGCAGGTGTCCCTCAGGGATGTATTCTAGGCCCTCTTTTATTCGCGCTATTTATCGATGATATCTCTGAAATGATTCCTGGAGGTGTAATGTTCGCTGGAACTCTCATGAAAGTTCTTCTCTACGCTGATGACTTGGTATTAATAGCTGACAGCCCCTTTACTCTCCAACTCCAAATTAATCGTCTGAATGATTATTGTAAGACTTGGGATCTCCACATCAATGTCCAAAAAACCAAAATTATGATTTTTGACAGTCGAAATAGAAGGGTGAGACTACCTAAAGAATCTTGGCGTCTCAATAATGAAATGATTGAAATAGTACGTGAATTCAAGTACCTTGGAGTTTTGTTAACATCGAACTTGAACTTTGGCAAGCATGCAAAGGATAAAAGCACTGAAGCTAAGCTGGCGCTAAATATTATGTGGAAAAGGTTCTTTGCTAACCAAAACATTGACCATTCAACAAAATATCAAGTATTTAGGGTGACAGTTAACACTTGCATGTGCTATGAAGTGCAAGCCTTTGGTGTTACACCCTTCGAAGAATTTGAAGCTGTTCAAAGATTTTTCTTCAAACGATTATTTCGATTACCGAATTCAGCACCAACCTATGCTATACACGTGGAATCTGGCTTACCACCCATCTACATTAATAATCTAAAAGCTCATGCAGACTATTTAACAAAAGTGATGAGGAGAAGTAATACCAGTCTTCATAAAAAAAATTCTGATAAAACAACTGCAATTGAATCATTATCCTTTTAGAGAGTGGAATCAGTTGCCCTTATCCAATGACCTTTCACTGCCCTCAGCAGAGGCAACCATTTTCGAATGGCACAATACGAGTATATTCGCATCAATTATTGCTAAGACCGACGAAAGGATTTTTGACCAGCACCTAACCAGAGCTTCATCGTCGACCTCAAGGTTATTCTACAGAAACCTTAACCATCAAATTCTAAATGAGGATAGCTATTTCAACGTTAAGTACTCGTCCGAGGCTATAAGTACTATTTTCAGAGCAAAAGTAGAAATCCTTAATCTGAATTACATCCCTCATAGAACTGATCTTCGGCAGAATTGTGACTTGTGCAACAGAAGAAAATGTGAAGATGTTTACCACATCATTGCTGTTTGCCCTTTATTGCAGAAATACGGCGCTTGTATTTCCAAGAAAGTTTTTGTTCATGCAATAGCTTGTATGAAATATTAAACGGTGGTCGTGGTTGATCTAATTTATACAAATTTTGCAAACACGCTTTAAATTACCGGAATAGTTTTTGAAATTTGTATTCTCTAAATATTTCTTCAAATTATTACTTTTTATGTTGCAAATCATTAAAATTGCAAAAACTTCAGGATTATCGCTCTCCCATTTATTTATTAAATCTTAGCTTAAACTATAAATATTCTTAGTATCACTTTTCGTTTTTATTTTTAATTCGTTTTTTTAATATTCTTTTTTTAAATTTTTATATTTACTTACTCATGAAATGTCATATCCGGCAGACAGCAGATTGCCATGTTCGTATTCTTATGTTTAAAATTGTATCAATATAGAATCGAAAAAATAAAGAATTTTATCTATCTATCTATCTATTCCTACGCTATTTCACGTTTATTAATTTAGAAATTAATGCCACTTTACTTATCTTTATCAAACAAGCAAAACCTTTTTCCACGTCTTTTTTCAATTAATTCGAACATAAATACTCCTCTGATGGTGATTTCAATATCAGAACGAGCCTTTATAAAGAAATAATTTAATTTTATATCAGACTTTGAGAGCAAAGTTATAGAAACAGTATTCAACAACTACATACTAAGGAACTGTAAGAATACTTGTTACAATTATATTTTATATTTTACTTTTACTTTGTTCAATACTTTAGTATTTTATTATTTTTTTGTCATAAAATTAATAATTAAAAATCATTCAATAATAATAATTCAAGAGAATAAGATTGTTTTAATAAATTAATATTTTATAATAAAAACCATCCTAACAACTTCAGAAGTGGGATTCTCTTGGAAAACTTGAATATTAAGAAATCAGTACGACCAATAAACGAATAAATATGAACAGAACCGAGTTGCAAAATTGGCTTGAAAAACATAAAATAGAATTTTCATCAACTGCCACTTATATACAATTAAAAAAGCTGTATGAAGACAAACTTTCTGAACTAGAAGAAGAGAATTTTGAAAATCCAACAATTCCGGAAATAGTCAAAGAGATGCACTTAACCCTTTGATAAGCCAAAAAGAACTTGGAAACAACAATCAAGTCGGAGAACCTGCATCAGAAAATCGGATTCTATCTCTTACAGCAGAGGAAGCTGAAATTGATATACACTTGAGAATACTAGAAAAACGTCAACGTTTGCAACAATTGCAACAAGAACTGGCTCTTAGTCCGAATATTTTTCTTCCCCCAAAATTTGAAGATATTCAACATACCATCATACCGTTTGCTGGTGATGAAGCTTGTGATGCCCGTAAATGGATTCAAAATTTTGAAAGAGCTTGCGATTCTGTAAGTGGTGATGATATATTTCGTTTAAATTCAATTCGACGTTTGATGAAAACAGATTCCACTGCCGAAATATTTCTTCGGGTGGATAATTCAACAAATTATGCGGCGTTTCGCAACAATTTTTTGTCAAACTTTGGACATTCATACTCTATTTCTGAAGTAATCGATACTCTACGAAAAACAACTTTCCAATCATCGAAGCTATCTGTTATGGGTTATATTCTTAAAATGCAAGAGTTGGCTGCACGTGCCAATATTGATGAAACACAAGTTATTCAATTCATAATTGAAGGTTTTCAAGATAATTCAGTAAACATTGCTGTATTGTATTAAGCTTGCAGTTTACAACATCTGAAGCAATTGTCTCATCAATATAGTAAATTGCGCTGCAAACGTGAAGCAAATGAAGCATTCAAATCTTCAATAACTACGAGGGTGTTTTCTACAAGACCAACTTTTTCAAAACCAAATATTGACTGCTCCAAAATATATTGTTTCAATTGCTCAAATGTTGGACATTTGGCAAATTCATGTCCTTATCCCAAACGTGAAAAAGGTTCATGTTTTCAATGTGGTTCCAAGGAGCATAATTTTAGAAATTGCCAGCAAAAACCTACTAATCGAGTGGCTCTTTTAGATGAATTCAACACTAAGAACACCGAAAATGGAGAAACAAAATATAACGATCCTTTTTCCGAGTTAAATTATGTAAGTGTTACCTTTTTGAATAATGGTTTTAGGCATAAATGTAATACTTTCCTTTCGCTTTTTGATTCGGGTAGTCCAATTAGTTTAATAAGAAAATCTGCTGTTCCAAATTATTTAACCAATCAATGGACTCAATATTCTGGTTTCAAAGGATTGGGACATTTTAAGTTATATTCTTTCGGAAAAATTAAAATTGAAATTTTCTTTCGGAAGTTTAATAAACAAATTAATATTTTTGTTGTACCCGATTCGGTTATTCCGTCTCCCCTCTTATTGGGTCGAGACTTTTTGAATTCATTTAACATTAAATTTATGATAGTTGATTTAACCTTAAATAAAATTCCAAAAAAAAAAATGTTAAAATTTTAGATGATCCAAATAAAAATGAAATAAAAATATTAAATAAAGTATAACATTGTGTGCATGATTCCACTGAGAATGAAAATTTAAACTTTTTGCCTAACTGCAACAAATGTCAATTCTCTAACGTTGTTGAAATACCTGATTTGTCAAATTGTATCGATCATTTTGTTCCGGATATTTTTAAAATAGAGGAAGATGCACTTTTTGAATCATTTGATATTAATGTTGGTCTAAGCCCAATGCACCGGAAAGAGATTAAAACATTAATTGAGAATAATTATCTAGACCTTTCAAATATTCCAATTTCTAACGAACAAAAATATGAAATGAAAATTCACTTAACTTCCGACATACCAATAAGTTCACCACCTCGAAGGCTTTCATATGAAGATAGACGTATTGTCAGAGATATGATTAGTGACCTTTTGAAAAACAAACAAATAAGACCTAGTAATTCTCCTTATACATTTCCAATTGTCTTAGTTTCTAAAAACTCTGGTGAAAAACGAATGTGTGTTGACTATCGACCCCTCAATAAAATTATGGTGCGAGATAGTTACCCATTACCTCATATAGATGATTGTTTGGAAAGATTAGAAGGAAAGACATATTTTACAACCTTAGATCTTAAAAACGGATTTTACCATGTTGAGATCTCTGAAAATTCTATTCCGTATACAGCATTTGTTACTCCAGACGGACAGTTTGAATTTTTACAAATGCCATTTGGATTAAAAAATGCGCCAGCAGTATTTCAGCGGTTTATTAACAACATATTACACTCATTTATTGAAGAAGGTGTGGTTGTTATATACATGGATGATATTACAATTGCAACCAAAACCATTGAAGAACATTTAGACGTACTCCAAAGATTACTTCGACGACTTGCTGAATTTCGACTTGAACTGAAATTTAAGAAGTGTCAATTTTGCTACAACGAAATTGATTTCTTGGGATTTAAAATCAATAAGAAAGGGATCCATGATCCATCCTAACAATGGACACATAGAAAAAATCCCTATTCCAAAAACGAAAGATCAACTCCAAAAATGTTTAGGATTATTTTCATATTTTCGTCGATTTGTCCCTTCGTTTTCACATATTGCTATGCCATTACGAAATCTTCTTAAACCAAATGCTAAATTTGTATTCGATGAATTATGTCTTTCTGCATTTTCTACCTTAAAAGATAAATTAGTAACGCCACCTGTTTAAGCATTGTATAACCCGAAACATGACACAGAATTGCATTGTGATGCAAGCACTGAGGGTTTTGGAGGAATATTAATGCAAAAACAGGAAGATAATAAATTTCATCCCATAGCATATTTTTCACAACGTACAACTTATTCTGAATCTCTAGCTATAATATACTCACTACGAAAATTTCGTGTCTATTTAGAAGGTATTCCATTTAAAATTATAACGGATTGTAACTCACTTACGATGACTTTGAATCGCAAAAGTGTAAATGCTCGAATAGCTCGTTGGGCATTTGAGCTTGAGAATTATAATAACACCATTCAGCATCGAAGTGGTCTGTTAATGGATCATGTTGATGCCTTAAGCAGATACCCAGTAACATGCGTTCAGAGTCACAAAGACGTTAAACAAATGATTACAGTTGTTAATGCAGATGATGTAGATATGCAATTACAAATAACCCAAAATAGAGACGAAAATATAGTTAAATTACGAGAAAAGTTAGAAATAGAAGAAGTTCCAAATTTTGTCCTCGATGATGGTTTAGTTTATAGAAAATTAGAAAACGGAAATCTGTTGTTATATGTACCAAAAGAAATGGAATTGCAATTATAAGAGTGGCACATGAAATCGTCGATCTCGTACTGTCGAAGTGAATAGACGTCCTCGGCTTCACAGTAGATATCTCAGTAAAATCGTGTGTGCTTTTAAGTATAAAGTTTGACATTCATTTACCAATATAGAGCGTAGCTCAGAGGAAGAGGTGGCGGACCCCGGTGCGAGAGATCGCGAGTTCAAGTCCCCGTCGGGCACTGAACTTATTAACGCTTTTTTTCACAACAGTGAAGTAGAAAGCATCATCCAAGAAGAAGAAAGGCTTCTCAAGCGTAGAAACAGCAAAGCGGGGACATCGAAAGGTGTCCTACCAGCTAAAGACACAACAACAACAACAACAACAGGTATAGCAAGACCAATGAAGAAGTCAACGGCATCAAAACCGGGGACATCGAAAGATGCCCTGGCAAAGTCAACCGATGCTATAGTGCCAGCATCATCCGACGTGGAAACGGCACCATCAGCCGATGCCCCAATGAAAAGGAGGAAGAAGACACAAGTTGTGCCCAACTTGGTAAAGCGTCGCACCATCACCACAGCTGAGCTGCAAGCTGAAGGGAAGGTGACGGCGCAAAAAGCAACAAAAACAGCAGCAGAAACCAACAAAAATCTGAATCCTTCGCCAAACGATGAAGACGAAGAGATTTCATACATGTCCGAGGGTGGAGAGGGTCTGTACACCACCGGCGACAGCCAAACATTTGTGGACTTGTCCACGCCAGAGGGGTCCGCTGATGAAGAAGAAGAAGAGACCATGCAAGAAAAAATTGGTACAATCCAGGGGCAGATCGTGGCACTACAAAGCGATTTAGCCACAATGATACAAGCTTTGAGGGAAAAACAGGAAGCGCGCAGAGAAAAGGAGAGGCAGAAGCGCGCCAGCAAAAAAAGTCTCCAGGCCCCACCAAAGGAGGCGCAACAAAAAAGTGATGCGGAGCTGCAACCGCCAACCCAGCAGCCCCATCAGCCCCAGCAAAAACAACAACAACCGCTGCTTACACAAAAGCCAAAGCAGCAGGTAAAACAACAACAACAACAACAGAATCAACAACAACAGCCAAAACAGCAGCAGCAGCAGAAACAACAGCAGCAGAGACAACAGCAGCAGAACCAACAGCAGCAGAATCAGCAGCAGCAGAAACAGCAGCAGCAGAAGCAACAGCAGCAGCCACAGCCGCAGCAACTAAACAAGAAGAAAGAGCAAGTGCCACCCATCAATGTGTATAAGATGGACCTAAAGGAGACCATAGAAATATGTAAGTCGGCCATAGGTCAAAACTTTACCATTAAGAGATTAGGGCCTAATAGACATGCTATCCACTGCCTCACAGTGGAACAGCATAAAGTTGTTAAAAATTTACTTAAAGCTACCACAACTGAATTCTTCAGTTACACACCTAAAATAGAGAAATTTCAAACGGTCTTGTTGAAAGGCATAGATTCCTACACGGAACCGCAAGAGCTCTTAAATGAGCTCCGTGAAAAAGCGGGCGACGATCTCGACTTTATCGAAGTCAAGCCTTTTGCCACGGTTAAAGCCAGACGGGAGAATCGGAAGTTGCCAATCTTCCTGGTTCAGCTTTCACCCAATAGCAAACTGGATAGTTTGAGGAGTATCTCCGTCCTCAACTACCAGGTTGTAACCTGGGATAAATTAAAGAGGCGCGGCGACATGCTTCAATGCATGCGCTGCCAAAGGTTCGGCCACGCCGCGGCTAACTGCGAAATGCAATCACGCTGCGTAAAGTGTGGAGAGAACCACATTCGGGGAGAATGTAAGTTAGGGCAAGAAAGGGTCCAAGACATGACACTGCTTAAGTGTGCACTCTGCCGGAAGGACGGGCACCCCGCAAACTATCGGGGATGTTCCATCTTTCAGGAAATTAAACAGAAAAAGGCAAAGCAAACAGAGGTAGAAAAACGACCAATTACGCGTGTTCCTACAACAACGCCCGTTAATCCCCAAATATCCTACGCCCAAATGGCGTCAGGAAGGGGAAAAACGGTACAGCCTGCGCCAAAGGCAGCCCCACAGGCCCTCGTGCCTAAGGCTCCCGACGCACAGGCCGACATAAGAAGCATGTTGCTGGCCATTTCTGGTCAGATAGCAGGACTTCAAAAACAGATAACGGAGCAGGCGAAAAGGGTGGACCATATCTACTCTGTTTTGCCGAGCTTTACGCAATTTTTAGGTTAAGGGCGCGCTGCCGGAGAGGCCCTTAAGGATCCTTGCTGTGAATGTAAATTCACTGATTAGGATCGAACGTAGAGCAAACCTATTCCAATTGTTGCAAGATCAAAGTCCTGATGTGTTTATGGCTAGTGAAACTAAACTAAGTCAGAAACATAAATTGACACATAATAATTACAATATCGTACGAAGAGATCGGCCCAACTCGACGCAAGGAGGTGGTGTCGCAATCTTTGTACGAAAAGGCATAAAATATAAAGTTATATACAATAGTGAAGTACGCAGATTTCGGCTGCTTGAGGCGTGCATTGTATGCATTCCTCTCCAACAGGGGAAGCGGATGTATATAGTCGCGACTTACGCTCCGGAATCACCTCAGCCAACTGACTTTTTGACAGAGCTCGAAAAACTTTTCCAAGTGCTACAATTGAACTCGGTAGAGAATTACTATCTCATGGCCGGTGATTTAAATGCCAAACATATAGATTGGGGAAATCAAGTACAAAATCCGAGAGGTAACCATCTATTTAATTGGATGGGTCAATACAATATTGAATATATGATCGACCTTCTAGCGACTGATAGACCATCGTTTCCAAGAAGCGGTGCCTATCTGGATCTATTACTAAAGGACTCTAGACTGACAATTACTAACACTGTGGGTCAACGGACAAGAAACTGCTTACAAACGATAGACTACGACAGCGACCACTGTGGTTTCGCCGCAGTAATACAGTTACCGAACGAGCTCGTGGAGTTGGAGGAGTATGTACCTGCGCATTCTTACAATTACAGTAAGATGCGCTGGCCACGCTTTACCACCGCTTTAGCAAGCGAAATTCGTGATAATAATATATCCCCACCAAATAACAGGAATTTAACAAACAACGAAATTGACCAATACTTAGAACAAATGGACGAAACAATCCTACGAACTATGAACAGAACAATACCAAAACACAGAGAACGTAACGTAACCGACATGTACCGTAACGCGACAATTGATGCACTACACAGACAAAAAAGTGGACTACTGACAAGACTAAAACGCTTGTACCGACGGTTTACTGACTCACGCGATCTGGAGATTAGGGCACTGAAGTCGTCAATTAAGAACATCAACCAACTGATCAAGGAAAATTATAGATTGTCTATTAATTTGTACTGGAACAACAAAATTCGTGCCGTTAACTCTAGCGACCCGAGTATGTTTCCACAAATTAACAAGATATTTAGACGAAATGATCAAAACGAACTTCCGTGTCTTAAGCTCCAGAGAACGACAGAAAACAGAAACGTACTTATGACAGCAGGGATAGATCCAGATGACGCGGTTTTGGACGATGAACTCTTTATTGTCGAGGATCCGCTGGAAAAAGTGGAGGCTGTGGGGGCTGCTTTCCAGCAAGTGTATAAGGTGAATGCAAGCATCCACCCCAACCACGACCTGGAAAACAGAGCTCTACTCCATCACTTCTATCTTCGTAATGAAATGACGCAATGGCGATCAGAGAATCTAGGTTTCATCCGGTTCAATGAAGAAAACTTGGCGAATGCCATCATCGCCGTGCAAGATGGGAGTAGTTCCCTGTTAGTTACGAGGATGGAGCTCCAGCTCATCTTCGATTCATTAAAGAAGAAAAAGTCAACAGGAGTCGATGGTATATCCAATATTGTACTTCGACATCTACCTAAGGAAGCAATTGACATTTATGCCACACTGTTTAACAACGCACTGAATAATGCATATTATCCAGGGCGGTGGAAGACAGCTGTGGTTCATCCTCTACCGAAAAAGGGAAAGGACAACTCCAATCCGGCGAATCTCCGGTCGATAAGTCTTCTACCGAGTATAAGCAAGGTATTCGAGAAAGTCATAAATAGAGCTCTGTCCAAGTGGGCGGAGGACAATAATATCATACCGTATAATCAGTTCGGGTTTAAGGCGGGACATGACACCATTCATGCCGCGTCTAAACTCGTTTCTGATATCCAATGGAACAAAACTAAAAATCAGTGTACAGGTGCCTGTCTGGTTGATTTAGAGAAGGCTTTCGACACCGTATGGTTAGAGGGTCTCTATCTAAAATTGACTAGGCTCGGCATAAGCAAACCACTATTATATATACTTTATGACATGCTCAATGGTAGAAAGTTTGTTGTCAAAAGTGGCAATGTAACTTCTACCGCAATCTTCGATATCAAGAATGGTCTTCAGCAGGGAGCGGTGAACTCGCCGATTCTATTCAGCATTTACACCAGCGATCTGATAAGTAGTCTAACTCAGGCAATTGCGTATGCCGATGACCTAATAGCGTACAGAACAGCTACAAAAGTTGAGGTTATCAGAATTCTCTTACAGCGTGACTTCGACAAGATTCAGCGATATTGTGATGACTGGAAGTTGAAAATCAACTTTCAGAAATGTGAAACGATTCTGTTTAGGACCCCGTTGGCTAGAGCCCCTAGGGATACTAGAAAGAACTGGCGTAAGATGATGATCGTAGGACCGCACCGGCAACCACTGGCGAGCAGAAGTGTGGTAAAGTACCTTGGCATCTGGTTGGATCAGTATTTGTATTTCGACAGACATATAAATGCTGCTCTGAACAGGGCTAGGGGAGCCTTTGCCCTGACGAAACGGTTGTTTTACAGCAGCCGGCTTGACACCAGGGTGAAGGTGATTTGCTACATGGCCCTCATCCGGCCGATGATTGCCTATGGGTGCCCGGTGTGGTTCAACGTTGCCCCATCTCAAATGGAAAAGATTCGGGTGTTTGAGAGGCAGTGTCTTAGACGTTGTCTTGGATTACACAGAACACCAGAATCGGAGTACAAACATTACTATTCCAACAGGACTCTATACAACGGAGCCAACATTAACAGAATAGATAATTTTTTGATAAAGCTGATTCGGGGACACATTGTGAGAGCGATGACCTCAGCAAATAGCTTAATCTTTGGGGCTTACTACCCCAACACAGAATACTTCGAGAGTGTGCGTTTAAGTGGCCATATTGCACCTAATGCATTCCTCTATTTAGATAGTATAGGGTTGATCCAGGATAGAGAGGCGGTTCCGCTAATCTACCACGTCGGCCGTAGGGCTGTGGATAGGCGGCTCCTTTATAGTCGAGACGTCCTCGCACAAGACGGAGCTGAGCGACTTCGGTTCAGTAGGACTGTGTCCGATCGGGACCTGAAAGACAGGGTAAGACAGGAGAACCAGTTTTGGTGGTTGTCTAATGTTGATACCGATAGTTGACCAGTTGTCTTGGCCGACTTACATAGTTTTAAGGGTATTCTTAGGTAGGGACAGTCAGGGTGGCACAAAAAAAAAAAAAAAAAAAAAAAAAAAAAAAAAAAAAAAAAAAAAATTTAGTACATTCTTCTAATGTACATACATACATATATGTATTAAAAAAAAAAAAAAAAATCTCTGCTGCTGTGGCTGTTCTAGTTTTTAAGTAGTTTTAGTTTAATTTTAGTTTATTTTAAGTAATTTAAGTTGGTTTGGGTAGTTTTTACTTAGTTTTACTTTAGTTTGTAAGTTTCATATATAAAATATAAAAAGATAAAGAATCCGAGTTTTTTAAATTTTCTCGAGAAAACAAAAAATATATATAGTTTTTTTGAATTAAAAATAGTTTTTTAGGCCGAAAGGCATTACATTTAAGATATAGTTTAGCTTAGAGCGCCCGCATAGGGCCAGTAAGTTAGTTTTAAGTTATTGGATAATTAGGCTAGTTTTTATGAATTTTTGTCTAGCTTTAAGTAGTTTTAAGATAAATGAAAAATAAAAATGAATTAAAAAAAAAAAAAAAAAAAAAAAAAAAAAAAAGTGGCACATGAAAAAAATTGTCATATGGGTGTTATGAAATGTCTTGAAAAAATTAAAATGCATTATTGGTTCCCAGGTATGAGAGGAAAAATTGAAAAGTATATTCAAAATTGTATTCAGTATTCGATACTCTTCATGTCGATCATTTTGGCCCTCTTCCGTCAATTATTTCTAAGAGAAAACACATTTTGGTTATAGTAGATGCTTTTACAAAATATGTCAAACTTTATCCCGTAAATTCAACAAGTACTAAAGAAGTGTGTGTTTGTCTAGATAAGTATTTTGAACATTATAGTCGACCTCGTCGAATCATAAGTGATCGTGGTTCTTGTTTTTCATCGCTTGATTTTGAATCATATCTACTTGAAAATAATATTGAACATGTGAAAATAGCTACAGCATCACCTCAGAGTAATGGTCAAGTTGAGCGTGTAAATCGAGTTCTTAAGTCGATATTATCTAAAATTACGGAACCAATTCAACATTCGAATTGGTCGAAACATTTAACAAGAGTCGAATACGCTCTTCACAACTCTGTTCATTCCACAACTGGTGCTACACTTTGTCAATTATTATTTGGTGTAGAACAACGTGGTCGTGATGTTGATACTTTGTCAGAATATTTGAACAATAAACGAAATTTGTCTTCTTTTCATGATATAAGAACTTTACGACAAAAAGCTTCTGATAACATTGAATACCATCAGTCTAAAACTTCAGAATATCATGCTAATAGACACAAACCACATATTCAATTTTCAGAAGAAGATTTTGTTATGATAATAAATACAGATACAACAGCTGGTACTAACAAAAAGTTTATCCCCAAATTCCGTGGTCCATACAAAGTGCATAAGATTCTCCCGAATGATCGATACGTAATAAGAGACATTGAAAATTGTAAATTAACTCAAATTCCTTATGATGGCATAATTGAAGCCTCACGAATACGTTCCTGGGTTGATTGGCGGGATTCTCATACTTAAAAAATCTTTTTCAAAATGGTAATACCTGTACTAATATTTTGTATTTAACTTCATGTAACCAGGGTTTGTTTTACTTCTATTATAATTAATGATTTTATTATTAAAATTGTTATTATTCATGATTTTGTTTTTTTATGTTAATATTGTTATTATTATTGTTGTTGTTTTTTTTTTTGTTAAATGAGTTTCTTGATCGAGCCGATCAATATAGTCAGGATGGCCGAGTTGTAAGAGTACTTGTTACAATTATATTTTATATTTTACTTTTACTTTGTTAAATACTTTAGTATTTTATTATTTTTTTGTCATAAAATTAATAATTAATAATCATTCAATAATAATAATTCAAGAGAATACGATTGTTTTAATAAATTAATATTTTATAATAAAAACCATCCTAACAGAACATCAATTCACTATCAATAAAACATTAGAACAATACCTTTCCACTTGTGTAGTTCCCTAAAGTCGTATATTTACTTTCGTAAATTCATTATAAAAAATCCTTAATTTGGATCAACAAATCTACCTACTCAAATCTGAGTGTACAAAAAATTCTGATATCAATCTCAAATCCTCAGAGACACAAAAACACCTTCGCATAAAAATCCTTATCCAAAACATTCAATCCAAACACAAACATTTCAACACAAATCTAAATTTTCGTGTTTGTGTTTCTATTTCGACGTTTCGACGTGACGTGCAAAATATTCTCTGATACCCTAAACTTGGGCTATTTGTATCCGTTTATTTGTGTTGTTTTAGCGTACAACTTTCTATTACATAATAAAGGGCATGGGAGGATTAACATGCGTGTTTTGTCTTTTCTTTGGCACATTTTTTTTTTTTTTAATATAAAAAAGTGTCAGCACAAAAGGTTTTGGTTTTTTGGTATACCCTTAAAATCAACCCAATGCTCGAAGAAAAAATATCAAATGGCTTTCTTCTAATTCAAGTTCTTCCATTCTGAAATGCTTTTCAGCATTAACCATATTTTTAATGAAAATTTTTTAAACGAAAAACAATGTCATAGAACAGACATTCAGGGTCCTGTGTTTCGTCTCCTCCTTTAAGAAATATGCTCGTGTTTTTCTTGTGATACAAAATAAAAAAACAAAGTACTCACAATAATACATTTGTTATCCATTAATCCAAACTCAAATGTCTAAAGGTATCCAGAAATGTGTGTAATCCTGAAACACAGTTTTCACTTCTAAAACGTTTTTAATCTCAACCACACATCAACACTTGCAACGATTCGTTTTCTTACATGATTCTTGCATTTAATGTGAAATCCTTCGAGAACATTTCGAGTAAAAGAAATGGCCAAGGACCCAATTTCTAATCAGACAAAGAACGGCCTTAATTTTTTTTTTTACACTTCAACACTGGCTGAACGAAAAAAAAAACATTACCAACAACAAGCATCGATTTATCTGATTCTTTGTCTCACATCAAGGACGAGCAGAGTTGCACCACGAGTGCACTTTCCCATTATTGGACAAGATGTTTTATCGGTCACGGGAATTATATTTCGTGTGTCGTTATCCGTTCTCGACGATTTTTGAACCACGAGTTTTTTTCTTTTTTCAAAAACATGAGTTTTAAATGTTTGTCATGCGATCACAAATCAAACGAACCACAAAAACACAGTCACGGAGATGTCCGAATAGAATGTTTTCTAACCATCAACTGTGTGTCATGAAGACAGCAGCAATTTTTTCGACCAACAAAACGCCTCTTAGAACGAAGAAACAAAAATATAGAATGGAGTTTGCAGATATGGAGCTTTTCCTCTACCCCGTAAACCTTCCAACTGTATCCTTTTGGCAACGTTATTTCTCTCCTTCGGTCCTCTTCTGCACACACAATCCTATAAACTCTGTTCCACAACACCCATACACGAAAATATTCTATTTTTCCCTTCTGTCCATTGACATAGCATTTATAATATAAAATGTCCTTTTTGAATTTATGCAAATGTTTATCATGTGCTACTGCTTCCGATGCCTGTGGCAGCTAGTCGTGTCCTTCCTGATGCGGTTAATGATTCTTGTGTTAAGGGGGGCAAAACAAAGAAGAAGATATCAAACACCTGTCACCACTAATACTCATGCATTCATTACAAATGCTCTCCCATTCACATAACCTAACCTTTATTATCCTTTTTTTTCAAATTCAATGATGAGGGCCAAAATTGAGCGAACCCAAAAGTACGATTAAAGCTCTCGCACTTGCCATCGGAAGTTCTTCTGCTTTATTTTCGCTATATGTAAACAAAATTGTGATTTTCATTGCGAAATTTCACTTTTTATTCCCGTTTATCAGGTTTTCCTTTTTCCTTGATTACGTAATGGGGAAAATAACATCATGAGAGCGAGAGTCAAAGGATACATCGTCATCCACATCCATCTAGCACATGGTGCTTGTAGAATTGAGTTGAGGTGCTTTGAACTAGTAACCTAAAAACAACATTGGAATGCGTTAAAGCGTATAGCTTGTGTTTTTGGCGGGAAAACGTATAGTGAGAAGCTTTTACACTCCCCTTATGTTCATACCATACAATTGTGACTTGTGCGTTATTATTCTGTTCATCTGTGTTATGTTTGGTGACTTTTGGTTCTGTGTAAGTCATCTCTGCATAATGTGGGTGACGATTAATGTTTCATGTCGAGGAGCTTATTTAGGTGTTAAATGTAGGCATCCTCCTGAAGCTTCTTTTTCTTAGTCAAGATAGGTACCAAAGTTTAAAACTTTGGATTTTGCAGGAGATTCTTTTTGTGAGATGTGCTGACATCTGTTAGAATGTATTTTTTTTTTTGTAAGCACAGACCATTTTTAAAGACAAACAAAAATATGACGGAAACGGTCTTATTTTTTAAGGCAGTTTGCTGACAATTGGTCGATTGTGATTTTGCTCCATACACGTCGGCTTTACATCTTCTATGCTCCCGAGTACGTTGACTCTAGTCATCCACACTAAGAGCTCTGCCAGTGTGTCACGAGTATCGAAGTTCCTGAGCACAACTTTGATATCGTACTCCAGACATTCTCATAGGCCTATAAAACTGCTCCTAGATAGTTTCTTCATCTTTATTGATGGTAGTGTCGTAGGTCCATACCAGAGTTATCCTTTAGAAAGTGGCTTTTTACATAATTATAAAAAAAATGCGTCCGAATATATTGTAAAATTTTTACTAGGTTCGTTAAATAAAATTTATTACTCTTTTAGTATTTCTTCTTTATTTACACTTTCCGAATCAAAACAATAAATCTCATTTTTTAATCAACTCAAATAATTTTATTCAAATTTAAATCACACTTGTTTAATAACACTTTCCACAATCCAATAAGAAAAGCCTTTTGCACACTTTCATAATCAAAATTGAACTCCTGTGCTCACCGTGAACACTCCCTTATATACTCACATTGGTTGTTCTATTTATTTATTTATTTAGCTTAATACAAGCTTGCACTAAAATCTAAACTTAAATCTCTAAACTTAAATCTAAACTTAAAATCTATGGTGGGTTTATTTTTTTTTATTATTATTTTTTTGTTTTTATTATTATTTTTTTTTTTTTTTGTTATTTTAATTTTAATATTAGTCTGGGCCCGTAGGCCCACCCACCCGTTTAAAAAAAAAAAAACAACTTTAAAAAACTTAAAAAAAAGAAAAAAATTGAGGATGAAGTGGGCTTTGAATTGAGAGCGGTTAGAAGAGAGAGACAGAAGACAGTGGAGGGATTGTGTGGTTAAGGTTGGGAATATAGCGAGATTTTGAGAGAGTGTTTGGAGGTGTGAAAGTCGAAAGAATTTTGCATAATGTTGGAGGAACGAAGCATGCGTGTCAATGGTTCATTACTACCATAATTAGTTCGGTGAAAATTGACATCAAAGAGAGACACCAATCTAAGATTTCTAGGGTTAGTATGCAATGAGATTTTTTGGAGAAGTGTAGGACAATCAATATTACCGGCTAAAATTTGATGAATGAATACAATGTCGGCTACTTTGCGACGTTTATCAAGAGGTTGCAGATAAATAAGTTGAAGACGATCAGCATAGGGTGGTAGGTGAAACGAATCAAGCCAGGGAAGCCCGCGAAGTGCAAATCGAAGGAATCTTCGTTGAACGGCTTCAATACGAAGGGAATGGGTAATATAACAGGGTGACCAAACCTGGCTGGCATATTCAAGAAGGGGCCTAACAAATGTGAGGTAAAGGGATTTTGTAACGTAGGGGTCTGAAAATTCTTTTGACCAGCGCTTAACGAAGCCAAGTGCAGAGTTAGCTCTGTTAATAGATGTGGTAATGTGAGATCTAAAATTAAGTTCTTTATGACAAAGAATACCTAAATCACATAGTGAGTCAACTGCTGTGACTGTCTCATTGTTAATAAAGTATGTTCGAGGAGGGAGAGGTGAGCGTTTACGGGAGTATGTTATAGCTTGACACTTACTAACATTAAGTTCAAGAAAGTTCTTCTGGCACCAGATAGAAAATCTATTTAAATCTTGCTGAAGAAGAATGGAATCGGAAGGTGAGGAAATTTTTCTGTAAATTTTTTTATCATCAGCATAAACAGAAATCATAGAATCATTGATGACGCAGTCTACATCGTTAATGGTCAAAATGAAAATCAGAGGGCCGAGATGGCTTCCCTGCGGAACGCCAGAGGTTGCAAGGATGGGATTTGATTCGATACCTCTAAAAAGGATTGTATACTGCCTATCGCTCAGATATGATTGGGTCCATGCAATGAAGGAGGGAGGGAAGCCAAGTGCTTTGAGTTTAAAGAGAATAAGGGAATGAGAAATTTTATCAAAGGCTTTGCTGAGATCAGTAGCGATGACGTCAACTTCATTCCCAGCCTCCATGGTGCATATAGTACCAGAGACAAAGTCAACTAGGTAGTTGATCTACCGGTAAGAAAACCATGTTGATTGGGGGAAAAAATTTGTTTACAGTGGAAAAGCAAAGTGTCATAGACTATGCTTTCAAAAAGCTTAGGAATACACGACAGCTTAGCTATGGGGCGGTAGTTACATATTTCTTTTTTAGGGCCTTTTTTATGGATCGGGATAATATAGGAATTTTTCCGACGAGAAAGAAATATTCCTTGTGAGATTGAGAGCTGAAAAAGAGTGGTCAATGGCTTAATTAAAGTTGACGAGCAATTTTTTAATATTATTGAAGGCAAGCCATCAGGACCACCAGTAAATTTAACCTTGAGTTTATTAATTTTATCTTCGACGATAGAAGGGGTAATGACGATTGAAGACAGTAAAGTTTGGGAGCAGGTGTCTAAGATGGAAAAGTAATCCGATAAGATTTGTTGATAGAGATTAAGCGCTTGTCAACCTCTAGAAACTTTGAGTGGCACTCCGAGGTATTTAATTGACACTGTTGGTGGAGCTCGTCAACACTTTTTAAGACAATATCAAATTTTTTGGATAGATTATTGATATTGTTTACACATTCGGTATGGCTAATGGCAGTTTGGTCACTTAAGCATTTTATCGCGAGCATAACGTGAGAGATGGAAATGTCTCTGCATTCGTCGCAGTAAAACAAGAAATTTTTCTTAAAATTTTTAAGATAGGCAAGTGGTCTTTTACCTAGGCCGACACATGAGGGGTGGAAAAATTTGCCGCAAATACCGACACAATTTATCCATTCGATACTGGATTCGGTATTTGCACAAATTGGGTTACCGCACTTATGTGACATAGTTAAAATTATTTTGTTTACTGCGAGAGTTTTTATTATAGTTTTTTGTTTTGGTTTTTTGTTTGTTGTTTTAATATTTTTTTTTTTTTTATACTTGTTATTACACAATGCCGTTGTAATGGGAAACGGCGATGGATAGTAAAAGTGGGTCGGGTAAGTTTATCATACACAAAATGTTGGTGTAATGGGAAACAGCGATGGACAGTAAAGTGGGTCGGTAAAGTATATCACACGCGCTGCGAGTATATTGATAAGTTTTTTTTTTTTATTTTTTGTTAACTGTTTAATTGGGGAAAGTGAAAAGGTGATAAAAAGTAATTGCGGAGCGAAAATAAAATGCGACTGCACTCGACGAAGGATTGAGAATTTTGATGAGAATCGCGAAGGTTCTCGTCTTAGAATGTTCTAGTTGGTTGGAATAAGGGGAAATACATATGACAATGAAAAGAGCTTTTTGTTTCTTCCATTAGGTAGATATACGATTTTCCAAGAGATGGCGCTGTAGGAGTATAATGCTCTGTGCGTAACAATATCAATTGGAGGGAAATTTAATGCGGATCACGCCTAGGCGATCAAGGTTCGGCTTAAAGAAGTCAATATCTCGTCTTCTTAGTTGATCTCCTACGACGAATCTTTTGTCGCAGCTGCCAGAAATGCCCCATTTTTTTTATTGTTCATTATACAATCAGAAAAAATTAACTTTAATTTATTAGGAAATATTTAGCAATGCAAAATCTTTCACAATCTAAAGGGATTGCAATACAAGTGTGTAGATGTTGAAGTGTTGGATAAAACAGCCTGTGTGAGGTGTTATATGTAGAAATATGACATTGTTGAAATGCGGCGGCGCTTCTACTAATCCGAGTGGTCCAATTTTCAATTTCTTTTCCGCATAGATCCGACTGAATTTGAGCAATGACCTGTGTTTTATTCGCCTTAAGGGCATAGACCGATTGTGATTTATTCGCATAGACCTGCAACTTCAAGAAACCTCACAAGAAAAATTCTAGTGGAGTCAAATCGCATGACCTTGGTCATCGCGTCACCTCAGTGCGAGATAACCTTACCCTCAGATCGTTCATACAGTATGTCAATCGATCCTGCTGGAACCACATGTCGTCAAGGTCTATATGGTTTAATTTGGGCCATAAGAAATTGATTATTATCGTTCCATAGCGATCGTCTTTGCCGGTGTCCCACCAATGTCGTTTTCGAGAAATTTCTAGCCAATTACGCAGCCGGCCCAAAATCCATTGCACAATTGAACATTCATCTAATAATTAAGTTATATTATTTAGACGTACTGTTCAATTGTGTTGCTTGCAATGGTGATTTGGCAATAGTTTCTGAATAATATACTACAAATTTGACAGATGTCACCAAAACATCATGGCCGCTACATAACGTCAAAATCTATCTGCTGGTTCACTAAATTGTTTTCAGCAAGTTCAAGTCGATTCATAAACGTTGTTGTTCGCTCTAACATGACGATCCGAAGTTGAGTGATAGCATGAAAGATCGAGCATCATTTTCAAAAGTTCATTTTGCGTAATTTTTTTAACATGACTCTTGCGAACAATTTGCGGTAGAGGACAAACGTATAAAAGAATTGCTTGGAAAATAACTGTTATTATTTTATTTTCCATTGTAAGTGGAGACTTTATTCTGATGAAAGGGAACAGAAATTTGGTTGCTACTCGTATCTTGACTTTTATCAGATTGAAGAAATTATAACGCAGACAAACCCTAATCGTAGTAATAAAGGAAAATCATCGTATAAAGAAAAGTGCATGAAGGCGAGGAAAATATCTTACTCTTGGCTAAGAACATTTCACAAAAACAAAACAGTAATTTCCGAAGTTAGCAATTTCATACTAAAGCGAACGCGAAATTCAATAATGTATGTGAACAGAAAAAGAACACATGATGGAAGTTTCGTGGTAAGTAATGATTTAAATCCAAGTATACTGCAGTGTCACTTCCAAAAACTAAGTCCCGCATCTAGTAATTGCATTGCAATATGCTACACCTGGGTTTTACAATGTTATATTTTGGATAAACCGATAACCCAAAGAGAAGTAATGGAAGCTATAACTATAAGTGGCTTGAAGGATGGCAAAGCTGCGGGTTCAGATAGGATACCGACTGAGTTTTATAAATACGGTACATTGAATTTAAGCAAATTACTTGCTACAACATTTAATTGAAGCTACAAAATTTTTACGATACTGTTGAAATGCCTAAATGAATGAATATCTTGCAACAATTTATCGATGGAAACTCAGGCGGGATTCAAAGCAGGGTGCTCTACATTATATCATATTTTCGTGGCGGGATCCATTGTTGATTAATTTTTTCCCGTAATTTCTTTTCTCTTTCTCATAACAATTGGTGTTTTTTACTGTGGCCGGGTCGTTAGCCCGACGCACTAACCTCCAATCTGTAGGGCCATGGGTTTAGTGTTGCAATTGTTTCCTTGGTCAACACTCCGGCGTATTACCATCGAGGAGGTATTGTAAGCACTTGATGTGTAGGAAAATATACAGTTCGAAGCCCCAGTTCCTACAGCATCCAACCAACAAGAGAGACGCGAGAAGCCTCGAATAACGACCACCCTCAAATGGCAACCAGACCCGGAACGAAAATGGACTACGATTTACGAGTATGCACCTGGAATGTAAGGACACTTTACACACCAGGTGCTACTCAAAAACTTGAATCTGTCCTCTCGCGGTACAAGGCAGACATTACCGCGATCCAGGAGATACGATGGATAGGATCAGGAATAGCGAAAAGAAAAGATTGCGACATTTATTACAGCTGTCATCAAAGAATGCACATGTTAGGATGCGGATTCGTCGTGGGAAATCGACTCAGATCAAAAGTCATCGATTTTAAGCCGATTAGTGATCGCCTGGCTGTGATCCGCATCAAAGCTACTTTTCAAAACTTCAGACTAATATGTGCACACGCCCCTACCGATGAAGCTGAGGAATCTAAAAAGGAGGAGTTTTACGACCTCCTGGACGGAGCCTACGGAGCCTGTCCGGAGTACGATATCAAAGTCGTGCTCGGAGATTTCAATGCTAAAGTCGGGAAGGAAAATATCTTTGGCGGATTAGTTGGAAAGCACAGCCTCCACGAAATGACAACAGATAACGGATTCCGACTAATCGACTTTGCTGCAGCTCGGAATACGGTGATAAGTAGCACTAGGTTCCCCAGGCGAAGGATACACACAGCAACCTGGCGATCTCCAGATGGT
Organism: Chrysotoxum bicinctum; assembly: GCA_911387755.1. NCBI lineage: Eukaryota > Metazoa > Arthropoda > Insecta > Diptera > Syrphidae > Chrysotoxum > Chrysotoxum bicinctum. Next base: position 190,968,979 of record OU426987.1, read on the forward strand.
CGAACCGCCAACCAAATCGACCACGTGCTGATTGGCGCAAGGCACGCGTTGAACATCTTGGACGTGCGAACTTTCCGAGGTGCAAACGTGGACTCTGACCACTTTCTTGTTGTGACAAAGTTCAGAGCCTGACTGTCCAACGAAAAGAAAATGAGGATCGCCCAAAGGAAGAAATTCAATATTGCATGCCTTAGCACACCTGAGAAAGCCAGAGACTACAGTGAGCAATTGATCGGGAAACTCTCTGCCGTACCCCCAGCCACAAGCGTCAACAACCAGTGGAGCCAGTACCGCGACATCATTAAGGAGGTAGGCGAGTCCACCATAGGCTATCAACCACCTAGGAAAAAGAACCCGTGGTATGATAATGAATGCGCTGTATTGAAGAAGGAGACGGAAAATGCACGAATGCAAATGCTGCAACGGAAAACAAGATCAGCAAAAGATGAGTACCGTGAAAAGAGAAGGAAAGAGAAAAAAACCCTGCGCAGAAAGAAAAGAGCAGCCGCAGCTTCTCAGCTCAGGTATCTCGAGGAGTCCAGCACTACCACAAACACCCGCCGGTTCTATAAAACAGCCAAACAACTGGCATCAGGTTATAGGACCGGCACGCAAGCTCTTCAAAACAGCGAAGGGAACCTAGTCACCGAAGCACAGGGAATTGTAGACGTGTTTGAGCAGCATTTCCAGCAGCTGCTTAATGGGCATTATTTAGACGAAACCACAGGGGTGCAAAGAAGCATAAGACCAGTCAATGAAGATCCAGTCTCACTACCCAGAGGTTAAGAAAGCAATCCGCAAGCTTAAGAATTACAAATCCGCAGGCTCGGATGGCCTACCTGCGGAACTCTTTAAGTATGGAGGAGATGTTCTGATAGGGTGCATGCATCAGCTCATCAACCAAGTGTGGGAGGAGGAAAGCATGCCCGACGACTGGTCAAATAGCTCCATATGCCCAATCTACAAAAAAGGCGATACTATCTCCTGCAAAAACTACAAGGGCATATCCCTGCTTAATGTTGCCTACAAGATCCTATCCACCGTACTATGTGAGCGTCTAAAATCTTTCTGCAACACTATAATCGGCACGTACCAGTGTGGCTTCAGGCCAGGCAGATCAACGATAGACCAAATCTTCACATTGAGGCAAATCCTGGAAAAGACCAACGAATTTCAAGTCGAGACCCACCATCTTTTCATCGACTTTAAAGCCGCATATGATAGCATAAGTCGCCAAGACCTTCTATTGGCAATGTCGGAACTCGGGATCCCGAAAAAACTGATCCAGCTATGCCGCATGACGTTACAAAATACGCGGTGCAACGTGCAAATGGGTAACAGCTCATCCGAGCTATTCCAGACGTGCACAGGGTTCAGACAAGGAGATGCGCTATCATGTGATTTCTTCAACCTAGTCCTGGAGCAGATAGTGCGCAAGAGTGGTTTTAACCTGGAAGGCACTATTTTCAATAGGTCTTCCCAATTGCTTGGATATGCGGACGACATCGATATCATCGGCCGCCGCTCCAAGCGAGCTGTGCTAGAAGCGTTCACAGCTATTGATGAACAGGCGAAACGCGTTGGTCTTGAAGTTAATGAGGACAAAACAAAGTATATGCTATCAACAAACAAAGCCGCATCTGTCCATCGCCTAGGACAAAACGTCACTGTTGGTAGCAGTAATTTCGAGGTAGTCAAGGAGTTCACCTACCTCGGAACGAACATCAATCCCACGGATGACACCTTAGTGGAAATTCGACGCACACGAATGACACCTTAGTGGAAACCGCTGCTACTTCGGTTTGGCCAAACAAATGGGTTCAAAACTTTTTTCTCGAAAGACAAGTGCACGCTATACAAAACGCTAATTTTACCAGTTCTACTCTACGGCGCCGAGTGCTGGACGATAAGTAAAAAAGGGGAATTGATACTGGGCACTTTCGAGAGAAAAATTCTTCGGCGGATATTTGGTCCTATATGCGAAGAGGGCGAATGGAGGAGAAGATTCAATCGTGAATTATACGAGCTGTATCAAGATGTGGATGTAGTCCAAAAAGCCAAAACACGTCGACTACACTGGCTCGGTCACATCGAGCGAATGGACAACAACGCTCCAGCCAAGAAAATCTTCGAATACCAGCCCCCAGGTTCGAGACGACGAGGAAGACCGAACCTCCGCTACAGGGACCAGGCGGTTATAGACGCAAGAGCGCTTGGTCCCGACGACTGGAGGGAGCTCGCGAGGGATCGCAACCGATGGAAGACCGCAATAACTCAGGCAGAGACCCTCCATGGATCGGGAGCCGGTTAAGTAAGTAAGTAGTAATTTCTTTTCTAAATAGCTATGTCTATGCATCATTTTTTGTAGACCTGAAAACTGATAGATTTGACTGCGGGTTTCTATGGTACAAGTTACATATATGGAAAAGGTTTGTCTCCCCAGTTCAGAAACTTGATACAAAATATGTATGGTGTTACAAGGAAATCAGTTTGGAACAGAGTGGCAGTATCAGAATGGTTCCAAGCTAAAACAGACATAAGGCAAGGGTGTGCTCTTAGTCCTAGTCTGTTTGCCCTGTTTATAAATGACTTAACCATTTGTTTGCCCGGGGGCCTTAAGTATGCAGGAATTTTAATGAAAGCACTTCGGTTTGCAGATGATATAGTAACTATGACTTACTATCCTGAATCTTTGCACTTTATGAATAAAAGTTATGGTGTTCAAGAATGCTGGTGCTCAAAGGAAAAATGGTACTTCAATCAAGAAATCGTCGAAGTTGTAATAGAGTATGAATTCTTGGGTGTTGGGTGTGTATATAACCAAGAATCTGAATACAGAGAAGCATCTTCAGGAAAAATTGCATAAATCTAAGACCGCAAACAATAAGGCTTTGGAGAAATTGTTTTAGCAATAAATATATCGCTCACAGCAGCAAGTTTAGAGTTTTCAAAGGCTGTATCAGAGTCTGATTTATGCTACGGAGTTATGGGGAGTTAGAAGGCATGACACTGTGGAAAAACTTCTTAGATTTTACGTAAAAAGATCCCTTCACTTGCCACCAAACTCACGTAACTATATGATAATGGTAGAAACTGGATTATCTCCACTTGCCCTGTAAGCAATTCGGAGTCGAACGGGATGGTTTAGAAAATAGAGGGATCTAGCTTGTGAAAGTAGTGTTGGCTTATACCTTAATATGGAGAATTTTGGAAGGTGGGAACCAATAATGTATAAGGTTATAGAATGGATAGATGATCAGCTTAGAATGAGGTTCTTAGAAGAAGCATCAGGATCTTTACATAGATAGCTCTGTATAGATGGTAAACGTTTTAACCGCTCAAAATCATGGTTTTAAAGTTTGCCATTTAAACGCCCAGAGCCTGAGTGGAAAAATCGATGAATTTAGAGATTTGTTTCAAGGTTCCGAGGTTGATGTCATTGCCGTATCAGAAACATGGTTCAGAAACGGTATTAACGATATTTTCTATTCCATGGCTGGTTACAAAATGCATAGAGTTGATAGATTTGAACGTATTGGTGGAGGTGTAGCATTGTATGTTAAAGAGTCGTTGAAAGCCAAAGTAAGATTCACAACTCCTCCCAATTGTTCCTTTCAAAGTATTTGTATTGAAATTATGAGTCATTATGATAGACTCCTACTAGGTGTTGTATATAGACCCTATTTAAATATTGATTTATCCCCTTTTTATTCCTTTCTAGAAGAAAACTGTATGCTATTTCCAAATATCATAATTTGTGGTGATTTCAACTGTAACATTATAGTAGATAAAAGTTTGACGGACAATATGAGTACATTCAATCTTCATCCGGTTAATGTTAGCAAACCAAACCACTTCTCGCAAAGCTCAAGTACTCTTCTGGATGTTTTTTTTTGTAAGCGAAATTCATAAAGTTATCTTATACGATCAGTTATCAGCACCAGGTTTCTCACGTCATGACCTAATACACCTATCCTTTGATTTTTCTCCTGTTAGACCAACAATTACTTTTCAGTATCGAGATTTCAAAAACCTTAATGTTGTATCCCTTGAATCTGACATCAGATCAGTCTATTGGCAGAATGTTTATTACATTAGATCTCCAGACGAACAAGTTAAATTTTTACAATGCAATGTCAATAGATTATTTGATATCCATGTTCCATTGAAAACTAGAACTGTTAAGCATGGTGATAACCCTTGGTTTACACTAGAGATACGAAACTGTATAAGTCAAAGAAATCGCATATACAATAAATGGAAACGATTTAGGATAGCCGAAGATCGCCAACAATACCGGCATATGCGAAACAAATGTGTCAGCCTTATAAATGCAGAGAAAACTAAATGGTATACAAATCATTTGAATCGGTCTCAGAATGGGCGCAAGCTTTGGAAAAATATACGTGGACTAGGAATTGGGAAGCAAAGTCACGAAGATTTGGATGTTAACTGTTCTGAATTGAATAAATTTTTCATCACTTCAGTTCCCCAAGTCTCGAGTAGACCAATTGCTTTGCATGTTGAAGACGTGTCATCGAGACTGGAAGATGTATTCGACTTTTCAGGAGTAACCCCGGAAGATGTTGTAGAAAGCTTGATATCACTTAAGTCAAATGCCATAGGTTTTGATAAAGTGCATCCATCATTCTTTAAAGCAATATTACCACATATTTTACCATTTGTTACTCATATTATAAATACAATATTTACTACTAGTATTTTTCCTTCTCAATGGAAACTTTCAAAAATCATTTCTATTCCAAAAAACAAACAAAAAACAGAATATCGCCCTATATCAATTTTACCATTTTTTTCAAAAATAGTTGAAAAATTAATGCATAAGCAGATTACTCGATATTTTACTTTGAATAGTCTCCTCTCATCAAAACAGTCTGGTTTTCGGTCTCAACATAGCAGCACCACTGCTCTATTGAATGTCATTGAGCAAGTAAGGAAGGCCATGGATGAAGACAAAGTCTCATTCTTGGTTCTTCTTGACTACTCTAAGGCCTTTGATACTATTGATCACAACATTATGTGCCATAAACTGTCAACTGACTTTGGATTTTCAACTCGAGCAGTTAACCTCATTTTTTTATATTTATCTGGAAGGAGTCAAGCTGTGGTCTCTGGAACGAAAACATCTGAGTTCATTTTTTTATCGCGAGGTGTACCACAAGGATCTATTCTGGGTCCACTATTATTCTCTTCCTATGTGAATAACTTACCAAGTATCTTGAGGCATGGTGAAACGAGTATGTTTGCTGATGATGTACAATATCTCGGAAGTACAGCATTGGGTCTAATCGAAAATTGCGTTGATAATATTAATACAGATCTGAAGGCCTTATCTGAATGGTCTAACGCCAATGGTCTTGTTCTTAACCCGCTTAAGACTAAGTGTCTCGTCATTTCGAATAAGACTTTAGACTTAAGCTATTTTCCGACCATATTCCTAAACAACACCCCAGTGGAATACGTTAATACGGCGAAAAATTTAGGTATACACTTTAATCGTAATCTTACATGGAGCAATCATGTAAACGCTGTGGTAGGAAAGGCATATGGTGCGCTGAGAACACTATCTGTTGCAAAGAAGTTCACACCAGTAGAAACTAGGAAAATGCTGGTCAAAACATTGGTAGTGCCTATTTTAACGTACGGGTGTGAAATTTTTTGTAGCTTAGATGCCGTTTCGCAGAGAAAATTGAATGTTGTTTTTAATAATGCAGCTCGTTATGTTTTTGGACTCCAAAGATTTGACCACATTTCGAATTATACGAAAAGTCTGTATGGATTTAGCTCTGCGAATTTATTACAATTTAGAACGCTTACCATGTTATTTAAAATTGTCCATACGAAGCAACCACCGGACCTCTATAACCATATAACTTTTCTATCTTCTGACAGAACCAACCAAATCTCTGTTCCACGCTTTACTTGTCAGTCTTCTGAGCGACAGTTTTTCGTTAGTGCAGTTCGTCTTTGGAATTCGTTGCCACGTCAACTAAGGAGAATAGATAATCTGAATCATTTTCATAGTAACTTAACGAAATATTTTTCAAATTAATTTATGTTTCAAATCATTAAAATTGAACCAGTTTATGTTTCAAATCATTAAAATTGAACCCCAGTTATGTTTCACATCATTTCAAAATTGAATATTGGGTTGAAGTTTCTTGTTGCTGGAGCTGGGTCGATTGTTGTGCAATAAAAAAAAAAAAAAAAAAAAAAAAATGTTTGTAACTTTACCTCTATAAGTGTACATAATATGTGAATCGATTTCTTTCATTCTCATTCTTTTTTTATTTTTTAATTTTTTCTTTTTTTAATATACATATATTGTTTGTAAATACTTAGTTGATAAAAATATCTATTCATATATAATCTAATATTATTTATACATATGTCCATTAACGTAATTCCACAACAAGGCTTAATTATCTAAAAGATGTTAATCTTAATATTAAGTTCTGCTTTAAACCAATAAATAGTAGTAGTAATAGTAGTAGATCTATTGTTAATTTGAACACATACTACTGCACAATAACTATTTTCGGGATTCATGTAGTATTGAAGAAATTTCCACAGCCTTCCTTTTGACAGAAGAACTTCTTCGGCTTAACTACATACCTCATAGACAGGTTCTACCGATAATATGTGGCATTTGCAATCTAAAGGAACGAGAAGACACTTTCCATTTTGTACGGAGATGTCTAGTTTTGAGGGAGATAAGAAGAAATATCTTAGGAAATCACTACTATCGAGATGTTGAATGCAGTGGATGAACCAAAAATAGTTCAATTTTGCAAAATTTTACTTGCGTACAGAACAGACCACAAATACTATGAGGAAACTTTTAGAAAAAACCTAACAAAAAAAAAATGTACTACTGCTACATAAATTAAACAAATCTTATTTCAAGAATAGAAACTAAATGTATTAAACTTTTATCAAAATTATAATTATGTTGGTTTGCATTAACATAATGTCAATCAGGCAGACGGCAAAGCTATGTTATATTGATTTTTTTAACAACCTTTATAAACTTTTCAAACATATTAATAAAAATTGTTTAAATTTATATATGTATGTACATATATTCTATATAAAGAAAAATTAATTTGTTTTTTATTTATGTAATATTTTTACGAATAAAAAAAAAGAATTTGTTGTTTCAATAGATTTAATTTTATCAATGTCCCTAAAATATTTTATGAACAAGGATATTTTAGCCAAGTAGATTATCTTAGCTTCTCACGAACATTAAAACGAGAAATATTATAATTATGATGCTTCACAACTCAACTCAAAATTCCAAATGGTTTTTTTTTTTGAAATTATCTACTGTATTGTAAAAAGATTTGTTGACAAAAACCAAGTGTAAACTTAAACAAGATTTAAACTCGACTTACATTTAGATTTTTTTCGTTGTCAATTTTATCTAAATCAATCATATTTCTAAATTTTAATCTTTTCACGAATACCTGAGATCAACTTATTTTAGAATTGAGGAGAACTTGGCACTTTATTGAGGCAAGAAACGAATGTTGCAAATCAAGTTTGCTAATGAAGTTTGCTAATGCAAATGATTTCATAACTTCACGAAAGACATGTTTATCAAAAAGGAATTAATTATTACTTTTGTATATATTTCTAACACAAAAAAAAAATACTACATTATATAAAATAATACATTTAACACTCACCAACTTAATTTAATATGTTGAATGTTTTGAATAAACGAAAATTGGCTTACCGTTAAATGTAGTTAGTCCAATAATTGCTTACCTAAAACGAAAAATTTTTTTTAATAACAAATTTTATAATTTAAAAAATAAAAATAGTTTTTGAAAAACATACAATCGCTAGTATGCTAAATAGACAAAAAATAATTAGAAAATATAAGGATTTTAATTGCGGCGCAAATTCACAAGCAGTTTTGACTATTCCTTACGAGGATTTTGTGAATCGATAAAATTTTAAGAATTATTTTAAACTCCTCAAAAGAAAACTCACAACGAAACTCAACACAGCAAATGTGAATTTTATAGTCATTATTGGAAAAGAAATTATAAAATCGAATCGACAACTAACTTACTTACTAACAGTGGTTCTGCAGGCCAGGGTGGACCAGGGTTTCAACAACAAGGTTCCTCAACCTGCTGTCTCCAGTTTCGCAGGCCAAGATGGTTCAAGTCGTCTCCCACCTGTGTGTGCCACATGAGTTTCGGTCTTCCTCTACTGTGCCTCCTTTACAATTCCTCGGGATTGGATTCGAAAACTTTTTGGGCCGAAGTATTTGCGTCCATGCACTCCACATGACCCATCCGTCTCTAGCTATCTAGCGGAAATATACGCTAAAGCATCGGCAGAAGTCACGGCTGCCGGCAAGGGCTGGTCTTCACAAGAAGCTGAGTCACCAGTGCCAGTAGACTTGTTAACGAGAGAAACAAGGACAAAACAATGACAATGACGGACGAGTAAGATGACATACTTCGCAGCCCATTTACCAATCTCGAAATAAAAGATGGAGCCAGCGTCGGCAAAGTTGACAGTGATGATCCCATTGACTACTGTTTCATTGCCAGCTCTAATCTTTTGGGTCTGTCGACTTCATCTAGGCGGAGTCAAATCTCCAACTGTAGGAAAACAGTCAAACGACGTGGTACAAGGGGTTGGAGTGAACTAACACACGCAATACATAGAAGACTGCACAACGCACGTGCGTTTCTGCACAAGCAGTTTCCAATGAAAAATTGGCCACCTGCACATGCATGCGGTAATCTTCTCCTGCTGAAAATACTAGCGATAGTGGATTGATGATTGATTGATAAGACCCATACAAAGGAAAGAACGGTCCCTCATTTCCTCCGGTAAAGACAAAGACTGACAACAAACATGAACCACCTACCGGACTATCAAACGCACCTGCCAGGCGTTGCAATGAACATTCCGCTCCTACGGGCCTGAAGGATGAAAGGATATCTCCAAAAGAAGTAAGTAATCAGGTACCGCACAAAAAAAAACATTCAATGCCATAGCTTAACATGTTACTAGTAACTAAGGTGCGTTTACCTCTTCAAAACCAGGTCAATGTGGAGAGATAAACCCAATAGAGGGACAAACTACTTAAATACACCAAGGAGACGTCGCACAGTCGGGCAATTTGTATGGAAGAGTGGAAAAAATTGCACAAGAACCGAAATACTTAACCGATTTGGATGAAATTTTTAGAAATCAAAATAATTTTTGAAAGAAAACACCACAGTTAATTTTCACCCATTCTCACGCCTACTTACAAATAAAAATCGTCAAAATTGATGAAAATCCAGGTTTTGTTCCAAGTTCTTTTGAAGAAAGTTGGCCATTCAAATTTTCCTCGTCCACTTTTGGGAAATACAATACAAATACAATACAAATACAATGCAAATACAATACAAATACAATACAAATACAATACAAATACAATACAAATACAATACAAATACAATACAAATACAATACAAATACAATACAAATACAATACAAATACAATACAAATACAATACAAATACAATACAAATACAATACAAATACAATACAAATACAATACAAATACAATACAAATACAATACAAATACAATACAAATACAATACAAATACAATACAAATACAATACAAATACAATACAAATACAATACAAATACAATACAAATACAATACAAATACAATACAAATACAATACAAATACAATACAAATACAATACAAATACAATACAAATACAATACAAATACAATACAAATACAATACAAATACAATACAAATACAATACAAATACAATACAAATACAATACAAATACAATACAAATACAATACAAATACAATACAAATACAATACAAATACAATACAAATACAATACAAATACAATACAAATACAATACAAATACAATACAAATACAATACAAATACAATACAAATACAATACAAATACAATACAAATACAATACAAATACAATACAAATACAATACAAATACAATACAAATACAATACAAATACAATACAAATACAATACAAATACAATACAAATACAATACAAATACAATACAAATACAATACAAATACAATACAAATACAATACAAATACAATACAAATACAATACAAATACAATACAAATACAATACAAATACAATACAAATACAATACAAATACAATACAAATACAATACAAATACAATACAAATACAATACAAATACAATACAAATACAATACAAATACAATACAAATACAATACAAATACAATACAAATACAATACAAATACAATACAAATACAATACAAATACAATACAAATACAATACAAATACAATACAAATACAATACAAATACAATACAAATACAATACAAATACAATACAAATACAATACAAATACAATACAAATACAATACAAATACAATACAAATACAATACAAATACAATACAAATACAATACAAATACAATACAAATACAATACAAATACAATACAAATACAATACAAATACAATACAAATACAATACAAATACAATACAAATACAATACAAATACAATACAAATACAATACAAATACAATACAAATACAATACAAATACAATACAAATACAATACAAATACAATACAAATACAATACAAATACAATACAAATACAATACAAATACAATACAAATACAATACAAATACAATACAAATACAATACAAATACAATACAAATACAATACAAATACAATACAAATACAATACAAATACAATACAAATACAATACAAATACAATACAAATACAATACAAATACAATACAAATACAATACAAATACAATACAAATACAATACAAATACAATACAAATACAATACAAATACAATACAAATACAATACAAATACAATACAAATACAATACAAATACAATACAAATACAATACAAATACAATACAAATACAATACAAATACAATACAAATACAATACAAATACAATACAAATACAATACAAATACAATACAAATACAATACAAATACAATACAAATACAATACAAATACAATACAAATACAATACAAATACAATACAAATACAATACAAATACAATACAAATACAATACAAATACAATACAAATACAATACAAATACAATACAAATACAATACAAATACAATACAAATACAATACAAATACAATACAAATACAATACAAATACAATACAAATACAATACAAATACAATACAAATACAATACAAATACAATACAAATACAATACAAATACAATACAAATACAATACAAATACAATACAAATACAATACAAATACAATACAAATACAATACAAATACAATACAAATACAATACAAATACAATACAAATACAATACAAATACAATACAAATACAATACAAATACAATACAAATACAATACAAATACAATACAAATACAATACAAATACAATACAAATACAATACAAATACAATACAAATACAATACAAATACAATACAAATACAATACAAATACAATACAAATACAATACAAATACAATACAAATACAATACAAATACAATACAATACAATACAAATACAATACAATACAATACAAATACAATACAAATACAATACAAATACAATACAAATACAATACAAATACAATACAAATACAATACAAATACAATACAAATACAATACAAATACAATACAAATACAATACAAATACAATACAATACAATACAAATACAATACAAATACAATACAAATACAATACAAATACAATACAAATACAATACAAATACAATACAAATACAATACAAATACAATACAAATACAATACAAATACAATACAAATACAATACAAATACAATACAAATACAATACAAATACAATACAAATACAATACAAATACAATACAAATACAATACAAATACAATACAAATACAATACAAATACAATACAAATACAATACAAATACAATACAAATACAATACAAATACAATACAAATACAATACAAATACAATACAAATACAATACAAATACAATACAAATACAATACAAATACAATACAAATACAATACAAATACAATACAAATACAATACAAATACAATACAAATACATACAAATACAATACAAATACAATACAAATACAATACAATACAATACAATACAATACAAATACAATACAAATACAATACAAATACAATACAAATACAATACAAATACAATACAAATACAATACAAATACAATACAAATACAATACAAATACAATACAAATACAATACAAATACAATACAAATACAATACAAATACAATACAAATACAATACAAATACAATACAAATACAATACAAATACAATACAAATACAATACAAATACAATACAAATACAATACAAATACAATACAAATACAATACAAATACAATACAAATACAATACAAATACAATACAAATACAATACAAATACAATACAAATACAATACAAATACAATACAAATACAATACAAATACAATACAAATACAATACAAATACAATACAAATACAATACAAATACAATACAAATACAATACAAATACAATACAAATACAATACAAATACAATACAAATACAATACAAATACAATACAAATACAATACAAATACAATACAAATACAATACAAATACAATACAAATACAATACAAATACAATACAAATACAATACAAATACAATACAAATACAATACAAATACAATACAAATACAATACAAATACAATACAATACAATACAAATACAATACAAATACAATACAAATACAATACAAATACAATACAAATACAATACAAATACAATACAAATACAATACAAATACAATACAAATACAATACAAATACAATACAAATACAATACAAATACAATACAAATACAATACAAATACAATACAAATACAATACAAATACAATACAAATACAATACAAATACAATACAAATACAATACAAATACAATACAAATACAATACAAATACAATACAAATACAATACAAATACAATACAAATACAATACAAATACAATACAAATACAATACAAATACAATACAAATACAATACAAATACAATACAAATACAATACAAATACAATACAAATACAATACAAATACAATACAAATACAATACAAATACAATACAAATACAATACAAATACAATACAAATACAATACAAATACAATACAAATACAATACAAATACAATACAAATACAATACAAATACAATACAAATACAATACAAATACAATACAAATACAATACAAATACAATACAAATACAATACAAATACAATACAAATACAATACAAATACAATACAAATACAATACAAATACAATACAAATACAATACAAATACAATACAAATACAATACAAATACAATACAAATACAATACAAATACAATACAAATACAATACAAATACAATACAAATACAATACAAATACAATACAAATACAATACAAATACAATACAAATACAATACAAATACAATACAAATACAATACAAATACAATACAAATACAATACAAATACAATACAAATACAATACAAATACAATACAAATACAATACAAATACAATACAAATACAATACAAATACAATACAAATACAATACAAATACAATACAAATACAATACAAATACAATACAAATACAATACAAATACAATACAAATACAATACAAATACAATACAAATACAATACAAATACAATACAAATACAATACAAATACAATACAAATACAATACAAATACAATACAAATACAATACAAATACAATACAAATACAAATACAAATACAATACAAATACAATACAAATACAATACAAATACAATACAAATACAATACAAATACAATACAAATACAATACAAATACAATACAAATACAATACAAATACAATACAAATACAATACAAATACAATACAAATACAATACAAATACAATACAAATACAATACAAATACAATACAAATACAATACAAATACAATACAAATACAATACAAATACATACAAATACAATACAAATACAATACAAATACAATACAAATACAATACAAATACAATACAAATACAATACAAATACAATACAAATACAATACAAATACAATACAAATACAATACAAATACAATACAAATACAATACAAATACAATACAAATACAATACAAATACAATACAAATACAATACAAATACAATACAAATACAATACAAATACAATACAAATACAATACAAATACAATACAAATACAATACAAATACAATACAAATACAATACAAATACAATACAAATACAATACAAATACAATACAAATACAATACAAATACAATACAAATACAATACAAATACAATACAAATACAATACAAATACAATACAAATACAATACAAATACAATACAAATACAATACAAATACAATACAAATACAATACAAATACAATACAAATACAATACAAATACAATACAAATACAATACAAATACAATACAAATACAATACAAATACAATACAAATACAATACAAATACAATACAAATACAATACAAATACAATACAAATACAATACAAATACAATACAAATACAATACAAATACAATACAAATACAATACAAATACAATACAAATACAATACAAATACAATACAAATACAATACAAATACAATACAAATACAATACAAATACAATACAAATACAATACAAATACAATACAAATACATACAAATACAATACAAATACAATACAAATACAATACAAATACAATACAAATACAATACAAATACAATACAAATACAATACAAATACAATTACAAATACAATACAAATACAATACAAATACAATACAAATACAATACAAATACAATACAAATACAATACAAATACAATACAAATACAATACAAATACAATACAAATACAATACAAATACAATACAAATACAATACAAATACAATTCAAATACAATACAAATACAATACAAATACAATACAAATACAATACAAATACAATACAAATACAATACAAATACAATACAAATACAATACAAATACAATACAAATACAATACAATACATACAATACAATACAAATACAATACAAAAACAATACAAATACAATACAAATACAATACAAATACAATACAAATACAATACAATTACAATACAAATACATTCAACAAATACAATACCAAATACAATACAAATACCAATACAAATACAAT